>PTEX01000032.1:3535405-3723784 GCA_003342815.1 Eudromia elegans
CGCCCCCTCCGGAGCCGCCCCCTCCGGAGCCGCCCCGCGCGCTGCCCCCCGCACATCGCGGCCGTGCGTGATGCGCTGCCCTACGCACTGCGACCCCAATGCACCGCCCCGTGCAGCCCCTGCAGCCCCTGCACCCCCCCGTGCTGCCCCCCCCGTGCAGCCTCCCCCATGCCCCGGCTGCCCCCGGAGCCTCTGGCCCCCAGCCCCACGGCAGCCGGGGGGCAGCGCTGCCCCCGTCTGCCCTCCCTCTGCAGGGGCACAGGGGGCCCTTGGCCCCCACCAGGCCCACAGGCCCAGGGCCTGGTGCCAGCCTCACCCCTCCCCCCAAAAATAAAGAATGGGGGTGGGAGGGAGGAGCACCCCCCCACGATGACATCAGCAGCAGCCAATGGGGCGGCTCCCTTGCATCCGCCGTCTCCATGGAAACAGATGCAGGCTTGGGGGGGGCGTGCAGCAGCCCCCCCCAGGGCAGCTCTGCCCCCCACCCTGATTCCCCCGGGCACCCCAAGCACGGGGCGGGGTGGGGCACACGTGGGGCGAGGACAGACTGGGGCTGCCCAGGGAGGCTGAGACCCTGCAAACTCATTGCAGAGGTGCCTGGGGCATGAGGAGCCGCGCCCCCGCCCCCACCCCGCCCCGCTGTGTGTCCCTCGTCCCCGTCACCCTCGTGCACCTGCGCGCGGCCCCCCAGCCCCGCCGGCTGCCGGGCAGGATGTGGCCGGGGCCCTGCGAGGGGCCGGCGCGTGGGAAACTCCCCGGCGCTGCTGCCAAACGCCAGCCCCGCTGCAGCCGGGGCGGGGGGACGTCACCCGGCCCCCCACCAGCCCCGCTGCAGCCGGGGCGGGAGGACGTCACCCAGCCCCCTACTCGCAGCTGCGGATGCTCCAGGGGCTTTCACAGGGTTGTGCCCACGCGGCCGCCCTTCTCCATGTCGAGGGCTGGAACAGCGGCGCCCACCCGGGGCTCAGCAGGGCGCCCGGGGGTGGTCTGGTCGGGGATGGTGCCGGGAAGGGGCTCCTGGGGGAGGCCGAGCTCTCGCCTCCCAGGAGGAAGTGAGAGGCCGCGGGGCCGGCTGAGTCACAAGCACCGGGGCGGCCGCCCCCAACGCTGCCGCCCCCGACACTGCCGCCCCAGGCTCGGCGCAGCCACAGCTCCCGGGGCAGAGCGGAGCCCATCGCGCTCCGGCCGGGCCACATGGAGGCCAGCGCTCTCCCTGCGCTGCCCCCGCCTGGGTCCCCACCCAGATCCCTACCCGGCTCCCCGCCCGGCTCCCCGCCGGCTCCCCCCATGCCCCCGACGGATCTCTGCCTGCAGAGGCCCCCGCCGCCGGAGCCGTCGTCTCTGCCCAGGTAGGAGCCCCACAGATGTGGCTGCCCATCGGCACCCCCCTGCCGTCCCCATTGCCAGGAGGGCAGCGGGACGCCCAGGACCCACCCGTCCCCCACCCCGGTGCTGGCATGGCCGGGCCCCTCCGGAGGGTTTCTGGCCAGGGCTGCAGCAACCCAGAGGCTCTGGATGGACAGTCCCAGTGGCCGGTGCTGTCCCGGTCCTTGTGGCCGTGGCGATGCCCGGCTGGGCCATGGGACCCACGTGGACCCTCGGAGCGGTTGCCCCGGGGCTGCTCTGGGCCCAGGGGTGGGAGGGGAAGCGCCGCAAGGGGCGAGTCCCCCCCCGGGCAGGGGGAACGCGCTCGTCTCCGTGTGCGGCGTGGGCAGCGCCCTGGGAGCTGCTGCGGCGCCTCCCGCAGAGCCCAGGGCCTTCGCCGCCCACAAGGAGCCCTTCTGTTCAGAGCAGAGCCTCATTTCAGAGCGAAACCACGTCGTTTCAGTGAGGCCAAAGCCACTGCAGAGCAAAACCGGCACTCGAGCGAGGCTCATTCCGACAGGGAAGCGCCGGGGAGTTCCCAACGCGCCGCCCCGTCCCGCCCGGCGCCCGGAGCCGCTCGGCTTGCCAGGGCTCGCGGCCCCTTCCGGCCGCGGAGCCGGCGCCTCCCACTGCTTCCCGGGCGGCTCCGGCGGCGGGGCCGCCCGTCCCCTCCCGTCCCATCCCATCCCGTCCCCTCCTGTCCGGTCCCGGAGAGGCGGCCGCGCAGGAGCTGCGGTGGCTGTGGGCCCCGCACCGCGGCAGAGCCCGGCCTCGCCCTCCCTTCGTGAGGACGGGATGTGTCCGGAGGGAGGCTGCTGCCCTGGGCTGCCGCGAGGCCGTGGGGACGATCACGTGGGGCCAGATGCGCTCCACGGTGGAGACTCGCCCCGTGCTGACCCGGGCTGCCCTCAAGGCAGAGGGCGAGTGTGAGCGGAGCCCTGCGGTGTCCAGAGCAGCCACCAACCAGCCGGTGACTCACCCGTATCACCCGCCCATCCCTCCACCACTGCTTGCCCACCCAGTGACCCATTCACCAGCATCCCTCCCTCCACTACCAGCCACACACCCATCCATCCACACATCCATCTGTCCACACCCATCCCTCCATCTCTCCATTCATCCCTTCACCCTACACCCATCGCGGGCCCTGTTGGCCTCCTCAGCCCAGGCTCTGACGGGCACGAGTGGCACTCGGGCTCCCACGTGGGACGTTTCTGCCGTCCGTAGGTTGCTCGGTGGCCGCTGCGCTCAGAGCAGCGCGGTGGGCGCGGGGCAGCAAAGGCAGGGAGCCGCTTGCGCCGCGCCGGCCCCGGGGGAAGGTGTTGGAGTCCCAAGGCCATTGCGCCCTTGGTGTGGACGGCGTCCCGGCGTGCCCCGGCGTGGGGCTGGTTGTGCGCGCATGTCGTTGAGGCGTCACCGCGACGCTGCGCAGCGGGGGCAGCCACCGCGTCCCTCCCGCGCCGCCTCGGGCCTTCCTGCCGCCGGGGCCGCGCTTCCTGCACCGACATCCTGCTTCCTGCGCCAGCGTGGCCGCCCTCCCAGCGCGGCCCTCCCGGCGCGGCCCCTCGCAGGGCCCGGGGTGCTTTTGTCAAGGGAGGAATGGACTAAAGCGGGGGACGGGCGCAACGCCAAGGCGGAGGGAGATGGTACCAGAGCCCTGAGCGCTCCCAGGGTGCCGTGGCCCCTCAGCCCTCGTGCCCCGGGCTCTGCCCCAGCCCTGAGTGGAGGCCGGCGCCATGCGCTGCCCCAGGCTCCCCCGGTCTGCCCGTGCCCAGGCGCTGGGTGCTGAACTCCCCGTCGAGCCCCGGCTCCACGCACAGCCCTTTGCAAACCCGCCCCATGCGAACGGCGCTTCCCGGGACCCGCCCGGTGCCCATGCAGCGTTCACACCGCCCGCGAGGGCAGAGCTGGGGCACCGCGACCGCCTGGCGCCCGCAGCGAGCCCCTCTCCATGGCAGGGCTGACTCCGAGGACGCCGTCACCTCCATCTCGGAGGGCACGACGGTGACCTCGGCGGACGAGGAGAAGCTGCAGCTGCTGAACAGGAACACGGAGCTGCGGCGCATCAACGAGGAGGTGAGCGGCCCAGCCCAGCCTGGGGGCGGCCGCGGCGGCTGAGGGGCTGCACGGGGCCAGAGCCGTCGGGGCTGCGTGTGCTGGGACGGCCCGTGGGAACGGCCCGCATGGCCCCGGCCCGAGGCCCCGCTCAGCACCGCCCCGCTCCGCCGCAGCTCGTGAGGCTCAACCGGGAGTGGGAGCACATGCACCGCGGCACCACGCAGGCGCTGCAGCAGCGCGTGCGGGCGCTGCAGCGGGAGGCGCTCGCGCTGCGGCAGCAGGCGGAGGGACTCACCGCGAAGCTGGAGCACGAGCAGGTGCGTGTGGCCGCGGCGTGGCCGCGCTGGGGACAGCCGAGCCCGGTCCCTGTGGCACCGAGCGCCACGGGCTGCCCTTGCCCCTCGGCTCACCCGCAGTCACTCGCGATGGAACCTCCTCTTGCACCAGCTCTTGTCCCCCCAGCTGAGCCCTGCTCAGCCGCTGGTCCCCAAATCGCTGCCGGGTCCCCGGAGCCGCCGTGTGCCAGGGACACCCGTGCCAGCAGCGGCACCTCCTTGCAGAGCAGGAGGGAGTACTACGAGCAGACGCTGATCCAGGAGCTGCGGAAGAACCAGCAGCTCCAGGAGCACCTGCGGCAGCTGGAGAGCAGCCAGCACCGCCGCCAGGACGGGTGGGACGCCCGGGCCCTCCTGCCCAGCTCGTGGCCCCTATCTCCACTCGGGCCTCCCCGGAGCCTGGAGGCCGGCGGGAAGGCCCTGGTCTGTGCCGAGCCTCTGCCCCGGGTGCTGGGCAGCGAGCACCGCGGGGTTCGGGCCGGAGGGTGCTCTGAGCAGGAGGTGACCGACCTCAAGGACCAGCTGGAGGCCCTCAGGTGCCAGGTGACCCTGGAGCTCCTGAGGGGAGAGGGGTGGTGGTCCCCATGGCCCTGGGTGCCCCTCACCCTGGAATCCAGCCCCAGGGCAGCAAGGAGGCACCCGAGGCAGGTGTGAAGCCGCCTGAACCTCCTCCTGCTGCTGCAGACGGAGATCTACAAGGCCGACTACAGGACGGAGCACCGGGACCGGGAGCGCATCGAGGCCGAGAACGAGCAGCTGCGGCGCCGGGAGGAGGAGACGCGGCAGCAGGTGCTGCTCCTGCAGGAGCAGGTGGGCGGCCCCAGAGCACTGCGGCAGTGACGGCCCCACGCCCGGCCCGGAGTGCTGCGGTGGTGATGGCCCCGCGCCTCGGGGGGCTGCCGCCACCGCGTGTCCCCTCACTGCACGTCCCTGCAGCTTCGGATCTTCGAGGAGGACTTCAGGAAGGAGCGCTCGGACAAGCGGCTCCTCCAGCACCTGCTGAAGAGCAAGGCTGCCCCCACAGAGCCCGTGCTCGTCCACCGCTGCAGTGGCCACGGGAAGGCGGGTGCTGCTTCCAATGGGGCCCCGCGCACCGAGGGGCCTGGGCAGGGCCTGTGCGCCGCCTGCGCCGACACGCGGCTCCCGGCCTCGCGCAGGGACTACTAGGGAGGCAAGCGGGGCCCCGTGTCCCATTGTGGCAGGAGTAGGACGCATCCCCGGCTCCTCGCTCGCCCGCTGCCTCCAGGCGGCCCCGCACGGCAGGACTCGCTCCTCCGCCATCACCGCCCTCTTTTCTCACAGCCCACGCGCACGAGCGGAGCGTGTCCAGCGTTTCGGCTTGGAGCTGCCCTTGTCTCACTTGCTCCCCAAGGCGAGCCCAGGGCCCAGGGGTCGTGCTGGCCCCTGGAAGGCTCTGCCCCGCCCCAGCTCTTGCTGTGCTGCTGCTCCCATGGGGCACTTTTTCTTCAAGCACATGGAAGCTCCAGCTCTTCTGGCCCCAGGCTGGGACAGGGGCTCCACAGCAGGTTTATTTATTTGTTAACCCTCTTTCTTGGCTTCCTGTTGAGATAAGACTTTATACAGGCAAACGAATAAATAATTTAAAAAAGTGCAAAATGAAGCAGCTGCTTTTTCTGTTTCTCAGGTGCCAGGAGGATGGAGGGGCAGGAACGTGTCCCTTCCTTCACAAGGAGGGGGGCAGTTGATCCTAGGGCCTGTGACAGCAAGAAGAGCCAAGGTCCCCCTCCCCACACACGTGGGCTTGGTCCCACCAGAAAGGCCCCAAACGAGGGGCACACGGTGCCCTGGCCGCGGTTGTGCTCTGCAGACCGGACCCGCTTTCCTCCCACTGCCCTTGTGCAGCACGGAGCTCAGCACAACCACTACGAGGACCGGCGGGTACACTGGGGGGACCCCATGGGCAGCACCCTTGGGAGCTCCATGCCAGGAGCCACCCGGCAGCCCCTGCAGCACCACGAGCTTGTGGCCATCGCCGCTGAGCCGGGCTCCTTGGTGGAGGGCGTCTCTTTGTGTTCTGTTATCAGCAGAGATAAGAGCCAAAAGAACCAGAGGGGTGAGAAGGAGAAACGCCCTCCGACGCAGGGAGAAAGCCCCAGTGCAGCCAGACAAGCGGGTGATCGCTCAGCAAACAGCAGCTGCACCGCAGCTCCGAGCTCCCTCCCTGCCCTGAGAAGCGAGGAAGCAGCAGCAGGACTTTGCTGGGTTCCCGGGACACCCGAGCACCGTCCCCTCGAGGCACCGCAAACAGGGCCAAAGACAGACACCAGAGACACCATTTTTTGTCCATGCTGAGTCCAATTCACGTAGTGGGAAGGAAAACAGAAATGAGAGGCAAAGAGCCCCAGACCCAAGCTGTGCATAGGAGATCCAAAGCCCTCACCAACTTGCTCATCCAAAGAGGATATGGAGAACTTAAAGCCTCCTCATGGTGGATGTCCAAAAGATGGACACAGGCCTTTGGGTGCACACAGACCTTACCCATGGGTGACTGGTTTCTACAGGGAAGAGGAGGAACAGAGAGACCTCCAGGAGCTCATGGAGATGCCGCAGTTGCAGGACTGAGCTAGGGGTGCGTGTGCTCGTACCGGAGCCACAGCACCAGGCTTGGGGGAGGACTTTTCTTCTCTTTCTAACACAAGACTATTTGGAGCCGCACAGGCCTCACTGTTGCCTGGTGAGCAGGTCTTCCCAAGACCCGGATCCACAAAACCTCCCTATCCCAAGCGGCCAGAGAGCTCCGTTCCCAGTGCCAGGGGAGCATCCCGACCAGCACAGCTGCACTGACCTCTGCTGGCAGCAAGTCCCTCAGGCTCTAAAAGATAGAATAAAACAAACCAACGTCCTCAAAGGCTGCTTTGGGGAGACACAACAAGATATAACACAGCTCTGTCAAAAGGCGAGTGGGTCTTGGAATAAAACTACCAATTTATTTTCCTTGGCATAAGCCGGATCTTGACCAGAGAGCAAAGAGAAGATCTTCAGAAGAACCCTCTAGACACAGAGTCCTCAGGGAAGCGGATTTGTGAGGGCGAGCAGCAAGGCTGCAGCTCCCAGCAGCTCCCACCGGCCTTGGAGAGGCTCCCGGAGAGGCTTGGAGAAGCCAGGTTTTGTTCCCGTTTATCAACCCTCAGACTCTTCTCTCTTGGCAGTTTGTTTCTTGCTTCTCTCACTTGACTGTTTTTATTATTTATTTTTTATTCGCTTTCTTAATGCTATTTCACTTCACAAGCCAAACAACTGATCCTCCAAGGAGCACGAACGGCAGCTCCCAACACCCAGAGCGAGACACTCACCCCATCGTTGCTGTGACCACGGAAGTACCAGCCCTGACCTCCCACTCGCCTTCCCCCTGGCTCCTTACCTACATTCACGGGGGGCTCTCAAACCCCACGTGAGACTATGGCCCCCAGCGACCCCTCCACTGCGCTCCGATCCCCAGAGCCGCCTGCCCACCACAAGCAAGCACGAGGCCAAAATTCCAGAGGCCCAGACAACACGTGGGTCTGCAGGAGAGCTACTCACCCTCCTGCTTCATGGAGCAGCACGGAGCTCAGGGTGTTCTTTTTGTTTGACAAACCCTAATGTTTCTATGGTCTGCAGGGAGAGCAGAGACCGAGCTCGGCGAGGCAGCGGGGGCACCCGCAAGAGGAAACGGCCGGTTGCGTTTTGACTCGTTCCAGGCAGGTGCCAGACCAGGCTCATCTTGCTGGGGGTGGGCGAGATTCACTCTTCCCGTTCCCGAACGGGCACTATCCTCCAGAGCTTCCAGCGCGAAGGCTTCAGCATCTCCAGTCCATTCACAAGCTCTCCAGAAACTCAGGCATTGGGATTCCTCACAGGAAGCCTGCAAACAGAGCCGCACGCCCCCAGGGCCGCCAACTCGACTCTCATTGGGAAAAAAACAAAACCCCCCCCGAGCCTTACACATTACAAATACATCTGCTGAGTAGGTGGTGCAAGACACGGGCATTTAATATCGTAAAGATCCAGAACCAAAGAAAGATCTTGTGCACAACCCAGCTGAGCTCTCCAGCCAACACACACACTGCAGCTTTCAGGTACCAGATTCACCCTCTCAGACTCTTTTTACCCCAGTCTGTATGCACAAATACAGGAGAAAGGCTTGATTCGGAGAACACAAAGTGGAGGGCCAGGCTCAGATTCAGATTTACCCCCCCCACTTCTTTTTTTTATATATATGCTTTGATGCAATGAGGAAAAAAAAAAAAAGGATGCTTTGACAAGCATCAACTTCCATCCTCCAAGTCAGAGAGATTCCCCTGACTCATAGTGCTTTTGTTGTTCCTATGTTTAATAGAAATGCACACACACAGAAAAAAAATCACTAAAAATAGACGGTAATGTCAAGTCATATTGCTGTCAAACACCGTCCAACCGGCTCTTTTCAAACACAGCTAATGTAGCTCATGCACACACGACCCAGAACAACCACATTCTAGAATTCCTACCAACCCACGTTACCGTCTCCGGGCTTGCCAGGATGGAGACCTGGCGCACCAGGACTATCTCCCTGCTTGGGAAATGGGAGCCTTTGGCTCCTTCCACTTACTCTGAGCTTTTCAACACCTTGACAAGTGTAGAGGGAACAGCATTACCCCGACTGCTTTACCTCCTAAGTGAATTTTGACTCTATATGAAGAGCTCTCAAATGAAAATCTGGCACGACCTTCAGTCAATCCCCTCCCAAATACGTAGCATGTAAGAAAAGCAGCCATTAAACATCTGCTTGCCAGACTTTAGAAAGATCTAGATTTTAGAAGAAAGAAAGCCCACTTTCCAAAGCTCTAAGATCCAAAATCCCTGGTAGCAAAAATTTATTTTCATGACTGAAGACAAGGAGAAATTTATAAATGTATTCTAGCAACCTACTGATAAAATAGTAAATATTTCATCCCTGTGATTTGTATGATCACCTGGGAGCAGAACATCCAAAAAGGTTCTGCCATGTGCTACTATGACAACCAGAAGTATGAGACCATGTGCACATCACCTGTCCTTGCTCCTTCCCAACCCCACACACGCCAGGAAGTCTCTTCTGAAGGTCCGCAGTGTATCCAGACATCATCTGAGCAACTAGTGTCCCACGTTAAAAGGAGAAAAAATAAAGATTGCGGTGGTAAGCGGCACACTCATTTCAAAGCCCACAAAGACATCCACATTGTTAGATTCTCCTAAAAAAGAAAAGTAGTTCCAATTCCTTTTTTCTCCCCTCGGAGAGCATGTGCCTTGGCCAGTGTTCAGCGCATGAGCAGACTGTGCTTTGGTCCATCCACTCTCTCCAGCTTCTCAAAGTGTTTTCTGGCATTGCGGATGTTGATCAGTGTCGCTGCGGAAGCTAGGATGGAAAAGGGCAAGGGAAGGGGAGGGGAAAAATGGTGAGAGAGGTAACAAAGTTCTCAGATATTAAGTGCTGCTTAAGATCAGTTATTTTGTATCAGCAGGACTGAGGCAAAAAGCCTCAGGTAGCTTGGATCACATTTCCACTCTAAGCTCTGTGTAACAACTATAGGATGAAATGTGACTCCCTGCAGCACAGACACAAAACTTCGAGAGCTTTTATTTTCACTGATTAGCACTAAGTTTCACCTAGAGTTAGTAAAATAATACAGTGGGAGGCAGGCTCTATTCCCCCAGAGGTAGGATGCTCCTGAGGGCACCAATGTCCACCTCAGCAAGCGCTTCCCAACCAACCTGCCACTCCCCAGCCGTGCAGCATTTAACACTAGGTCTGGGTTCAGCTCTTCCCCACCTCGGGTGCAACCCTCCACAGGGCAGCAGCAGCAGATAGCTCGGTTGTCAAAGGCACAGAGCTCTTCTTTCATTTGAAAGCTAAGTTACTTTCTAACATCTTCCCACCCTTAGCTCAGAGCAACCTGGCAGGATAGTAGATCCATTTATATCTTTGAATTCCACCTTTATTTATTCTTTTTTTGTGTATCTGGTGTTCATCACTTATAACAGAGACGCATTTTAAACTAAACTCATCCAGCCTTTGATTCCTGTGAACAAAAGCAAGCCAGAGGCTTTTCCTTGCTTCAACTTACGTATTGACGGGTCTGACATAACCACCATCACGTATGTATTCGATGTAAAGATGTCAATGAAAGCAGCAAAGTTAGAGTTCCTGACCTCCATGCTCTGGAAAGAAGCAGCCAGCTTACTAAGGATTGGTGAGGAGCGGGCGGGGAAGAAGGAAAGAAAAAAGAAAAAAAGTATGAATTAACTTTTTCCATAATCTTGCTTTCCCTCTGCAGCCCAACACTTCATTATTAATGAAACTTAATGTGTTGTTAATGAAGATGTGACACTTGCCAGGTGGAGACCACCACCAACTGAGACTTCAGACTAGCTCTTTAGCTTTAGGCTTGATTGATTCAATGAGAACAATATAAAGTGATTTGACTTTTGAATGACTAAGGTCATTACTCCACACACACGGCCTCATGGCCTGCTTGAGCCCGCCATGTCCAAGCAGCCCTTGTCCCTTGTCCAGAGGGAGATGCAACAGCCCACCAGCCACTTGGGAGGGCAGTTTCACACCCTCCAGAGAGGTGACAGGAGGAAGCATAAAGCAGCAAAACCTGAAGACAGTTTATAAGCCATGCAGCCACTTCTCCATTCCATTCAACCTCTAAACACATCCAGGTGCTACTGACAGGCTGTAGAATCTGAAGACTGTTTAGAGGGCAAGTTACTCTGAAGCAAACTTTCCATTTTCCAAAATAGTGGCAAAGAACATTTGCAAGCTTCATCCTCCCTGACCAACAGGGTCTAAAGCAAAGCTCCTAATCTGAATTTATAGAACTTTTAACTGTCCATAAGGTGTCTGTTCATTCCCAGAACTTCCCTATCTTGTCCAGGAGGGTAAGGCCTGGAGAGAAATGTCTGTTTCAAAACAAACCTCCTTCAACGATCAGCAAAGGAGGAAGTTATGAAAGATACATAATACTCATGTTTAAACACAGTGCTTTCTAGACAGCACTTTAAGACATCTTCTTAGCTTGCTGAGGAGCCATGCAATTTTTACTCACTCAGAAGCAAGAAAGATTGTCAAAGGAAAGCAAAATACACCTGGTATCAGCTAAGGTATCTTACCCAACTAATGACTAAACCAGCTCACCTGCAACTCAATTTGAATTGTTTAATAATGTTGCTGATTTTCTCAAATCTGTGGATATCCCTTTGTTCTTTGCACTGATAGTGAGAAATGACCTGGAAGAGAGAATAAGAGAGACCACAGCTCCAGTAACTCGTTTCAGCACAGGTTTCTCAGGTTTGATAGAAATTATGGGAAATGGGTTGTGACCAGCACAGGAATTTCCTTTGCCTTTTCCTGACTGAATCTTAGAAACTACTTAATACTTATGATCATTCCACAGTAAAATGATATTTGAGAATATAATATCTGCAAAGCCTTTCACAAGCACAGATGTAAACATGTGTGGAACACTAGATATAGTGAGGCACTACATCTAATTTGAAGACTGTATACTTCAACTTACCAGCAATTTAAACTTGATTCCAAGAACAAGAAAAGCACTATGAAGGGGGATAATTTAAGAGAGTCACCTCAGGTGAGGGAAAACAGATACTTGGAGACTGCTAAAATAGACTTTTCTTGCTAAGTCTATCATGCTGCAGACTCCCAAGCACTGAAACCTGAGAAATTTGTCATTATGCAACACGAAGGATGCACAGGCAGCGCTCTCAGAAACCAGAGCAAGCTGTTCAGCTTTCTGACTAAGAAGAGCCGAGCCGATGAAGCCTGGTTTCCCAGGCAGCTCTTCCAACCAGTCAACTGAGTCAGACCAGACTGTGCTAAGTTATCTGCATAGGCATCGGCTCCCCTCCTTGCCATCTGACAGAGGGATCGGGCAGCAACACTGCAAAAAATTCAAAGGATCAAAAATTATTAACAAGGATGTTTGGAAAAGGAAAAAGAGCAATCCGTACCTATCTCCCTGACCATTTTCATGAGGCTGGGACCCTACAGACCTTCACTCTTCGGCCAAATTTGCCAGTGGGCCAAGAACTGCATTTACTGTACAAGAAGAATTGCACACCAAGTAATTGCATCATCTTGGAATCCACAGAACCGCCCCCCAAAGTATCATGGAACCATTCATTACCAGAAGTGTCATATCAATATTAAAATATTGCATATCAATATTAAAATATTAGTTTTCTACCTAAGGAATTATATTTAACAGCTTTGCAGTAGCTAAAACACTCATACACTTTAGGAAAAAATAATAATAAAAAAAATCTATTCTCTAGTTTAAAATCTGCCCAGTTATTCATAGAAGTACAAGATGAGCCAGATTCAAGGATTACATTCCAAAGCCTTCTCTCTATGCAAGCTCATTCCTTAACTCCCCAGATAGCTTTTTCCGTTACTGTGATTTGAATATGGATGCAGAATACGACATTTCACTTCAGCAAAAAGGAGTCCTTAGGGAAGCTGAAATATATAATAATATATAAGAGAAAAATCTTCTAAAAAATCACTAGTAAGTTGAAAATAAGTACAGATTTTTCTGTTGAAAATATTATTTCTTCCCAGTGACAAATACAATTAGTGTTTAATAGTCTCACCTTTGTGGCATACAAAAGGTCAAAAAAGTAGAGCTTGCCAGAAGCCTACTTCTGATATCTTAAGTAATGAGACAAGTTATGGCTCTTTCCTTATATACTCTGTTTCAACATGGGCATTTCTTTAGGAGAGAGATCAAAAAAATTCAAACCTTTTCCTCATTTCAACAAAAGTTGTGGTATGAAGCATGTAGAGACCAATCTAGAAACTAAGAGTACGGACAGATGAACCACAACAGTGGTTTTCATATATTTTACTTTGCAGACACAAGGATTAGAGGCACAGTTGCCACACAGAGCTAGTAACTTTGGAAGCCATAGCAGTCCAATAGCTTGCAATCCTCTGTCCATACTCCAGGTTTGCTTTCCCCTTGACAAGAAAGGGGAATCAAGATTAGTTAAAATGTCAATCCATGAGGAACTGAAAAGACTTTTTTTTTTTTTGAGCTAAAAGTGGTTCTTGCCCAGTACAGAAAGGAATGCTCAAAAAAGCCCATTGCCCACCATGAGAATGGAGATACGAAACCCTGCTACAGCCCTCAGCTTAAATGCTACAAGTGGACATTTTGGGAAAGTCACACAAGCTACGGAGTCACATCAGCTACTTTGAGTATCACAAGGCCTGGATCAAAATGTTCTGCCATGTGGTGCTGGCACCTCTCTTTGGGCTACTGCCAAAACAGCACTCTCCATCCAGGGAACTCCATCCTAGGCTGGGCAGAAGGACACGAAGGGCAGAACAGCTGTATTCACCAGGAAAGTGGCTCTCTCAAACAGAAGCACTTCGTCTGCCTCGATGATCTGAGCAAAGTTCCTCAGGTTCATTTCCAGCTGCTGGACATTGGGGATCAGCTGATAGACTATACTGGACCAAGCCTGTCAAGAAAGACACAACATCAAGGCTGTATTAGCACTTTTGCCTCATCCTCTTGCTATGCTAACTGCTCAAGAGCTGCCTACTCACAGCTGCTGGTTTCCTTTTTAGCCTAGGCAGGACTGAGAAGCTTCTTCCACATCAGATTGCTCTGCTATGATAGAGACTTCTAGTGGAACCCCAGGCCTTTCCTGCCCAAACTCTTAGCTAGGTCATGTTTTTCTCCACATCAGTCACACAGGAACAAAAGTATTGCAAGATACACTTGAATCTACTCTCAGATTGAGCTGGCAATGTTTCTATCCACTGCTTCCAGGTAAACTCACTCAAGTGTCTTCCTCTGGAGCAACGTCATTGGGCAGAGAGATATCTGACAGCTCAAAATAGAAAATTCTAATCTACTTAGTCAGAAACTACCAGCCCAGGAGGAACTGGACCTGCTGTAATCAGCACCTGTCCTCACTCAGGCTCACTTCTCCATCTGCAGTGGCTTCATCTCACTGCCTACCTACTGAGCCAGGGCAGCAAAGTTCTACCACGTACTTCACTCCAGGAGTCACAGGGAGCATATATTTCTTGTATTTGCCAGGTATTTGATGTTTTTAATGAAAGAATCGTACCATCTTGCTTGCAAAATGCAGAATTAGACCCAACCCAATGGTACAAGCTCTGAAGAGCTCTGACAGTGGCACCTGGAACAGCACAAGTCTGCCTCCATACAAGAAGCCCAAATAAAGTAACCAGCATCACTGAGCAGCTTCAGGGACTCCTGTAACAAGACCAGGTAAGCCACTGCTTTTAGAGGTCACTTGTCCCCTAGAGGGAATAGGGTACATTCTTTGGGCAGAGCAATGCCCGGCCTAAATCCTGTCCCAGCTTCATTCAAGCTCATCATGTATGGAAGGCAGGGGAATTTGCTACACTTCTGGCTAGATTATTCAAGATGCTGAGCACTGCCATCTGAAGACTCTCTGGAATCAGCAGAAAAAGCCAGATGGTCATCACCTTCAGAGAGCAACTTAACTGTTACGCTGCTGCTGTTGCTGATTAGCACTAACTGGTAATTTGATGATCAAATCAAATCACAGGCTCAAATCAAACCTGGGCTCTTGGTGTAGCCTAGGTAGCAATCTCCACTCCTGCACCTGAAGGATCCCACATAGCAGTCACAAATGACAGAAAGAACAAAATCTTGACAACAAGCAAATCCTCAGGATGTTAAATGCCTATGTGCTTTAACAAAGTTGTAGAGAAAAACAGGAAGTAATTCTGTGCTGGCTAGAAATGACTAAAAGATGCAGAAGCTCTTCCAAAAGTGGCTAGGCAGCGTCTAGACTGCACTAACCAGTGACATCATTAAACATGACACTAACACCCTGACAAATTTTCTTTCTTTAAATGAAACCAGGATTTGGGGGTGCATTTAAAGAGGGAACCTCCATAAGCAGTTTCACTGCAGAGCTAGAAAGGGTCAGTCACTGCTAAGCCTGGAGCAACTAATCACACACTTGGCTCATGCTCTAATTTTCAAGTGAGGAGGGCAGACAGATAGAGGAAGGACACTGTACAGACCTTGTAAAGTGTTTCATCCCAGATGGAAGTTCTAAAACAAGCACATTCCAAGGGGCGAGAAAGGCGCCTTAGGTCTTCTTCCCTCTCTTTAAAAATCTGGTAGAGGAAAGAAACATCCGACTATAAATATTTATGCCTTTGGTGCATTTCTGTATCACATTTGTAACAGGAATCGTGCATTTCAAAATTAAATAAAAAAACACTCGGGCACATGCAGGAAAAGACAGAGTAGCAGCAACCACAAGCTAGCATACACTACCAGAACTCCACCCTTCCAAGCAGCAGGGACAAGCAAACCACAGCTTGTCTTGCAATACAGATGACAGGAATTTGGGTGTCATGGAGTGGGAATGGAGACAGCAAGGAAGAATATCCACAGAGGACCTGAACTGTGACAACTGTTTATATTTAGTATGTAATCCCAACATGGGAACTCTGAAATCCCTGTTCACAGGCAAAAAAAAACTTGTCAGTGAGAATAAGTCAGGAGAAAAGCACTAGAGAAGTTTGTCACTATAAGATACGATTGCATAATAATGGTGTTGCAAGGCATGTGCTTTGACACTGCCCTCTCACAGCAAACGCTGCCCTTGGAAGTCACAGTCCCAAGCAAAAGAGGAACACAGCACGTGCCCCTACAGAACTGATAAAGGAGTAGTCAGACATCAGCATGCCCTCTGCTGAAGATGTGACCAGAGTTTTGATCATACCTTAGTGTTTTTAGGAGCATGACAGAACTTAATTGTTATGTCTGAAATGCTGCCAAGGCCAGCACACACCAAGGGATGCACTTGTCAAACACAGGTGTCTAACCCAGAGAATTAATTTCTCTGGGCAAGCAGACCAAACAAAATGTGTTGCAACAGAAACCAGAGGTATCAAATAATGCAAGTCACTTTCCAGTACACATGGCAAGCATCACTCTGTTTCATTTTATTACAAGATCCAAAGTAGACTGAAAGAATCAGCTAAAACAAAGTTGACTCTCAAAGTCCTTGAAGACAACCAACAGTCAATATGTCAATTTGTTGGCTGCATTTCTTGCAATTCTACCTTCTTTCCCTGTCCTCTGAAGTCAAGGTCTGGCCAAAATGTTAGAACTAATGCTATCAAGGATAAGACTTAGACAAGTTCCTAAATATCAGTTCTATTCCCCAATATGTTATACACAGGAGATGAGCAGTGACATAAAGTTTACAAAAGGCAGAAAAATCAACCTTCAGGTTTTGAGAATTTCTTAATATATGAGAAACCATTCTAGAAATGGTGCTAATGGGGCTGTGCTTGAGGTACGAGACAACAGTGCTTCAGCACAACCACAAAATGCTCTATTTCTTTGACAGAATTTCTATGGCAACTATCAGCTTCTCACCAAATCCCGCTGATCCTCCTGCACCAAGTCCATCTTGTGCACAAGGCAGAAGATCTTTGCATCAGGGGAGTTCTGCAGGATTGCCTCCAAGCATGACTGGTAGTAGTGCATGTCCTTCTCCAGCTCGCGGCTCTCGACATCGAAGACATAGATGAGCACTTCTACGTTGCGGAAGATGTTGTCTCGCTGACTGGTGAAGTAGTTCTCCATGAAGGTGTCCTGCCTGAGAGGAGGCAGAGTAGCAAAGAGACTGCCATGAGAACAGTCAGGCCTTGCTTAGTACAGCCAAAGAGTGCTCTGTAAAATTCTTAGCTAAAGTCCCCATCACAAAAGACTAGAAAAGAGCTTCAGGAATGGCTAAACAGAATACCTGGGCATTTCAAACCGAGGAAAAGTATATGCTCCTGAAGATGAAGAGGACTCTCTGCTTCTCTGTCTCTCACAGGAAGCTTTTATGCATCAAAGCAGGATGCTCCAAGTCAGCTTGGGCAACATCCTATGCAAATGGAGCCACACAGTTTCCCCACCCTGCTGGCTTTGAGGGAATCACATATGAAAATGCCACAGCAGCAGCAGACACAACAGCTATTTAGGACATATTTTATCTTGCTCTTACAGGACCTACATCTATTTTAACTTTTAGTGAGTGTGGCTTGGGCAAAGCACTTGGTCTTTTTATCTGAGGCAAATTAACAAACACAAGAGCTCTGCAGAGGTTCTGCCAGCACCACAGCCCGTTCCTTGAAAAGCTGCTTGCGAGGGACGATGGGATCACCAGCCTCTAACATCGCTTCTCAGGGTGGGCCTGTCTTTCTACATCAAAGGAGCAGCACCTAGCTCAAAAGACAGCAGTAATCAGGCCAATCTCTTCCACCCACCTCCGCACAAGTGTCTAAGATGTGGCATCCACTTTCTCCAGAGTTGCCTCACCAGTTTTACAGTGCATTACATAGAGTGTATTCACTAAAAAGGTACTTGTCTCATAAAGGCAGGAGGGTCCCTGTCCTACCACATTTGCATCTCAGGCACCAGATCTAACCCCAAAGGTTTCAAAAGCAAAAGAACAGACAGTACCTACCCTCCACAGTCCCACAGGTTTAACACCAGGTTTCCTAGAAATCTAACATGGGAGTGTTCCACATCAACTGGAAAGAGACAACAGGAGTTTACTAACTGTGCCACTCACCAGACACAGCCAGAGCAGCGTCAGAGCAGACGGCTGCCTCCTCAGGCAGCCAGAAATGTCATTCTTCACAACAGAACTGACAATGTATAGAATTCCATCTAAACAGCATTGTTGCACATAAATCTGAAGCTGAGCATGGTATGGGTAAGTACAGATGCCAGAGCAGCTCGAGTCTTCCCACTGCTTAACTAGGATATTGTTCTCCTGAGAAATACAGCAGGTGTGTCCCCTATAACAAAATACTGCCCAATGTTTGTGATATTTTAAGAACGATACTAGTCCCAGCACATTCTGGTAGCACATACCAGTAAGGTTTTAAGCAAGCCTTAAAAACAAACTAGTAATCAGACTTTTTCTTTGGAAAGGCCTAATGTGTGGCAAAGAAGAAATACCACCAAGGTAGATCAATCTGCAACATTAAATCCTCACAGGGGTTTCCTCATGCCCACCATTAGAATCGTCATGAATTCAAACCACTTTTTTTTTTTTCCCCCCTTTTTTTTCTCCACTTCACTTTTTTCAGATCAGGGGCTTTGGAGAGAAATACAAAAGCCTTAAGTCATCAACAGGGACTAGCGGATCATCCCACCACCCCAAGGGTGTTTATGGAAAGGCCACAGTGTCCCCCAAACTGGGTTAGTGAGCAGCGGGCCGTCAGTGGGAAGGCTTCTCTAATGAGAATGACTATGAGAGGACTCTGATCACTTCTCCCATAACAAAGGCAGCAGCAAAAGTTGCTTCTTGATCTTTAACAAGATTCTCCCTGCTAATGACCAGAGTTTAAGCCCCGATACTTTCCAATTTACGTAACAGAAATCTTACTTGTGGCACCCAGGCGTCGTGTGTCCCTGGCAATGTAATTTGCAAAGATGATGGACCTCATGCTGGTCTTCCCAGACCCACTTTTACCCATCAGCAGCACCTGGAAAGAAAGAAGAAGAAACAGTTGGCTACCACGGAACACCAGGTCCTCCAGGCTTCCCTTTGTGTTTGGGTGTTACTGATGAAACAACTGAAAGATGGGATTTGAATGCCACAGAAGCCAGTAGCAAAGATGAGTGATGCACCTTGAAAACTAGGAAATGGGAAGATGGAAGTTCTTAGCTCCTTGCTAAGTGTAGTCACTGAATGACACTTGAAGGGGTAAAAACCTTGTTTGCATCCCTGAAAAGATGTCCCTCTTTCCTTCTCTTTCAGGGATCTCTCCCTGCTGGAATGGCCCCTTTCTCTCAAACATACATGGGCCAAGGGCTCTCTCCTAGACCCCAGCACTGGAGAAAAGCCCACGACAGCACTCTTGGTCTCTCCCTTTCCCCCATCACTGCGTGTTTTCCGAAGGCACAGGCACCAAGGTGAAAGCTTGGCGAGTTCCTGGCAAGAGCAGAGGGCTTAAGCAAAACAAAGCACGGTTTTATCTTGAGTCTTTAGGTCTAGACTGAAAACAACTGCTTGCCCACTCAGCACCTTCTGCCCTGGTGTTCTCCCCACACTGCTTCTGTTCTTGCTCTTTTCCTTCTTACAACACAGCTTGGTTTCTCTTCCCTGGCAAAAGTGAAATACAAGCCCCACTTGGAGTTTCATGAACATCAAAAGAGCAGGAAGAAATTAAAAGCAGATGTGGCAACCCAGCTCCAGCCTACCAGCCTTTTTATTTTGTAGAGGACACAGACTTGATCCCAGCGTCCTGCTGGCAGACCATCACACTCAGGACAACAGCTTTAGTTACCAGGTAGCAGAAAACCAAGGAAAGGGGGGACTGTCAATCACACACATGGAAAGACTCTACATGGTGGCTTAAGAAGTCCGTGACAGCCAACAGGGACTTGTTCACAAAAACAGCTCTTAATAAGTTCCGGCTACAAAGTCAAATTCAGTCTTTGGCAACAGCTCTGAAAACTTGTCACAAAGAACAGTCCAACAAGAGCGCAGCCGGCCCGGGTCCGCCCGCCCAGCCCAGCGCTGGTGCCAAGCGCAGCTGCCGAGGCGCTCACTCAGCTCCCAGGCGCGCTCTGGGCTCACAGACAGCGACTCCTGGAACCTGGGAGCCAGACAGGAGAGGCACGACCAGCCCATCCTGCTCCAGGAGTCACCTCCGCAGGAGCGACTGCCACGTTTCGCAGCTGGCAGATCCTCTTCTGAGCCAAGCTGGCCACACAGTTACGGCCCAAGCGACCGAGTCTCCCCCGCCGGTGGTTTGGAAGGACCAGGAAAAGGAGGCCTTGAAGGTTTTACCAACAAGAACTCTTGTCTTCAAAGAAGCAGATAACACCTACTGCCTTTGCTGAAACAACCTTCTAAAAAGCTGCCCTGTTTTTTTCCCCCTTTTCTGCACATAGAGCAGCCCTCCCCTCCATCCCTTCCCCAATCAGCATCTCCTCTAATTTCATACACCTGCAGAAACTCAATGGGGCTCCACAAGCACAAGCCAGTCCAAAAACTAACCTAAACCCTAAATTTTAGGGTGTGTTGGATGTTCAAAGAGGTCAGGAATCAGCACTCGAGGCCAGGGAGGAAAGCCAGCCCCAGCATGAAACAGACAGGCTGGCACGAGACGGACACAGAGTCATGTCCTCACCACAGAGCCATTTTGACAACTCTGCACACGCTCGCTGCAACACGCCCAGCCCCAAGCGGCATTAAGGGCACTGCCCTTCCACTGTGCGCTCAGCTCCATCCTCCCGGGAGCCTTCGAGAGCTTCCCGTGCGAGCCCAGGGCCTGGGCACGGGCCAAGGAGCCGGTGGGAGCTCGTTGCAAGGCGCGAGGGAAGCGGAGGGGTTTGGCACCGGGCACCAGGTGTGTTCCCACAGCAGTCGCAGCAGATGGGCCTGTCGCTCCCAAATGCTCTGCTTAGTAATAAACTCCAGATTGCGTTTGAGTTCCAGCCTTTTAAGTGAAGAAATGCACCTATCAACTGCAGGAGGGCCCCGACAGGGTCCTCACAGGGAGAGACGCACTGAGACACGGGCCCAAACGCGGGACAACGAGAAGGAAAGCGGCGGGGAATGAGCCCCTGCCTCGGCCCTTACCTTTTTCTTCATGGCTGTGCTCGGCATCACCCACCTGCGGGGACAAGAGCGCCTGGTTAGGGCCTCTGCAGGGCCTCGCGGGTCCCCCCCGCGGTCCACCCGTGACCAACGGTCACACGCCGCCCCCCACCGCTACCTCGAGCGGCGAGAGGCGCCTCGGGGCCGGCGCGGCGCTGCCCGCGGGCGGCAGCCGGTGCCCGCTCGCTCCGGGCTCGGCCTCCTGCGCGGCCGCCGCAGCGCCCGAGACCCCCCGTCCCGTCCCGCCCCCTCCCCTCAGCGGCGCTCACGAGACCCAGCGCTCGGGCGGCCGCCGACGGTCACGTGAGCGCTCACCCCGCCCTCGCCCGCGCCGCCGTCACGTGACGCGGCGGGGCGGGCGGCGCCGCGAGGAGGAAGGGGGAGGGAGGAGGTGCCGGTGAAGCGCTAGCCGCCATCTTCGCTGAGGGAAAACTGCCCCCTCGCGGCGGTCTTTATGGAGGGGGCGGAGGGAAGGCGGTACCGAGCACCGCCCGGCGAGGCGGGGACCGCGTGGAGCGCCACAACAGCGACCGGGAGGACCCCGAGGGCGTGCGGGGAGCTGGGTAACGGCCGGCGCGGAGTGGTCCTGCCCAGGAGGGCGGCAGCGGGGAGGAGATATCAGGCGCGCAGAGGAAGCGCTTTTCAGCGCCTCCCATATGGTCTAGCGGTTAGGATTCCTGGTTTTCACCCAGGCGGCCCGGGTTCGACTCCCGGTATGGGAAGTTACCTTTTTCCATCTGCCCAACCCCAAGGATGCGGGCTCATGTTTTGTTCTAAAGCCCCCGCCCGTTGCCCAAAACGGGTGCGACTCCAGCAGCAAAAATCTGCGGGGATAATTTGTAATAACGAGCATAAAGGGAGCTTATAGGAGCTGTCTATGAAGAGAAATTCCTCGGTGAAGCCAGCTGTCTCAGCCAACGTTTTAACGAATATCGAGAGATGCTCCGGCAGGGAGGCAGGACAGTTCCTCCTGCTTCCACCACGCGGAAGGCCTGTCGCGATGCTCCTCTTGACAAATTCCTGGTTATTGCTGACTGGGGACGCTTCCCAGAGGCTCTGCCTGCTTCTCAAAGAGCTTCCCCTTCACCCGCTCATAGTCGGGGAGGCCTCTTTCCAGGGCCAGGAGAGCGGGCTCGGCCGTCCCCCCTCCTCCGGTGGTGACAAGAGCAGTCCCTCTCCCGGAGGCCCCTTTAGAATTTGCTCCCAGTTCATCGGCGCGAGGTCGCGGCCCCTCAGCGCCGCCTCGCGCCCGCCAGCCGCCATGTCAGGCCGCGAGCGGCACCAGTGCGCAGGCGCCGGCGCGGGGCGGGCCCGCCCGCGAGAAGATGGCGGCGGGAGGCCAGGGGTCGGGGAGCGGTGCCGTGGCGGCGAGCACCGGGGCCTGGCAGGGGCGCCCTGTCGCCCCTGCTAGACCAAGCGCAGAGCGAGGCCTGTCGGCGGTGCCGGCTGCAGGGGGATGTTGTGCTCCCTAAGCTGAAATAAAGCAGCAGGTTCCTTCCCCCGTTTTCATTCGCGACCCCTTTGCCCTGATCTCCCTCCTGGCCTGCTGCTACCAGCCCCCTTAGAGATCCGTGCCCCTGCAGAAGGCAGTTCTGCCAGGCGCGAGCGGAAGGAGCCTTTGCGCCACACAAAGCTTTCACCTTTACTCTGCCAGCTTCCTGCTTTGCCGATTACAATTCCAGTATAACTAACTCGGTGGACTGTGGGTGGACACTGTACATTATTCACGTTGATTTAAAATCAGGCCCAGGCCGTGAATTTTAAAGCTGTAAGAGAATGACATCAAGGAGAGAAGACTAGGACAATAAAATGATGTTTTCCAGGGTTTAGTCTTCATTGCACATGCTATTTCAATGCCATGAACTTGCTTTAAAACATTAATAATTTTTTTCAGTAGTACTCAAGCAATGAGTTTATTGTTGATCTTAAGTATGTCTGTTCATAGAAAACCGCAGTATGATGATAAGTAACAAATCCAGACAAGCAGTTGTTCACTGATCCTTTGGCTCTCAGTACTTTCAGTCTTCGATGCAGTCAGAGATGTCTTCGCAGTCTACTGGTAGCGCTCCCCAGCAGCTCCTGCAAGCACAGTATAGAGTTTTAAGAAGCAGAAAGTTTTTAGCAGTCTGCATTGCAAAATTAATACACACTCTTGTAAGCAAACAGATCTGCACTAAAACTACTGACCCGTTTCATATCATCTCAAAGTAGGTAGGTATTAAAGCCTGCTCATTCCAGAGGGAATAAGGCATCCAATTACTTCTGAGGCTCTGTGCTTATGCAATTTTAGAAAGAGACAGACAGTCCTTCCCCTCTGCCCCCCTCAAAAAACAAACAAAAACCCCACGCAACTCAAGGACATCAATATATCTTGCTAAAAGAATACGCAGACGAGTGTGTGCTATGCATAGCAGAGACCCAACTTCTAGGTCAATAATAAAACTCTTGAAAGTAGATTAGCTCAGTGAGGTAACACTTTTTTGTTCTACAATGAAAAAAATCAGTAAACTGCAGTATTACCCAAAATCTTTCAGTACATTGAGAAAACAATTTAAAAACAAACACAGAGAACGCAACTAGAAAGAATATTCCACACAGAGAACTGACCAGTGATGCTTACGGACAACTTGTAGGCTTGTTGATTGGGAAGCCCATTTTCAAAGCACAAGTTCTTATTTCTTATCAAACATGTCACTGCTTACGAAATTCTGGACACCTTGGTAACACTGGTCTTTGAGAGCTGAGCCCAGAATAAGAGAGAAAGAGAAATGTAAATCGAAGCTACTTGAAATTCAGCTGTTCAGACAATTTTCTAGATTCATTGCCTATTTAAGTGCACATGCTCCGGGACGCCGTACACTTTATTTTCCTGAAACCTGACAGAAGAATGAATTGCTTATTAAAGGAGTGTACAGCACAACTGCCCTGGCCTATAAAGTATTGGTGTTCAGCCACTGTACGGCTGTGGTACTAGCATCCCTGCTAACAACACCTGTCAAAGCAGCATGACAAAGCAGGTCATAATTCTGAAACGAGAAATAAAGGAGCCTGTTTTGCAGTCGTAAGTTGAAAAAGAGCATTCTCACTAACAACATGCTATAGAGACTGGCAGCTGTACACAAAGGAATTGGATTAATTAAATGCTGTATTTTGAAGATGGAAGTAGACACATGAATGGGTAATTTTAAGCAAAAGCCTGGGATGTACCAGAGATCTGGTATATCTTTTAGGTTTGTTGGATACAGTTTTGCACGGATAGGCTGTTCTGCCTTTTTTATTTGGCAGGTAACAGATACTCTACGAGCAAGCAAAGACAGCAATACATTCAAAACAAACAGATTTGAGATAGTCTCATAGGGTGAGATTCATCTCCTCCACACCAGTTTTGAAATGCACATTTCTAAATGCATGTAGTTCTGTGAGCATATACATTCTTGAGAGGATAATAACAGATGGCTCTTGTAAAATGACAGAAATACTAATACATAGTTTAAAAAATCCCAAAGGGATTTATGGCACTTACATATTATGATAAATCTAAAAGGAAATCTAAAGTATTTGGGAAAAAAAATCCTTACAGATTTCAGCAACACCATGCTAAGAACACTTATTTACATCATAATTCTGTCACTTGGACTGACTGCAAGGCTGCATTTAGCCAGTTACGGAATCCCACATTCATTAAGGTCAATATATGCCTGGATTTGGAGCTCATCACCCGTCGTCCCAGAGGGTGAAGTTCAATCCCTGCTCAACTGATTTTTGAAAAATATCACAATGTCAAATAGTACTGTTAGCCACTATTTTATGCTGTTATGAGGGCTGTTCAACTTAGCGTGCAAGTTCTTGAACTGGAGAGTATTCAAGCAGGAAGGACCACAGGACTTCTCAGCTTGGGTTTCTCTAATTACCAGGCTGCTAACAGTGCACAGGCGTAAGCAGATCATAACAGCTTACGGAAAATGCTGACAAAGCTCAAGCTGATAGAAGTAAAAAAGGAAAAGCTGTTATTTTCTTGAGAACTCTTCTGACACTTTTCATAGCAAACTGCTTTGTAATCTCTACGTAATCCACTTTTAAGCTTTGTTTTATGTCTAGTCTGTAATCACCTAAAATGAAACTGCAGTAAGTGGGAGAAGAAATCAACCGTAATGAATCATTAGACATGTTTACACAGTAGAGAGTCTTGAGATGCATCTTCCAGCTTCACGCCAAGATTTCCCCTTCTATTTTTAGCTTTATTTTGAAAGTTTGACACTGCTTATGCTTGTCAAGTTATGCAGGCTCTTTCCCTAGTGAGACTTGCTCTTCACAGATCCTCAGCTGCCACTGTATTTCTTTCTTCTGCCACATTCTTCACTTAGTTTTTGAGACAAGAACTATAACAGAACCATTTCTTAACCCTGACAGGATTACCCAGAGGAAATGGTCAAACTGTTAATCAGCCTGCAGCCCTCTGAATGCAAACTGGAATGCCAAGGGGCTCTGCTCTAGCTCACAGATGCATATTTAACTTTAAATCAATACAATAAACATCTTCTAACACCGCTGCACAGCAAAATTCACAGAAAGGAGACATTAAGTCATTAAGTACATTAAGTATCAAATAAAACAAGCCAAAGATGCACCTGAAATCAGAGATACTTCTTGACATATTTAAGACAGGTTAACAAGACAGGTGACCCTGCAACTGAGTAAACCCAGTAATGTCAAGTTTATGATGAAACACTAGGTAAAACAGAGACATTTTAAGCATTTTCATGAACACAATTGCAATGGGATTCAACTACAAAACACAAATTATTCCAAAATTATCCACAGATTTTCTAATACTGAAATCTTTACAAGAGAGATTTACTAAGCACTAACGGCCAAAAAGTTACTAAAACATCCCACAACTCCAATGGTTTGAACGCCACATCTTGTATATATCCTAGCTTCTATTGTGAGATGTAATCACCCACATCGCTAACCTCCAAAAAAGAAAACCCTTACCATGAATTTGATTTCTCCATTGGACTGCACATCTGTGAAAAGCAGATTTTTTTCCCCATTCTTCTACAACTTGATACAAAGGTTTCAGCTATGAAAAGTGACAAAAAAAATACAATTCATATCTTGCTTACTGAACAGTGACTAAGTACTTTACCCTCTATATATTTTTCTGAGGGAAAAGATTACAGCAATATCAAGAAAAAAACTAACAAAATTACAACTGTGAAATAAGTAGAAAATTTTCCACTGAAGTCTGTCATTAGACTGCTGTCATTAGAAATGAGAAATGTGGCTGTTCGCTTTAAATATTCAAAGTGATTAATCAATAGCCATGGCGCACAAACAAACACACAAAAAAGCCATTTTTTTTAGTATTTACCCAGAGTTAGCCTAGAGAGATTACAAACCACAGGAAGACAATGACTTCTCCTCCAACTGTTTGTGGTTAAACAAAGAGAAACTCAGTTTGCCTTTAATTACTTCTTCATTTAGCTACTTGTTGCAATTAAGGCTGTAAAAGTATACAAAATTGCAGGGCAGGGAGGAGGTGGAAGTGGCGACAAAAGATAAAGTACAAAGACACAAGAAGGGCCTGTAACTCTTCAAAATAAACACAGTGATCAAAGAGAATAGGCTCCCACTGCAGTAACAAAACAAGATGAAAGAAACTGCAATTCAAGTCTTGGATTGTGCACCTTCTGATGAATCTAAACAAGCACACCTTTCTGACAGTAAGGCATGGGAGTCACCCAGAATAACGCAAAGACACCTACCAGTCTGGATGATTCAGGTGAGAAACTCGGTCACCTCAGCAGAACATCCTTATCCCTGTGTGACTCTGCACCTAGGAAAGATGCAAGGAAAAATCCCTCTGAATGAGCCTTGCTGCCATTGTAATGACACCAGCTAACATTTGAGCACTGTGTCTGTACTCCAGTATGCATCATAGACAGGAGCTACACTGACAAGGAGGGACATTCACCAACCCTACTCCTATAACCATTTTATTCTAATAGAAAACAGAGAATGATTATCCAAGACATTTGCAAAAAACATTGATCTTCAAGTAATAGCACTGAGTTTTCCATCAAACCCAAAAGATTTAGTACCACTCCACAGATCAGAATACACCCAAGAACTTCCTCTTGCACTTCACAATAATGAAGTATAAATGCTCTTAAGAGAAAACACGGAATGAACTGCTCTGTGTTTCTGCTATTTACAGACAGGAGAAAAAAGAGCAACTATTTTTGTGTGTGTTTAATCACTGGAGCAACCAGCTGAGTTAATACTAAAACAGAGGAAAGGGTTTCAACATAAACTCACCCTGAAAAAAGAACAGCATATATTAAAACAAAGAGCCATGCTAGCAATATTCAGGTCATGTGCATATCAGTAAATTTGTTATCTTACTAGCCCAAACAAACATGGCAACGTCATAGAGTCCCCAACTCATCTATTGCTGCCATAGATGGTGGCTGTATAGTTTGTGCCCAGCTTCTTTATCCCTTTGTCAGTGCAATTTCCTATGAAACGAGAGAATATAAAACAGTGACTGCAATTCATTGACTGACCTCTCAAAAGACTCACGTCCTCGAAGAAGATGTGTGTTTGCAAGAATGTGCAAATGCTCTTCTTCTACCATTTCTTCCCTTGGGATTTGCTCTTCAGAGTATCTGTGTGTATAAAAATAAAACTGGCTGAAATAGTAGAAACGTCAGCATGTCAAAATATTAGTCAATTAAAGGCAAATCAGAACAGTACAACTTATCCTAGTGCCACTTCACAAATAGAATTCTCCTTTCTTAACACACAGCTTGGAAAGCAACACCTCACAAAGCAACACAGGCTCACAAATGTAAAGTTGACACTGCATATTCTTTTCCCTATATCTGACTAAGGTGCTACACAGTGTGAATAACATTACCATTGGACCAACTGTATTTAGACAACCCTTTAAAAAAAAAAAAAAAAAAAAAAGTTACTTGCCGAATTCAGTACATCAGCCATAAGCAGAAAGGGGGCCCTTGCCCATGGCCAGAGGTGAATTATGTTGCTAAAAGCCAAGTGGAGCCAAACAGAGCTCCTGAAGTATCTACCCAGAGAGCAGCAGGAAATGAGCAGCACGGTTAAAGCTCACACCCCCAAAAACCCAGACTCCTATTTCTCAGAGAGGTCACACATATATTGATGAAAAAATGTAGTATGGTTCCTGAAATCAGTAGTTTCCAGGTTTTTGCTATGCTTCCTATTCCATTTCTAGTCTGCATATATTCTCACTCTGCAGCTGTCAGCCTAGACACCAGTCTCTGCAAAGACAGCAGAGGTTTCCAAAGCAAGCAGCTTGCCTTGCAAAGCATAGAGAAATATAACGACCAAGGAGCTGAGCGCAAGGAAACAAACCCACCTTTGCCAGCTTGCATACCACGCCGGCAGCCATGAACATCATTCATCTCCCCCACATTGCTCTACGCTAGGCGGAAGGTGGAGAAAACCACAGGGTAACATCAGGGCCAGCGATAGATCTTATATCACAAGGCCACACTGTGGAGCTCAGCACCGGGAGGGCCGAGGAGCCTCTAAGCCCAGCAGGAAGGGAACGCCGCAGCTCCCGAGCATGAAGTGGGAGCCCATAGAGTCACCCGGTTGCACCAGGCCTCGGCCCCGCAGCAAGGCCCAAGCAAGGCAGGGACCGCTCCCGAACAACCGCCACTATCACCAAGCAACGGCCGCTACGCTCCGGAAACCACCGCAAACCCCTTCCGGCGGGCGCGTCATCACCCGGCCTGGCGGGCTGCGCCGCGCATGCGCGCTGCGGTGCGCCGCGCTCCCCCGCCCGCCCGCTGTCGCCCCCGTGTGAGCGGCGGCGGTTCTGCAGGCGGGCGGCGCGCGTGCGCGTTGCGCTGTATCGGGGACGGCGCGCGCATGCGCACGGGGCGGCGCCCGAGCAGCGGGCGGGAAGGGGGCGCTGAGAGAGGCGCGACGGGGAGGGGGACGGGTGGATATGCACATGCACATATATATGTACATATATACATAGGGTATTGTGCTTCTTTGTAGGGCTACCTGTGTGGCTGAACCTTAGGCGAAAGCAAAAGGGGAGTCAAAGCAGGGCATGGGTCCAAGTGGAGGTGCCTTGGGGTCGGTGCCTCTGCGCAGCAGAGCGGCCCCTCACTGAGGAGGGGGCGCCGCCGTTTTCACTTCACCCTCACGTGCGACACAGCAGCGCACCGAAATAACCCTATAAAAGCTCTCGGCAGCACCTGCTTGGGCTGCCTGCGTCCCCTCGGCTCCTCTCTGCAGAACCGGGCCGGGAGACGGCGCCCACGGACGAGGACGAGCAGAGAGCAGCACGTGGTGGCAAGCAGGGTCCCTCGGGGATGCTGCAGGGCTACGCACGCATCCCGTCGGTGACAACGGGCTTTGTTACGGAGGAGACGACTAGTGAATTGTCAGCACGCGCCACTGCTGTGTTCCCACCTCGGGAAAACAGCAGCCGATACCAGGCACTGCAAGGAAGCCGTCTGATCCGTGAAGCTCCTTTTGAGGCCTGGGAACAGCGCGGGCAGCGGGCAGCCATCTCCACAGAGAGGGCGCGCTTTGAAGTCGAACACCTTGCTGTGCTGAAGGGAGCCAGCTGCTCCGCACGTGCTGGCGGAGCTGGGATTAGCTGCAAAACGGCACCTATCGCCAGCAGCCTTTAGCGCTGGCTAATGTACACCAGCTTCCAGCAGCACGCCTGGGGCTTCGGAACTGTTTTGTGCAATTACTGCAGGCTCCAGTGCTACTGCCACGTACTGCTGTGCTGCTGCTGTGCGTGCGTAACCCCAGCGGCCGGCTCCAGCAGAGCTGTTTTTACATCTCGATTCTGGATAGCTAACAACTTGTGAGAGCAGAATCCAGAGTAGGACAACCACATAACACATTGTTTGTGAAGGACCTTTACCCTGAGAGCACAGACGGTACTTGAATCTGCTGGCTTCAAGGGAGTCTCTGGAGGGATTCACTGCCTGTTCTTAATCCTGGGAACAGAAACTCTGTGGAGGGACCAGAAGAGCAGAAGAGGAAGGAGTTCTGAGTAAAGGAATCCTGCTGATCCATTATCCTCCTCACTATTCAAACACAATTAATAATAAAGCCGTCCTTACAAGAGAAACAAGATGTTTCCTGTTTGGAGATGGAGGCAGATGTAAATTGGATTCATTTAGGTCTTCTCTTGAACTTTCCCATGGTAGTTAATCTAAAGCAGATATATTATCCCTTACCATTTTCACACTTGCAATTAGAAAACAAAACAGAAACAACTAAAGCTGAATGCAGTTGACAACATGCACCCAGTTGGAATGGATACCTTAGTCCTTCCCCCTCTGGCCCAGGGGGACAGAAATAACAAACTATTGTTATCGATCACTATTCGAGTTACCCAGGCTGGAAAAGCTCCTTCTGGAGGAGTTTCTGACAATACTTCTGCTCCCTGATTTTATCCAATTCAGGAGATGTTCATACAAGTCTCTTCACCAGCCCTCCTTTGCAATCTGTCAGCCTTTGGCATCGTTGGTTCCATCTCTAAGTTGAATGGCAAAACTTTGCATTCTAACTTAAATGAGCCACGATTAAATTTAAGCATTTATTTCTGCAATCTTCTTTATCTTTGCTCTTTGTTTGACTTCCTTAAAGGAAAGGTCTTCGTATACTGCTCACCATCATGCATTGGACGTAAACTTCTTGGAAAGTGCAAAGCCAGTGGTTAAGCCGTGGGTATGAGGTAGAAGCATCACTTGTATCCAGTTTTACTGCCTTCCAGCAGCAGTAGTTTTATTCCAGGTCATTCATGTTGTTGCTTACACTTAATTCTAATGGGAAGGAAGGGAAGTCTGTGTGTGATTCACCAGGCGGGATCACTCAGCACTTGGTAAGCGTCCAGCACGCCGCGCTGCCTTCTCAAGAGCGCTGGCACGAGGCACTGCAAAGCAGCGTCCTGGGCATCATCTCTCCATTCATTCATCCCGCCCCCGATCATCAAAACTTGCCTCCTGCATGGCAGAGCCGCGCGGAGCCAGAGCCTCAGCCCCTGCCCAGCTGCTGGATATGCTCATTTGGAAGCGATTAGTCTAAATCGGTCTCTGTGGAGGAAAAAAGCTGAAATCTGCCCCTTCTCTGTGCCGCTGTGCCAGGATATCAGACATTCTCTGTGTGAGCAGCTGGAGGGGACTCGATCCTTCAGCGGCAGCCTCGCAATGGCCATCAGGGGCCCAGCCTGGTGGGTTCCAGACCAGCAGTGAGGCAAGCGGTGCGAGAGTGAGGATTATTAGACATATCCATAATGTTTTATTTCCTAGCAAATGCAGCTTCTCACTCCTGTAGGAGCTGCTACTGTACTGCATGGTAACGCCTGGAAATTCCACCATAAATACTGAGCAACTGCCTATAAAACACTGCAACATGCTTCGTTATGTTGGCACGCACCCTCTAACACAGGGTTGTTCAGGCCGTGGTTGCAGCATCGCGTATCAGTGAGCGGAGACAGGTTTGCTCGAGGAAGATTCAATCTAAGCCCCTTCGGTGTTTCTTCTCCCATCAAAAAATAAAATCAGATTCATTCATAGGTCAGCGTTACTTTTAAAAGAAGGCATTCAGGGCATCTACACCTTGATAAAGCTGGGAGAAATCAAAGACTAATCAATTCAAGGACTTTTTTGCCACTAGCTTTCCCCATACACATGCCAGTTGTTTTCCTGAAGAGGTATGGTGCAAAAAATTGTCCCCATAGGTGCGTGCAGTGCTGCACTTCAGTGCTGGTGCTCAGCAGCTGTCACTCCTTCCTCTGTTTATGCACTTGCGTTTGGAACCAGAAGGGCTCATCTGAACGTGCACAAAGTGAAAGCTGCCCCTGCTTTTGTGTTTGCACTGACACACATGTCCACGGTCGCTGCAGAAAGCACACCGAGCGTTTCTGGGCTCTTGCTCATTACAGCAAAGATTAAAAAGAAGCAAAAAAAAAAAAAGCCTGTCAGCCACAAGAAATATTTGCCTCGGCCCAGTATCAGCTTTCCAGCAGGAGCGCATGGGATTAATGGCTGTTGGCAGGCTGTAAGGCTGAAGCAAGTGCTTTGGGAAGATGGAGAGCTCCGGCAGGCTGCGGGACATAATTCACACCAGATGCCTTTGCTTTGGGTTCTCTCTCTCTCCCCTGGTGTGATAATGATGCTGATTTATTAGTGAAGACATGCCAGCACCCTCTTCCCAAGCAGCATGCCGTCTTTGCAGCCTGCCTTGGTTCTTGTTAATACCTTTATCCCTCCTCGTCTCCACAGCACAGAATCCCACTTCAGGAGGAGCAGCAGGATGAAGGCAGGGGAGAAGCTGTTGCCTAGAGATCAGCCCATGACATGGAGACCAAGCCATGCTGTTTGCCAAGCGCTCTCACCCAAACCCCTGTCATTTCTGTGGGGATTATTTGGTTGTAAACTTGTTTCTAGGGAAGGCAGTATTAAAATAGGAAAGATTAACAGCACGGATATTCCTGCTCAGACAGCGGATGTGTGTATGAGCAGTCCAGGTTTGCAGCCTGCATATTTTCAGAAGCAGCCATTTTCAAATCCCAAGTGCCTCATAAAGGTGAGAAATACATTTCAGAACCAGATTTGGGTATCAAACATTGACTCTTCTAACATTACAGTATTTTTTCTTCTCTATCTTGAAACACAGACCTCATGGTGAGTTGTGATCAAAGACTGTGAAGCCACAAAGAGCTAGTGACAAATGCTGCTCGCCAGCTAGCTCGGCATCCAGAGTGCAGGAATATACACACAAACAGCACTCGGTTTCCAGGTTTCAGGATCTGCATCCAGCACTTCACACATACAGGATGAGCCTGTAACATAAATAACGCTGCCCATCTCCCACTCATTTATGTAATCGCTGCCTCCACACAAACACATGCTTAGGCAGCCTCCAAAGGAAAGCCCCGGTTGGTTGCTCAGCACTTGCCTCTTTGTAGCTGTTTCGTCAGCCAAATCAAACCCTGACACAGAAGAAAGCCACGTGAATATTCTCCCTCATTTGGTGCCAAGCTGATCATGCTTATGGGCCTGGTAGGATGCTTGAGATCCCTCTAGTCTATTGAATGAACTGGTCACAAGTCCTAGCCCACCCATCAAGATTTTGGCTTATTAAATTTACAAAATGAAGGCTACATGCACAGCAGCATGAGGAAGGCACTACCCCAGTGTCATTCCCCTCACCCACACCGTCACCAAGAAAAGTTCCCTGTTCTACACAGGGTGAAAAGGGGCAAGAATGGAACAAATCTCTTCTGCCCATTGTGCGTGGGCAGATGGACCAGCCAAGATCTGCAGGGAGAACCACAGCCAGCTCATTGCTGCTGGTAGTGGGGGATATTTCAGGTAATTCTGAGGGGATCGTGCCCATGTGTAGAGACAGGCCCTGACTGCTCTGGCACCTGGCTGTTCTCAGTCAAATCCAGTTCTATATCAACATACCCTGTTCTTAACAGGGAGATGACCCTGGGCCAAACTGAGGTTGGTGGAGAGCTGCACAAGGAGAATAGATGCCAGTCATCACCCTGGCAAATGGGATGCCAAGTCTGAGAGCAGTCAGACCGCAAAGCAACTCATTCCCCACTTCCCAGTGCCTGCCGAGACTCCTTCCCAGGCACAAATGGCCAGGGGTTGATAGATGCCACTGAGCGAGGCTCTGGCTACAGGTAAATTTAAGCCTCTTAAATTGTCTCGCACTCAAACTGGTTGGTGTCTAAGCATGTGCTTCCAAGCCTGGCCCCAGGCTCCCTAGCACCAAACTGACGCCAAATGAGCTGACATATTAAGAATCTGGATGGAAGCTAAAGAGTTATATAACAAAGATTACTAGCACCAAACACCTACCTAAAGACTCCATCCTCCTATTCTCTGTTGTCCACATCCTTTCTCTTCTGCCATGTGCTAAACCTTCCTTATTTCCTGTTTATTTCCTGCTCATGCCTTTGGCTGTCAGTCCTACATGGAGACATAACCTACATCCCAGGCTAAGTGAGATGCAGAGCTCAGACGGTTTTGCTGCTGGGACAGTTGAGGTGCCTGCACCGTCTTTGAGAGGCAGGACACTTGGTGGAGCTCTCTGAGCTGCCAGGAGGAAGCAGGAGGTGTCCAGAAGGGATCCAGGGGATGGCAGGGAGTGGAGGAGGGCAAGGGAAGAGCAGGATAGTGAGATGGTGGGAGCCGAGAGCCAGTGAAAGGCAGAACATTCCCCATTCCCTCAGATTCAGCTGCAAAAACATTGGGAGATGCTGCACTATCCAAAGCAGGAACTCCTTCTCAAATAGGAAGACATAATCCAAGAACTGGAAAGAATAAACATGAGCTGTATACTTCAGGCCTGAGCAGAGATGAAGGCAGGTTTTATTTTAATGGAAAGGTATCTAAGATGGCTGAAGATACTAGAAATCAAATTATATAAGTGTGTGTGTGTATTTGTATCTACATGTAAGCCTAAAGCCTTTCCTGTCAGCTCTTAGAAAACTTTCTAACCAGCTGCTTCCTCAGGTAACAGAAAAAGAGCAGGTATTAGAGCAGTACTCACGCATCAGTATTACGCAGCCTTGTAACTGGGCTTTGACGTTATCTTTAGGATGCCAAGGGCTGAAAGAATTGGACAGCTTAAGAGTCACTTCCTCTTTGGCCCTATTAGGTTTCCCTCGAGCTCGGGGATGAGCTACAGTGAGACGAGGCAGCCAAGGGAAGTTCACCTCTCTGAAGATACTGGCGAATCTGCCCTGTTGATTAATGGAGTTGCAGTGTCCTGAACTGCAAGGCTGGTTTAGTTCTCCAATATTAAACTTCCTGTGCATTGCAATATATTCAAAGACAGTGAAGAAGAAAGAAGAAAAAAAAAAAAAATCACACACACATGTGGATCCCCAGGTCCTAAAACAAAAATTAGAGGCAGATGTATTTGCACTTTGGACTCCCAGATTCCAATTTCAGCAGAACCCTGAACACAGTGCAACTTTGAAGAGAAGACTTGAGACATAATTTTCTTATTCGTAAAATTCAGACACGCACCCAAAAAAGCTCTAAGAAAAATGTATATACAGATACCACGAATGCACAGCCACATGGTCCTCATTAGCCCAGAATATATGTTATCGTATCCATCATGTGCAGCATCACATTACAGAGCTCCTCTGTGTCATGACGAAGTGTGGTCCTTCAGCCCTCTTCACCCTGGTTTTCACCCGTGTAAAAGAAATCCTGTGCGTGGTGTCACCATCTCACAGGCATCCTGTGATGCCACTGCAGCTTTGGAGCCTGCAGGGGAGAGCCCCACTATTGCACTAACCATGAATTCTGACCTCCAGTTTGACAAAGCGGGAATCTGAGCTCAGAATTATTCTCACGAAGAATGAACCATTAATTGTCCCGGTACGGCGCTGTACGCACCATTTCAGTGCGGTATTTGCGAGGGCCTCAGTGCTCAGTATCAACTTTCACAGTAGAGTAAAAGCAAATTAAGGGAAGGCAGTTTCCATCTCAGTTCAAAGAGGATAAACGACCAAAATGTCCATTTCTAGTATGTAAAGGCTGCAAATATTAGTTCATGATTTAGGCAGCGTATTTCTGTTGCTTAGTCTTGCTAGATTCACTCAGTCACCTAGAAATTCTTTTCTGAAAGGGTCTTTGCCAGTCTGAGGCATTTAGAACATTTTATTTTACATTCCTCAGAACAGTTTTTTAAAAATTATATTATAATCTCTTTGTTTTAATAATCGTATAACCCGCAGGGGAAAAGAAGAGCTAAATCTAATTTTCCTTAATGCATGTTTATCAACATTATCCATAATATTAAAACAGAAAAAAAAAAATTGCACACTCTCCCCTTCATTTTAAGATGAATTTACCTCTTTTAACTGTTTCCCCCTCAATTTAGCATGGCAATGATATGGGGATGAAATTAGCAGGAGCACTGGAATAACACCCATTATTTTCTGTGTTATTTACAAATTAATGGCTTGAGGCCCTGCAACATTTTGTGCATTGGGCAAGATGGAGCCTAATTTCCAAGCAGGCAAAAAGCAAAGCGCCTCTCCAAAGATTAAGCAGCCCATATCTGCTTGTGATATATTAAGCTCCTTATTTATTGTTCTTAGAGGAACTTTGTTTCGCTGTATTGTAGTTAGTACTCTTGTGGTCAATGAAATCTGCCATACTTAACCCTCCTGCTAGAGCCCTTCTCCTTCCATTATTCTGCCGAGCAGTTTAATTCCCTCTAAGTCAATAAATTGCTAGAGAATTGAATTAGTATCTCTGTAGAAATTAGTCATACAGTACAGGCAATACTATACGGGTCCTGGTTTAAACTATTCTGCTGAACAGAATAGCTATATTCAACTAAATAAAAACGATATATCAGTTCTTTTCGGTCTCTTTGGATGAAATTCTGTTACATGGATGTAAATCTCACATCGCTCCGCTGATTGCACGCCAATTCCTACATATTTTTCTCTAATGAAGCGGAGAGCAGAATGTGACTCTTTGCCAAAAAATTACCATTTATATCATTCCATATTGTTAACTCTGGAAGCGACAGGACTTGTCCAGACCTTGCCAGCTGCCTAGCAGAGCGCCTCAATAAAATAAAATAAAAACAAATCAGCCACTTCATTTATAGAAACTGCACATAGGGTTTTTCTTTTCTCTCGCAGGTCAGATGCCACTGGCTTGATGACCAGGACTCCAGAGTTTCATCGTTCTCACCCCTTAGCTGGCAAATTTGGCTAGCGATGAGTAAAGGGGTGTTACTGAGGGGCAGTCTGGGCCAGGTCTGTGGGAGACATGTGGAGCAAGAGATGGGAGGACAGCGGGAGAAAACCACCAGCACCAGGGGTGAGCCCAGCCCCATCCTCTGGGGAAGCTATGGGGTCCGCTCAGGTCATTGCAGCACACACAGATATTTGGCCCTCTGACCTTAACGTCGGAATGATGTGTTAGCCAGTCCATCTGAATGAAGAGAGTCAGATCCATGTTCCCAGAGACACCATTCCCAGTATTTTGAGAAGCTTCACAGAGCCGAGTCTCCCTTAATAGGAGCTCCCTCAAGAAGGTGAGAAGGAGAAAAGGGGCCAGACTTGTGACATCTCTGATCTCCGAGCAGGAGGGCAGCAGAACCGACACTAAGGGCCTTTCCCCGTCCCGTGCAGCTATGGGAGCCGTACACCCGCACCGCCTAACGAGCGCAGACCTGCTCCAGCACGGGCCCTACCCCCCTGCTCTCTCCGCCTCTCCAATAGTGCCCACTAATGAACGTGCTGCTCTTCTACATCCTTCCAAGGCTCTTAATCGACAGGGGTGAACTGCAAAGGTTTTCAATTACTGCCAGGGCTCAAAGACCCGCACAAAAGGGATTAGTCCAGTTTTGCTGTCTCCATGGCACTGCACAGAGCTGGGATTTGCCCCACTGAGAACTGACTTCCCAAATCCCAGTGTTTTCACTCATGTCGCAGGGGCCATGCTGTACCTTGCCTCTGCCACCGCCAGCAGTATGAGCTCCAACCTAGCCATTTTCCAGGTCTGAAAATGCACGTTTAACCATTTAACATACGCAAGCTGCAATTAATTGATCTAGTCTCCTAGCTTTGTGGTCCAGGAAAGCAAAATTTCCACTTGCTCCACGCGGGCAGGGAAAGCGTCACTGATGGAGACACAAAGGAGGGACTGGGAATGTTAGACAGGTTTAAGCTATCCAGAGGACTGCTCAAACCATAAAGGGAAAGGGATGCAGGCACCTTGAGCAGGCTGGAATACATCCTGTTTGCCTTTATTTTTAAACTCTCATGCTGTACATCGGATACTGCTTACTCCAACACAGCTGCCATCTCATGAGGCCATATTAAGTAACCTAATTAGGAAAAAAAAAGTGGCATTGAGGCATATTCATTTTGTTTCTTTTTTCTTATTTTCAATTTCGCTTGTTCGCAATGACCAGATAATAATACAATGCATGTGACTGACTGCAAGGATGTCTGGAATGCATCCCCCACCACACACATGCATGTCTTTCTCTTTTCCTAAAAGGAGAGGTCTGCTTTCTTTTTTTTTTTCTTTTTTTTTTCTTTTTTTTTTTTTTTTTTTTTTCTTTTTTAAAGCTGTGCAAGAAACCCGAAAATATATCAAGAAAGAAGCAGCTGAAAGAATAAGGAGCAAATAGGTTCAGCTTCAAATGTAAGAAATGATAAATCGAAGAAACAGCAATGGATTGCCAAAAGATAATTAAGATATATAGCCCTTTGTCAGGAGGAAAAATAAAGAAGAGTAGGAAGAAGTAAAAATATCACTGGGATAATGTACTGGGATGGCTCCAGTACAGTATTTTTCCTGGTCCCTCTTAATATGAAGGCAAAGACTCCTTGAGAGAAGTCAGCACTGTATTCAAAAACAACAGCTGCCACTTCTATAATGGAGCCATTACATTAATAACTCTGCAGGGTGAGGTGCAAAAAAGAAGAAACCAAACCCTAAGTGCGCACTAGGACCCGACTTGCTAACAACATTGCAGTGGGAAAGCACAGAGCTGAGTCAGGTGTTAAATGTAAGTGCCCAGTCACGGGGCAGCAAAGAGCCTGGTAACAAAACACCAGCCCCTCGCTGCAGCTTCTGCTGCTGCGGGAAGCCGCATCGAGGTCTCCAGAAGGGACAGCCAGGCTCTGGGATCCTTGAAGAGGAAGGATCACCATCCATCAGCGTGGCTTCAGTAAAGGCAGGCACCCAGAATACAGTGAGGTATCAATACAGCTGCCTTTGCTGTCACCCAGTAAAACACGAGCCTGTATCAGCTTAACTAGACAGACATAAAACACAACCTCAAGGTACATATACTGTTGATGAAGACAAATTTTATCTTTTCTTACAATCTCATGGAAGTAAGAGTTTAGGATTCCATGGAAAACAAACAAAAAGTAATAACCTTCTTCTCTTTCCTATTCTTCTTCCTATTAAAATAGTGGCTACTTTTTTTACAGCCATTCGTCATCTTCAGGTACAGACACACAGCTGAAAATGAACCCATTACTCCAAATTGGCACCTGTCTGCTAACCTATGTAATGAAATGGTTTATGCACCCCAAGCCTACTTGTACCCCAAGCATGGGTGAAAATGGATTTAATTTCATCTTTAGGGTACCTTCAGAATATGCCCACGGCCCACGACTCAGCTCAGAAACAACATGTTCTCCGAGGCAGGCGCCAGCTTGCCCCACTTGCAGGATGCTCCTCAACCAGGGAGTGGACCATACGCTGCAGAGAAAACTTGTTTCCAGACAAAACTTATCCCTTAAGTTTATCTCATGACTCATTATCTTCAGGACAGCAGGGCTAGATGGACCTGGTGAATTTTAACCTTCCATCTAAGCGAAGAACAAACCAGACTCCTTTCCTCTGATTTGATTTCTTGGGTCATTTTGACACCAATATATTGTAAGATAGAGGATTTCCTCAGGGCAAAGTTGCTTCAGGATAGCAAATCATGATAGACAGAGTCCCATGTTAGCTATATATCTTGTCAACAACAGAATTCCCACTAGCAAACAGACCCCTAAATAAAGTATTAGGGAATAATTTGGTTTTAGTTCTCCTGAGCAAGAGAACCTAGTAAGCTGGAAATGCTTTACATTTCAAAAGACTTTATACCAAATATGCTGCTCGGTTCTTTGAGCATCCTTTATTTTCTTCTTTTACTATGAAGACAAAGTAGTCGGAATGATTTTGGTTTAACTCATATTGTCAGTGATACATAAAATGATGTGTAGTTTAAAATAATGCTAATGAAATATTTAGGCTTTCAGAAAATGAGTTTAATACAAAAGACACTTTATGGAATATGCCACAGATATTGGTTTCTCTACCCTTTTAAAAACAGGACTACTCTTCTGAATTAAGAAGACCCCAGAAGGTTAAATTAGCAGAATTAGCAGAACAGAACTCAGAAGTCAAAGTGACTAAAGACAGCAAGCAAAATAATCAACCACCATCTCACCTTTCAAGCCAAGAGATGGAGATAGGTACAAACAGTCTGCATAGATATGGCCTTTAGACTGCTTTGTAGACACTTCCACTCACTCTCAAGAGAAATGCTGTAGTGGAAAACCTGCACAAAAGGAGAAGAGCTTCAGTTTTGGTCATCTCTACTTGTAGGGCAAGGCATTTTATCCACACCAGTTACTCTTAGTCGTGATCAACCAAGAGCGAACCAGATGTAGATTGACTGTTGGTTCGAGCTGGCAGTCTGCTATGCTATTGTAGAGATGCAACAAATTAACACTTTGAAGGTATATTTCCTAATTTCTGAGCTCTTGGCCTCAGAATAGGAGCATTTCTTTCAAGTTCTTGGTACAGACTTTGTTGCTGAGCCATAAAAAACACTAACTCAATAGGTTCGTTGTTGAATGATAATTAACTAAATTCATTCTGAGGTTTTTTCACTCCAGAAAATAATGTCTTGTCTGTTTGTGGCTTTATTTGATTTCAGAAACAAAACCCAACCTCTGCTCCCTGTTTACTCTCTTGAGAACAGGTTTTTGAGACAACACATGCCCTGGCCATCAAATGGCAATCCAAATAATGCTAATCCTGGCAACACGAGTTGCAGTGATAAAATAATAGTTCAAACAAACCAAAACCTTGCGTCTGTAAGGTCTGTGCAACCCCACCAATACTGCTAGTGAAGGCAACACTTTTTCATCTCAACGACTGCACAAAGTTGGCTCTCTCAAACATTCATCTGATATGCTAAAATCATTCTAAATAACATTTGGTGGGTTAGTCTGTCTTCTTTGAGAGCTATTACTTTTGATTCCCTTGAGAAACAGTACTTCAGACCTCTTCCATTTTATGCTTATTTTGGTGCTCACTTTATGAGCTCATGAGTAATTTTACTGACTTTGGCTTGAACGTTGACTTCCTCAGCTTTGAGTCATCACTCTTTGTCCTATCACCATAAGAACTGGATTTATACCATCCCACAGGAGGGGAGTTAACACAGTAAGGGATATATACTAGCCTACCCTGAAAACAGAGCATCTGGTTATGTCTCCTCAGAGAAATCTCGTTCCTAAATTATATAAGTGTAGCTGCCAGGGTCTTACCTGCGCCAAAGTCTTATGCCGAAGCGCTGCAAGACCGAATCCGTCCAACAAATAGAATGGCTTATTACTGAGCAGCTGACCAATTTAGTCAATTTTAATAGCAAAAAACATCATTAATTTGCCCTCAAAGGTTGCACAGTCTCTAACATGATCTGTCAAGTCCTTGGGCTTCAGAAGAAAGTTTGGGCTTGTTACACTTTTCAAAAGAAAATTCTCATGAGGGTTGAAGTTAAGACTCCCACATCCATTTCCATGAAGACCAGCTTATAAATTGCAAATTCAGAGCAGTAAGAAAGAGCAGGCAACGTCTTTCAGAAGACTGATGATCCAATCAAGAAAATCTAATCTAGCCACCTGGGTGCTACAAGTTCTTGCATAATGTTTGCAGAGCTTGAGGAGCAACTGGCTTCATAAGCACCTCAAAAGAAAGATGGCAACTAAGCAAAACGGAGTGGCTGCAGAGAAGCAGACGGATTTATCTGCATCACAGCTCACGTCGTGGAGCTGCACGCTTCAGAGCTACTTCTGTAAGGAAAGTAAGAGAAGTATGAAGGGCCAAAACAATCAAAATGGCAATGAAAATAAATGCAACCAACCTGACAGAAGGCTCTGCAAAAAGGCTTCCCAAAGGGCTTGTGAAGTGGCTTCGTTGCTGCTCTCCTCAACAGCAACCAGTTTTTGTGAAGAGCTGGCAAGAAGAAGAGGGCCTTAAAGAGGTCGTAATCCAGAAATGAAGCAAGTCTGAGCTCAGGAACAGATAAACTGACTGAAAAATGAGTGAGCATCAGTCCTTTCTTAGCAGTTCAGGGCAAGCTACCACCACACTGGTATTTCACGGTGCCTTAGTAAAGCACAGGTTGGCACTGAGCTAAGCTCATGGAAATAAGTCTCCAAAACAAACAAAAAAAATCAAACCCAAAACAAAACAAAAAAAAGAATCAAACAAAAAAAAATCCCAAACAAACTAGAGGTAAAGCACAAGCTGAAATATGGTTCTAGGCAGACATAAACTAGAACAAGGATGATGACATCAAAAGAGTGAAATACAGCCGCCAGGGCCTTGTCCTCCTTGTATTTATGTCATACCGAGGCACAGCAGACAACAAAGATACACTAAGCCAAGAAAACTTTTTTTTCTTCTTTTTTTTTGTGATCGTATATGTCAGGCAGCAGGAAGAGTTACATACACGAACCGTGCAATTCTGACTGAAGTGCCTGGTTTTCTTGCTGCTGAACCACAGGGCAAGGTATTAATTTAAGGAACCCAAACCAGTATCATCTGAAATCACCAATTTCTGTTTATCAAAACAAAAAGGGTTGAGCATCTTGGGGCTGCTAATGAGAATGAGGGGTTTATTAGCAAGCCTGTTTTCTACTCAACAGTCTAACTACTCTCCTGCTGTGCTGTTTTCCTAATAGGTTTGTGGATTAAATGCAAATTTTTTTTTTTCTAGTAAATGAGACTTCAGGCTAATGCTGCAAGAAACAATGTATTTCAGTGCAGAGGGTGTATATATATATTTGTGTTTCGTTTTGTTCTGTTTTTTTAAAGGGAAGTCTTTTAAGCCCTTTGCTCCCCCTGGAGAATACAGAGCCAGAAGCAAAGATGCAGGGAAACAAAGCAAATCCCGGGAGGCTGAAGTGCGATTTTCTCTGCCCATTTTGAAGGCTGGCACGGACAAGGCGGCGGGGCTGGGGCATAGGAGAGGCTCAGAGCACAGGGGGCTGCAGCAAGTGCCGCTAGCGCCTTCTTCCCCTGATATCCATAGACCTCTCCCAGACTTTAGGGGATTCTACCATTCCAAATAGTCCCTTTGCCTTTTCCTGCGCAGACCATTTCCTTCTGCTTTTCTTCCTCCCATCCCTGCCTCTCTTCTCTTGATTCTGCAAATTCTCTGCTTCCTCTCAGTGCCTCCTTCTACTGCTCTACAGTTTATATATAGAGAAGATATAAATATATGTATATATCTTTCCTCTGCTTTATGATTATTATTATTCCTTTATTCTGTCTTTGTAATACGCTTTCTTAATTCAATACAATCCAAGCCATGTGATGAAAATTAGATCAAGACAAATGTCATGGAGAAATCCTGATACACCATGTTAAGTGATGGCAGCCTGCAGCAGACACACGGCCAAAGGAGCATTACTAGCCTCCACATCGCTGCATTACTCTGCATTACTAGGGCATATCTGGGGAAATTCTTGTTCCATCCGAAGTTCATGTCACTACTTCCAGTGATCCCAGTTTCTGCCCAGCAAGAGCTGATCTCGCCCTAGGCTGGGTATAGGCAAGGGCGCAGATCAAGGCGCTAATCTCAACTCTGTCACAGATTCTCCTCGTTAGCTCTGGGAAATCACTTGGACTTTCATTTCTTGCACTCCCCATTCTCAACCTGCAAGATGGATCAGCTCTTTTCGCAGGACACGGCAAGGCTTGGGGGGTTAATATAAAACACTGTGCTGTTTTCTGAGGGAGGGTGATAATGGAATATACTTTTTCATTGGAAAACAGTTTTAGAAAGTCAGGAAAATCTCTCTGTGCTTACTCAGAAAATAAAGGTTTTTTTAACTGAAGGCCTAATGGGACTTCAGAACAGGCTGCAATGTCTTCTTGGGTCTGCCAAAAAGCCCTTGATAGTCGACAGATTCACACCCCAATAACAATTTTCAAAGAATTTGCTTTGAAGTCAAGGTCCATGTTTTGTTGCTGCTCTTTTCTGGTCTTGAAAGGCTGTTGTCACCTCAGATATCCTATTAGCTGACTGGTCTCTGCTTTACGTGCAGTAGGAATAACATTCATATGGCAAAAGGCTGAAAGATTGACTTCAAGACTTATCTGCAAGCGTTGTTGGTGTTTTTTTTTTCCTAAAAACATACTAAAAATTTATAAAGGAAGCATAATTCAGTGTAGCCATTTCCCCTGAGTATTTGAATCCAATGGTAAAGAACATGAGAGCCCTCACGAATCTGTTATTTTCACAGGAACAGCCAGAGATGTCACGTGTTTTCTAGGATGGGGAAGCAGCAAAGGGCACTCTCCTCAGTTAGGAATTTTGATGTATGAATATGTATTGGTTTGCATGCAAATATTTTCTCATTCAAATTACCCACGAACCTAGGGAAAAAAAAGAAAAAAAGTTGATCAGTGCAGAAAAAGCAAGTGTTGAGAGAAAGAAGCACAAGATCTTCTAAAGGATTCTGAGGCTGGAAGCCGGCGTGTATAACCAGGCAATCCCCGGAATGGTGAAGATGAACCAAATCTGCCCTCACGACACTTCTCAAAACAGAGGGAGGCACAAGATGCCCCTCTGGGCAACATCACCGGACTCTAAGAGCTCAAGTTTCTCAAAGAGTCACCAAAACTTCATGAAGTTGCGTCTTTGCTTGAAATCAAGCTGCATTTGGGCACATATTCAAATTCTTGTCATTTTGGAAGGGATTTGGGAAAAAAATCTGCTGCTTTTCCTGCATTTTCTTAAACTCTGGGTGAGAAAAAACACTGCATAGTAACTAAGGCTCAGTTTTCCACTGAAGCAGGTTTGCTATAAATTTCCCATGAAATTGATTGTTTAATTGATTGTTAATTATGTGTTATTCCAGCTACCCCTCTCAAATCACACTCTGCCAGCATGCTTTACCAGTATCCCTAACATCAGCTCTAAGGTAATCCTCTGTCCCAACACTCGCTGAGCAGCCTGCATCTGCCTGCACCCAGCGCCGTGTCTGCACGTCCTCATCTTGAGCCATCCCCGAGCTCTGCAATGTCATTTCCCACCCTGTTTGCACAATGGCTGGATTTGGGAACTCATGCTGGTTGAAGAGTAGAGCGGGATTTTCCAGATGGGCTGGACTTTGGGCTTGCAGCGCCTGCACCATGGGCACCTGCAAGCTAGTGCCCATGAGCAGCTCCGTACCTGCCTATCAGACTCCACAGAGGCACTGATGGCCAGTCCCAGCTTCAGGAGAGCCTCCGCGTCACCTCCTCCCGCATTCAGCCTCTGAAGCGGCCCCAGCGCTCAAGCAGGTTGGTGCCCTCGTGCTGCAGCAGCACCAGCCCAAATCCCTGCGCGTGTTCCTGCGGAGGCTGCTGCCTCGCGCGGCCGGTCCCGCGGCAGCACATCCAGCCTCTCGGAGCTCGTTTTCCTGCTCGTTCTTCCCGGGCCTGGCCCCCTGCCAGCCCTTCCCCAGCAGCTCGGCAGCGCGGGCCTCCCCGGGGTGCACTCTGTTTGCAGATGTCTCTCTCTCCAGCCTTGCACAACAGAGCTCTGTCCAAAAGCCGACGCGGGGAGCAAGGTTTCTGTGCCCAGCAGACCCAGCCGGTGGCATGCAAACGCCCGCGCCCGTCCTTGTAAGCGCCTCCGCTCACTCGGAGAGTCCTCGCTTGGCGTGCTGGGCTTCCTGCAAATGGAAAAGCCTTTGTGTAAATGCAACACAAAATCTTCCAGTATTTTCATTCTTCCCATGTTGAATGCTGAGCTGTTTGCTGAGATCAGTTTGAGTTGCTTTTAATGTGTTCTCCCTCTCCCTTTACCCCCTAAACCTAAATCTTCTCTGTCATAGTATCTTTTCTTGCAGTTCATATTCATAATAGTGAAGTATGTAAGAAACTTTACGTGTTACCTGTTCTTTCTGCTCCACAAATCACTGCTGCTGCCACAGCCAGGCCAGACTGTATCAGCATCCATCAAGCAGGAGCATTTTCGGTTTTAGGTACTCTGAAAAGGAAATAAAAGAAAGTTTAAGGGGGTTGAGTTTGGAAGAACAGCGCATCCCCTTAAAACAGCCCAGAGGATACGGTCATTCACAGAAAGTGCACAGAGAGAACAGTGCTTGCACTTGGGAGGTGGAGGAACAAGAAATAACACACCTAGTAATGTCTAGTTGTTCTCTGGTAGTACACGCAGTAATGCAAAAAGAAAGAAAAATCACAGAAAATTGAAAAGTTATCCAGTATTTCCTCCCTTGCTACAAGTTTATGTCCTAGCACTCTAGCCTCAAAAAGCAACATGTTCTTTTCTTGCAGTGCAGCAGGAAGTCCCCTCTTCCATGAATATCTAAGATGTGAAAGGGCTATGAATGCCAAGTGAAAGGAACAGCTACATGTCTCACTAGCAGAATATACTTGAGATTCATTAAATACCAAATACAAATACTTAAAAACATGCAATGAAGCAGAATTTAAAAGGAAATTTCTTTATGGCCGCTGGATCCTTTTTTTTAATCACATACTCTAGTGTGTTTCAGGTCTTGAGTGGTCACAGTTTGAGACACCTCCTCGGTGTCTGCTTGATAAAAGATGGGCGTAAATGCAAAACCCAGAGATTAGATATTGAGTTTCCTAAATATCCTGAGAGCTAAAAATGTTGACCTGAATTTTCTGGAGTGCATCTCTGATGGTCTCTCTGTCCAATAACTCAAGATAAGAGATACCAAAAGAATGACCAACAGGCTTCGACTCCTAATTATGGCTCTGGAGCTGATAGTATCTGTAGCCTGGGGCAAACTCCTCCTGCGCTCTGCGGAGGCTGACAGGGAAGGAGGAGGAAGGAGCAATAAATAGCAGTAAAGACAAGGCATTCTTGATGTGCATCATAACTTGCCATTTCAGGGGCTCAAACAGTTACCAGGCAGTAATAGATTGATTGGATTTAAAGTACTAAAATATCAATCTATCGATAACTGTGTCCACTGTAAATCCCCCTATAGACCATTCTCTCCCCAATCCATTTATTTATGCAGCATGTCCAATTATAGAACTTCTATTTTCCTACTCCTTTTTATAAATCAAGAAGAAACATGCCAAGCAAACAGGGGTGTTAAATATATGAATGTGCGTGTAAATACATATATATATAAACACACACACAAGTACTCTATCAGCATGACCAAGCCTAGTCAAATAGCTAAGAACATTCCCAAAGAAATCAAAACCAAATCTAACACTAAATGCTTTGAATCTGTTTGAAGAACAAAATAGTTAACTGATTATTGATCCAGAGCTAATTATTTAGACTATTCTTTCTCCTCTGAACAGCAAGAAAAGGGAAGGAAATTGTACGTCCAGATTAGCCGATATCAGACACACCTGAACTCCCGCTCTCCACTGCAGCCCATAGGGAAGCTTGGCTTTCAGCTCTTTTTTCTGCTTTTTGGTTTCCTTCAGTGAGCCGCATCCCATTTCTTTAGCTCTGGCAATAGCATTGCTGAGTACGACATGAACCAACCCTGGGTACGCATGGGCTTGTAAATCAAACTACATTTGTTGCATAATTTGTGTCTTAAACACCTTTAAAAGAGGCAGCTAATGATTTCTAGCTTTAGTGTGTTGTACTGTGTAATATTTTTAGTGGGACAAGTCATTCAGAGGCAGGGAAATAATTCTGACAAACTTCCATTGCGAGCTTATTGCTAAGAAAAAGGCACTGAGGCATCGGAAGATCCATCTGAGATATTCCAGAGGCTGCACCGGTCCCCAGGACACTAATGCCACCAGGCTGCTGCATTTTGATTAGCTCCAGCACTCCACGCTGAAAGCCTCTGCTTCACCCCCCGATGATCCAGTGGGGATCAGAGGATAAGTCTAAAATAAGTGAAGGGTCCCAAAGCTCCTGAATATAAATTTCCCTTCCCTATCTGCGTGCTCAGCTCCCCGTTTACACATACGGTATGAAAATGCATGGAGTCTGCAGAGCAGCCCCATGCACAGCTGTATGGAAAGTCAGCTTTCCTGGGAGCTCTATGCACTCAAGTACTTTTTCAATAGCATGAATACTCTTTAAGTGTGCTTGTCCTGGATTTGGCAACTCCTCCTCTTTCCAACAACACCCCTTCATATTGAGAGTGCCGTAAACAGGATTAATACGGGAACTGGAACACCTGGGAATAAGGAAAGGCTGCAGCTCCACGACAGTCTCTGGGTTTCAAATGGAAATGCCCCAAGAGTCCCCCCCAGCCAGTCTCTGTAGACACACAGGGGTGTGCACTCATCCACTGGCCTTTGGGAGTGTTTAGCTGCTTGATCCGGCGAGGTTGGCAAATGCTAGCTTTTTAATGAATCCTTTAGACAAACTCGTATCCTGCTCTTCACACAGAATATGAATGGCAAGCACGTTGGCTTGTAGAGCAGGGACTTTGGCGAGCCTTTTTGGAGTGCACAAGTCACTTCGGAAGCTACTGAATCACCAAACTAATCAGATGATTTTGGATTTTTGTTTTTTCCTACACTCTTGAAAGCTATCTGGATATGAAATAATTAGACATTTCTTTCACATTTTGACATATCTGTGACCAGCTAGGACTACTCTGTCCATGACATGTCCTGACTGCTGCCTGGGTTGTTAATCCTTAGCCTCCAGCATGGCTCCAGGACAGTCCCTGCTTCCTGAGGATCGTCGGCCTCTCAGACAGGATTCCCAAAAGGCACTTTCATTTTCCACATTTCTTTGTAATTGGCTATGCAATCCTCTCTGAGCAGAAAAAGGCCAGAAAAAGAGTTTGAAGAAAATTCTGGCATTTTTTTTAATGGTGGTGGTAGGTGGTGGTGGTAGGTTATAAGTAGGTGGTTAATCAGAAGCCTGTCCCACAGCTTACAGTTAAAAGGAATCTTAAATATAAAGCTAGCAAATTCCAGGAACGATCCGGAGGGGCAGAAGCAGGAGGAAAGCAAGCAGCCAGATCGAGCTGCCGGCGTGGGGCCATGCAGACGGCTGGAGCAGGGGCAACCACAACGCAGAGGGAGCCTTACCGGCCAAAACGTGAGCGGCCAAGGAGCAGGAGCAGCAGGAACGGCTCCCTGCAAGGCCACTCGGGCATGGCTGCGATCTTCAAAATTATCCTACTTTACCATACAAGAGCATATTCATTACAATGCCAGATAAAAATGAATCCTCCAAAAAAGAAAGGCTTTTAATTGGAGAACAACGTCTCTCTAAGCACAGAATCACAGGAAGGGAAGTTCTGGCTGCCGTTGTGCACCATAGTTCAAGACTGTTTTTCCATTTTCCTTAAGGACAATTTCCGGAGACCTGTGTCCATCAGGAGTCCCTAATAGCATAGGACCTGCAGCAATAGGGAGTACATAAGAGATTAAAACATAACATTGGCCTCAAGAAGTATCCCTGAGCTTGACTTATTTATTATTATAATTTGACTAGAAACTTTAACAAAGTCCACCCTAAATCCATATAAACGATGTTCAGAAAGGCACTGTCAGCTCCAGAAGTGTTTTAATATCATAAATAAGCCACAGGAGAGGGATGAGATATGAGGTGTCAGGATCCCGCAGTGGCTCAGCAACTCAACTTGCACACAAACCCAAGTGTTTCTGCCTCCCAGGTCCTCTTCCCATCAGAGGCTCCTGCCAACGCAGCTCAATCACAAGTCCCTTATCCAGCCCAGGCTCTTCAGCGTCCTCCCATGAAGTGGAAGGAGAGGAGAGGCCACCTCATCTAGAGAGCAGACCAAGGGTGAAAGATGCCCCTGGTGCTCTGCTTTAAAGCTGTAGGCAGCACAAGGAGCCACGAGCAGATGGGACTTGCTCATCCCCTTGGGGACACCAAAACCTCACCAAGTCATCCTTGTCTGAGCTCCAGTGCTGCGGGTGACACAAACTGGAGGCCACGAGGGGCTCTCCTGTCCCCTGCGTGTAACCACACGCTTTAGCACTGAGTCTGCCCTCTGTTTTTGCTCTGGTTACAGAGGGCGAAAGCTCGTTCTTCCCAACCACATTTATTTATCGCTTTACTCTGGTCTCCATGGAAACGAGCCATGATATTACCCACTGCATCAGGGAGGTCGGGAGGTCTGCGGGAGCTGCTGGGAGCCCGGGGCACCGAGCAGAACAAACGCTAAAATGAGGCAAGTGTAACGTCTCTGCAAAGAGCAACGGAAGAAACGGCAGGAGAGCTGAAAAGTACTAAATGCACAAGGCCTCAACTTAATACTGCTTCAATTATTTAACAAGAGGGTCTCATTTATGTATTTGGAGGTGTATGATTAAGCCTGAGAACGGCCGAGGTTGTCTCATCAACGCCTGCTCTGGGATATTGCGTCTCTGCGCCCACTAGGCACCTTTGAATTGTTTATCATCCTTCTTCAGGAAGGATGAACATGGATAAAACCAAAACCAAACACACTCAGAGCTGAGCTTGATCCTGCAGATCCATGGTCAGTGCATGACATTGAAGCCTGCACTTGGATTCAGGGCTATAACAGATGGTAGGCGACTACAGCATGCATGTTGGTCTATGTTTATAGCCTACATGGTTTATGTTTCACTTACAAAATGTTCATCCTGGAGGATAAATACAGGATATTCACTCCAGGATGAAATGCTCTCATAAGAATGGTGCAGAACAGCTCACTTACAAACAAGAATCACAGACTATGTTCTTGAAGGCAGAAAGAACCATTTGAACCATGTAAGAAATCTATAAAAAAGACCACAACATAAATCCTCAGTGCAACTGCTTCCTTAAGCTACAGGACACAATCTAGAAAATGGGCACAACCAAAAATTCTCATTCCAGAAAATTACTGCAATGCCTGGACTGGATTTCCAGCCATCCCCACTGGCACAATGAGTAATGAGTGTCTGATCTCAAAGATTGGCCCCAAAATGTAAGTGCTAAAAAGCCCATATTCACCAGCTTACCTTTAAGGATCTAAAATACAGGCTGCTAAAAAGAACAAATGAGAGATTAAGCAGAAGATACTGTAGGAGATATTCATCCAAAAAAGTACATTGTATCATACATAAATGATCAAATATTCACTTAAGAGACATCATCTCTATAGGAAAGTCCATTTAATAGTGTTTAATAAGAATTACAAACCTATCAGCCTTTTAATGTTCTGTTTAAACCTCCTCGGGCACCGAGTTCTTACAGCAGCTTTGCACGCTGCCCCCCTTTCACAGGTCGTGCTACGCACTCTTTATGGGGACAAATCACGGAGGCTGCATCACAAACACACCCAGAGGCGGCGCCTCCTCGTCGCCCTGCCGAAAAGGAGAAACAAAGAAAGAAATTGGAGCTAATTAGTATTTTAATGTGTCCGAGGCTAGATTTAGCGTCACTCAACAGCCACAGGCAGCAGAGGAATGAAGAAAAATGGAGCCAATTTGTGGCTCGGTATTTATTAGCATTTCGATAATATGCCCCATCCATCATACACGAGGCAGGGCTCAGCACCAGCGCGCCCGCGTCCCCGCGCGCAGAGCCCTTGTAAATCGCCCTCCCCCGAACCAAACACATTCATCTGGAGGCAGCCTCTGGGGGAAGACACTTCTTCCCCGCGCTGGAAATAAAGATGGATGGTGCAAAGGAGTCATAAAAGCAAGAAGCTGCTGATAGAGACAGAAGGAACCTGCTCCTTGCCACTGCTGTGCATGGGGAACATCCAAGCCAATGGGAGAGGCCAAGGGATTCTGGGAATAACATCTTGGTTGATGCTGACAGATAATTGGAGAGTAGCGAAAAGTCTCCAGCAAAACCAACCATAGAGAAAGGAAACTCCATGACTGTCAAGAAGGCCTATAAAGAAATGAAAACATTAAAAATAGTAATAAAAGAGCTTGACTCCTTTATCTAGGAGATGAAGGTCTGAGCAGCAGATCCATTTCCAGAGGTTGCATCCAGCCCTCTCGCAGCCCCATAGCAGTCTGGAACGACCTTGCTGGCGCTGCACAACTGCAGCGTGGGGTTTTGCTTCTGCAGGATCATCTTTTTGCAAGCAACAGGTTTTCACCACGGTTTACTGCCCAGTGGAGAGGATGAGATGAAGTTGTGAGCTTCAGTCTCTGCTGCAGCCTTGGAAAGCATGCTGTATTTCTCTGGCTTTCAAGTTTAATCTCCAGACACTCCAAGAACCGACTCTCAGAAAACTCATCAGTTCGCGGCTCAGAAAGCCCTAACTATGTGGTTGAAATGAAAGAAAGAGAAAATACAGCACACGCTTGTCACGCTGATAAATCAAGTCCAATAAAAATTAAAACACCAAATGAGTCTTTTCATGTAGACTTCTGGTTTGCTCAAGTTTTAATGAGTTTTGACCTTCCATCCCATTTCAGCACGGGACACATATTAAAAATCTTACGTATTTTCAATGAAAAACACTGTCCTCCCTATCTTTATTTCAAACAATGTCTTGGGGTCATAGGCAGTTGCCTGCTTGAAAGCAGTCCATCTGTTCAGGATTTTAGCAGCTATTAAATAAAACCAAACACAAGAAAACAAAGCAACCCATTTCATAATGGGTCTCTATAATATTTAGCAGTCATTTATGCTGGTAGTTTTACAAGCATAACAGCTCTAGTAGACATATAGGCACACAGCATAGGCATGTATTGGCTGAAGTTATTTGTTTATTTATTTGCATACTCTTTGACAGCACAGTGAGGTTGCAATGATCCATTCCCTAAAGAAACGGTAACTTTTGGGCCATTACTGGTGGATACAAATATCCACTAAAGCTGACAGAAGAATTAACTCATAAAACATTTTTGACAAATAGATGAGCTCCAAACTCTCCAACGGCTCAGGGCCATAATGAGGAAGGAGGTTAGTAAATAGGAACATTTTAATGCAGGAACAGTGATGGGCAATTAATATTAGGGCCTTACAGTCCCAGATCTGGAAAACAATTACTGACAATTACAACAATTACTGCATAACTAGCAGTAAGGTTTACTGAGATTACTGTGCCAGCAAATAGCAGTAATAGAATACACTTAAAATAAGAGGAAATTACAGTTCAGCATAAATGTTTCTTTGAAGTCCAGTACCTCACTTCTCCCCCTACCATGTGCACACACACCTACACTCATGCTCATAAGGTGATAGGATTTAATGCCAGGCATAAAGCAGTAGTGCCACCATGTCCTCACTGATTTCATGTCTACGCATATTTTTCCCACAAGGCCCCTCAACATTTTCATCCTGTAAGGATCTTAAATGCTAAAAATATGCATCAGAGAGAAACAGCCATCTCTACTCCTTGATACCTTTCTACATCTTTGGAAGCAGCAGCAGTTAATCTGGAGCTGCCCCAGGCTCCAGCTCAGTGACACTGTGTGGTCAGCAAAAGACTTCGCACCAGGGACGAGGTAGAGCCTAGCTAGGCAGCTCAGACTTTATTTCCTCCTGTGAGGATCTGGGTCCAACACCCTCATTCCCTTGCAGCATCCCCAGCCAGCATGGAATCATGACAGCCGTGGAGGTAACTCTCCAAGCCTTAGATTCCCTGCTGCTTTTTTCCAGAGCTCCCTCTCCTTTTTGCCTTACCCTTTGCTGTTGCTCTTCCCCAGCACATTTCTGAGTTGCTGCAGGCTCTGGCTCACTTCCAGCTTCTGCTTTGCTGATCACACAGCCTTCCTATCTGCACCTGTGGCTCCACAGCCTCTCCACCTGCCCCATCTCTCCACCCACACGGCCGTCAGGCAGCAGTATTTGCTGGCTGTGACAAAGGCTGGCCATGTGTAAGAGAGAGGAAGGGCTCTCAGGGTCTCAGAAAGTTTGATTTGTGCAGGACAGGACATGAAAAAGAGCTGAGTGATTTGCATGAGGCTATACCAGCCTATCTGCTGAAAATCTGAATTGTTTGAGTGCAGGATCTAACGTGATAAAAGGGGACTTGAGTTTAAGCACAGACATGAACTCACACCAAAAATACGGTACGGAGTCACCTGCTGGCTCTGATGTGAACTTGAATCTAATTATATGAAGTTTTTTTCTGTCTTTGATGATGAGTTAATGTAAGCCTGTTTCTTCCTTTGCAAAAAGTCACATGATGCTGATCAGGGACAACACTTCATTGCAGAGCTACAGAAATCTCATGGAACTTATCACAGTTTTCCTAAACTTCACCCAGCATACATCAAACAAATCGGATGGGCAGCCGATGGGGGTCACCAGTCCATAAACTCACCACACTGCTGTGCTGATGCCGAATTCAGGAAGCACTTGCCACCACTTGCAGTTCAAGGAAGGCTCGTGGTTCTTCTTGAATTACTGCATTTTTATTGGCACACAAGTCAAAGTGCTCCCCACAGGAAAGAGGCTGTGAAAAGAAAAGGGCACAAAAGGCTCCATGAGCAAATGCAGAAGCTGTTCAAGGTCTCCTCAAGATGAACGGTGTTTTTATGGAGATTTAGTTGCTCATCCTTCTGCTGATGCTTTCAATAGGAAGCAACAGTAAATGACTTGAAATTAAATGAAGCTACTTTTATGCATAGAGTTAAGCAATCACTTAATTATTTTCCTAGTCAGTCTCTCTTTTTCTTAAAATGAGCAGGGGGAGGTATTCATGTGCATTTCTCTCACAATTAATTTCCTTTTTAAGCAAGGATTGATACTTCATTCCCTGCTCACAGAAAAAAGATCTGGTACCTCTACATACAAGCAAGCTGCCCTCTAAAAATAATGTAACATCTATCAAAACCACCCTGTACGTATACAAGGTGCATATTCTTGCAGCATAGTGCAGTCATGATGAAGAAAGTCAGGGAGAGAGACACCAAGGGGAAAATGGAGGGGCACAGCCTTTGCACAAAGCTTTGCTTAAGCAGAGTTCAGTGATGCCACATGCTCTTAGGAGCCAGAATCCTTGCCCTTCGACACCTCTTCTCTCAGTTATCTTGTTCTGTGTAATATCATTCACTGCTAAAAAGAAATGCTTCTCCTTTTCCAAGCACATAATCCCAAGCTTGGTCAACCAGGACATCAATACACACTTAAACTCTCTGGAATGTAAAATCCCTCTGCCTGGGGGGTATCACCCTGAGCATTGATGTCTCCAGGAGTAATGTCAGAGATGGGTTTGGCTTTCAAAGGAGAGGACCAAGCTCTTGAAGAGCACGGTTGGCCAAGTAGCCTTCCACCACAACACAACTAAGCTGCTTGACAGGCTGGTTTTAGACCTGTCAAAGTTCTGTACCACATTATCCTGACTGTGTCCGGATCCAAGCCCTTTGCTAATCACACCACATGAAGCCAAAAGAATCTCTTCTATCAAGTCACCTGATATTCCTGGGTCAGCAGGTGAGTGAACAGCCCTGTTGCTGTTTGAGGATGGAGTTCATCTTTGAAAGGACCTGTCCTAATGCTCTGTCAAGGCTCACTGACCAGCAATAAACAGATATCCCAGGTGGCTGAAAGGCTGCGGGCAGGATGCCAGGTGAGGAACGGGAGAGGCAAACGTGACACGTCGTTTGGACTTATTTCTCTCCTGAAGTCTCCGCAGTAGCTCTGGCAGGATGACAAAGATGAGAGACACTTGCAGTGTGTGCAGACACTTCCATGGCTCTGTCTACAAGTATATAACATGCAGGTAAAGCTACGCTATTTCTGTTCTCAGACGTAGGAGAATCTGCTTTTTTCAGAACCTCTCTGAGTGTTAATCCTCAGCACTTTCATTATGTGTTTCAGTATAAGGTACAAAAAACACTGATTTTCTCTTTTTTTCTTTTTTTTTCTTTTTTCTTTTTCCTCTAGAAATATACATAGTCATAGCAGGAAACTGCATGAAAATCAGTTTGTTTCTCACAGAATAAAATAAGAGCAGTGTTATTTCTGCTGCTTGCTTCCTGAGAAAGTATCAGCAATTCATTGCACGCTTCAGAAGCTCCACCCTGCACAGATTCTGACTTTACTATTTTTAGCTGCCTTTTTGATGAAACCTCATCTTTAAGTTATTTATGACTATCATTAATTACCAAATTCTCCTGCAAATAGCTGGGAAACTATCTCAAAAAACATCCTAAAATAATTTCTTTTTCTTTCTTTTTTTCTTTTGTCAGAGCCTGTTGCAGCCCAGAAGCTTAGACAGTCTCACATAATGTTCTACTAGGCAGGTAGAGCCATAAACAACCTGAGAGACCCTTATCCACATCCCAGCTTTTCTTTCTGCATCTTTCTACATCACCCTGCTGCCTTGGAATGATTAAAACTTACGTGGATCGCAGGTAAGAAGCGGGAGATATCCCAGCTTGAGAGCAAAGTGAAGGGTAACTTGGATGGTTATGGCCACCTCCTAATGTTGGAACCTTCCACATGCTTAAAAAATAAGATCATTACTCTTGGACTAGTTGGTAATAATGAAGGTAAGTAGATTTAAAAACAAAATCAAGCAGATGCTTAGGCTGAGAGCCTGTTACTTTACAGCCTAATCCTCCCATTACTCCAGTTTTGCATCAGTGCAGCTCTGCTGAGCTTAATGGAAATAATCTGTCTATACACCAGGATAGCAAGAAGAGAGCTGGGTGCTAGTTATGTGGAAGTCTAAGTTACAGGTAAGGCTGCGGTGGAATGATGACAAGGTAGTAACACTCACCCTGCTAGGCAATTAAAATGAAATGCTAACAGCATCGTCATTTGCACCATGCCTGCAGCCAAGCCGTGCTCGGTCCCTGGGGATCTGCAGCAGACTGCAACGGAGCAGCCGCTGCATCTTTAATGGACAACTATCTGAAAGAAGACACCTTTAATTGACAAAAAACCGAACTGTTGCTTTTCCTCTCTGTGCTATTTTAGAGCACTCTGTAAGCCCCAGAAGTCATGTGTACAGGGAAATTTTAGCAGAACTTCTGTGCCATGGCTTGTGCTAGCTGCAGATAATAGGCAGAGATGCCACATCCTTCTGTCCCCACGTTTCTGTGCAGTGGCAGATGCGGTCAGGCAGCGGCTGATGCAGACGTCTGTGTCACTTTTCTGATGTGATCTGACAACATTAACAAGATTCAGGAACCACTAGTCATGGCAAAAGATCAGAAATGGCTTCGTTTTGCTCTCGAATCCTGACAGGAAAAAAATTGCTTAAGTAGTGAGAGTGGCACGCCAGAATGTGGGCAGGAAGAGGAGGAAGAAAAGGCAGGGAGGAAGCTAATTACAATCTGCAGGCAATCTGAAACACTTCCCTCCGATGGATTCAGTATCACATTGTGATCAGACATTTCACCTACCATGTAGCACCTGATAATCACTGATATTCTGTTATTAACATATTGCCATCCAGTAGCTACTAATCAATCCCTGTTGCTTGTTAATGCTCCTTTAGAGGCTGTGGAAACATTTTTCGCTCTAGCTGCATCTTCCTTTCTTCTTTCTCTCTTTATTCTGAGGTCAGGAAATCAAACAGCAAGAGTTTCTTGCCAACCCCTTTCGAAATCTCTGATAAGGTTATCTGGGATCCTAATGGCACATCCTAAACTTAGATTCAAAAGCAGAAAGCCACTAATGGGCTCCTGTGAGCAGTGAAGATTCTGCTCTTTTTAGGGTTTTAAAGCTCCCTGCCGTGGATGGAGCCGGTTTGGTCTTCTGACAGGGACAGGCTGTCAGTCATCTTCGTTAGTGCCTGTGCTAAGCAAGGCATTTCACATGTCACGTGCCCCAGCAGCCAAGACTGAGCAGGGAGAGGCAACAGGTTGCTTGGATCTCCACGGCATTATGAGGGACGGAGGTGGGAGCCTGGACGCTCTCAGACACACTGTTTTCCCCCTGCTCCTCACCTTTGTCTGAAAGGAAATGTGTCAACAAAGGGGAACTTTAGCAAGAGTTTAATGAAAGCCCCAGCCAAAAAGGCTAGAAGTCTGACTGTATCTGTTAAAAGGCAAGGAAAACATCAATGGTCTGTTATCTGCCAGTGCTGGAGCTCATTATCCTCTATTTTGGCCTCAGTGTTTAGCTAAAGTTCCTAAAAAGTCCAGAGCTGGGAATAGCACGAGTCCCAGCAACTCTTGCATAAATGAGATGTCTTTACTTGCCACTTGCTTTGTTATTCCAAATACATGGCCTTTCCTCACACACATTCATCCTTCTCTACCTGCATTTGGTCCTTGTTGCAAAAAATAGAGTCTTTTTCTTCCAGCTGCAAAGACGAGCATCAAATGAAAGACCAAGTTCCTTCCAAGAGAGTATCTGTGAGGACCAAAAGGAGATGATTGTTTTTCTCCAGCTGGCATTGAATTAGAGAAAAAGAAGGCAATCTCTAGAAGCAAAACTGCTCAGACATCTATTTCTACCCACCAGCTTGCTCAACAGCAGCCAGAAAGGCTGACATAAGGAGTACAACTAATGCTGTTCTGCTGCTGTGAAGGCTTCCTGTCCTGGACAGCAGCAGTTTCTCCCATTCCCATCTCAGGACTAGGATACATGTCACAAGAAGCAGGAGAGAACAGCAGCTATTTTGAAGTACTTAGACTTACTTAGTGGCAAAACACAGTATATCTGTGACCAGTGTGCAGTGCACAAAGTTTCCAAGCCCATTGCAAATTATGTTCATCAATGGTCCTGACTGTTCGCGTTTATATACTGGTCAGAGCAGCAGGCACCATGGACAGGAAGGGACTTCTGAGCCGCTGGATTTTTACAGAGGTTATGGAACTTCTAAAGGCCTCTTAATCTCCCAGGTGCTCCTCTTAGTCCTGATGGGGAGAGAGGAAACGGGAAAATGATGAGGCAGGTAATTGAGGAATGAGACGATTGCATTCAAATAACTGTGAGTAAATAAAAACCTCACAAAAAAACCCTAGTGTCTTTTAGGACTTTATGAATTCCAGACTGTGAACCACATTGAATCTATTTCAAGCATCAAAGCTCATCCTGCTGCATGGGTTTCCAAAGTCAGCAGGAGCCCCTTCGACTCATGTCCTTGGTGAATTAATCTCACTGTGTCTGAGGGATTTGCACTGCCCAGCACAAAAGTGACGGCAGAGCAATTCTCTTGATCCTGAGCAAGGGGGATCCTTGAGGAAACAAGGCTTTCTGAGATCACTCGTATCACAAAACCTTGCTAATAAATCAAAGAAAGCAGTTCCTTCTCTGCAAGGCTTGTGGAAATCTGTAGGATAGGTAACTTTGTCTGTGTGCACATACAAAGGCTATTCCCTGCAGCCCTATGCCGTAAGAATAGTTCAGCATAACCCAAAGATGAGTGGAAAGCAATTGCCACATTCACATTGTGGGATTTGTTAGAAAGTAAATTAATGAAACATAAGGCTGGTGACAATATGTGACCCCAAGACAGGAGTTCTCTGGAAAAAAAAATAGATGTGATTGGGTAATTAAAGGGTATATCAACGTGCAGGGGCATAAGGGCTAATTAAATTTGCAAAATCAACCTCCATTCTCCTCTTTTCTGACTGCAGAGTTCTTCAATTTGCAGCCTTTCTAATATCATATTAATGTAGCTTTTTGTGTACAAAAAAGAGCTTTCTTATTAGCTATGGCTTCTCTGTTCTCTCACTTGCATGCTGCCTGGACTGAGTCACGGCACAATGAGTCTCTTGCCTCTCGAAATCAGGCAATTATCTCAGAATCTTAATTTAAAAAATAGGTCTCTTGTAAACCTCTGTTCTGAAAAAAAAATAAGTGTGAGTAGGCGAATCCAGTGCAACCAGTGTGTCTGTGCCTGTGGAGAGCCTGAAATAATAGTTTTGAGAGATAGCGAATGTTTTGTGAATCCCACTGTTCTTTGCACAGCATCCCATTAGGGAACTGTCTTCCCAGTGGATATTTCTGGGAGCGAGTACTTGGAGAAATCTTGCTGATGACCCTAGTTTTTTTTGCTTCTGTTTCTTTTGAAGATAAATCTCCTTGATCTTTCTGGGAGTATAAAGAGCCCAAAGCTCAGCACTCATGCATAGGAAGAAGGGGAACATCTTGTCACCATAAGCACAGCGTGGATCAGAGTTAAAGCATGGGGAAGGAGCCAGACTTTTGCCTAAGCTGTAGGAGGGGCAGGTCCCTGATTGCCCTAATCCCCTGCCCTACACTTCAGAGTCATGAATCTCAGATGAAACCTGCTGATTTCGGTCCTGGCCCCTTTGTCTTTGCCTCATGGTCTGTGTGTATGAAGCAGCTGAGAAACCGCACAAACACTTGCATCTGAAGAATGCCTAGTTGTAAAATAGGACCCAACTAGTTGCCGCATGCTTTGGAAGCACCTACCTCCAGCACGGTCCTTTGGAGGGTCAGACAGATGCAATAAGAAAGAGCTGCAAAGAGAGAGGGTGATGATGAGAGCCTGCAGTTATATTTTGTGCCATATTTCACATTCAGGTAGGAGAGGTCTTAAAACCAAACTATCTCTCCACCTCTGCACATCCAGGGCAAACCCAAAGTGAATGATACCCTTTAACGTCCTTCCAGAGCCATTTTATTGGCAATCAGAGAAAACATTTCTTACAGAAACAGCTCCTGTGAAATATATAAGCCATCCCAAGGGGAGCAAACATCCATTTCTCCTTCTATCTGTCATTCTTCTTCATTTATTGAATCAATAAGGCATGAAATTTGGCAGGCTTTAAGTAAAAAATGAGTTGCTCATATCAAAGAGAGCCTAGATGGGTAAAAAAAATCAAACTGCTAGAACCTAGATTTAGTTAATAGGAATAAAAATAAACAGAAACAGAATCTAAATGTAAATGAACATTACATCACCACTGGCATTTAAGCTCATTTTCAAATACAGAATTAGAAACAGATTTAACTTGCTGAAACTTGCTGTGTGTTCATAAAATCACAGATAGCTGCTTTGGCAGTCATAGGACTGAACTTCTGCTCCCCACAGAAACCACAGCTCAAAATTCTTCTTGGAAATAAAGGAAGGAGGCAGAGTGCAGAGAGGGCAAAACTCTGCCTTCTGATCACGACCCAAAAGCTCAGAGGTTAGAAGAGGTTTTAGCAGGCATGGTGGTGATGGGTTTACAGTTCAACTAGATAATCTTAAGGGCCTTTTCCAACCAAGACTTAAGTGTCTTTTCCAAAGATTCTATGAATCTATGAAGGATCAGGGATTCCTGTTTTCCTGCCGTTGCCCTTTGACCTGTGGCAATACGACAGCTTTCTATATATAGGTAAAGAAATGGCTGGCGCTGGCTCCAAGCTAGAGGTATCTGCAGGACACTGCAGCTACTCTGAGCAGCTTCAAGCTTTAGGACCTTTTTTCAATGCTACCGATGCCTGCTCGGGGCTCAGGCTGCTAATCTGATGAATATGGTTTTCCTCTGTTCAGAGATGAGCTGTTCAGTTAACTGCAAGTATGGGGTCCATCATTTAAATGAAGAAGCAGTGATTATATTTGAGTCTGGTTCTCTTGAGCATGACTGTGTCCCACGCTGCATTTTAAAGAGCAGTTTAACCTTACTCTCACTCCCACTAATCCTTTTGTGTCACATTACACAGTTGCTTCCACAACTATTTTTGTAGTTCAAGGTCTTGCATCTCCCAGCTTCAGTTGCCATTGAAACAGCATTGAAACACTGCAGGTTTGTTCATCTTTATCATTGTTTGTGTGTACAAACAATTATTTTCTTTTATCCCATGGTGATTACAGCACTTATGAATTTCTTTTCTTGATGACACACCTTTGCTCAGTGCTTTTTCAAGTTTAGGCAGATAGGGGAAAACAAGAATATAATTTCTCTCCCTAGCCACTTCTACTTTAAGAAGCTGGTAGACGAGTCCTGCAAAAAAATCCAGAGCTTTGTGAAGTCCTTTTACCAGCCTTTATTCTGCCTGGAGAATTTTATCAGGGTAATAGCCAGAGCCATGCTGTACCCAGCAGGAAGGGCTTGTTTACTGATTTGTTGGAAGACTGGCACCGCATAAGATCCCAATGAGGTAGGTTTTAAGGTTCTAAGTTTTTAATGAAAAGAACAGAATGCTGAGATGTTGTTTAGGGTCCAGAAAGCACACATGAAAAATCAAGACCTTCTTGCTAGCTGTATCTACATTTATAGAGAATCAATGTTATTTTGCTGAAGTACAGGACAAATTTGAACCAATCTCAATGTACATATTTCAGTCATTAGCTTTGAAACCCTGCAGCTCACTGTGATGATTTGAAGAATATCAATTTGTGAGTTGTTGATCTCTGCATGTCCCTAGCACTCTACAGCCAGTAATACCAGACTTCAGACTCATTCTTGAAGGGCAGGACACATATTCCATTGATGGCTTCACCAAAAAGGCAGCTCCACATCAAGAGGTTTCCTACATTTTCTGTCCTAAATGGATACGTTTCCTCTAGAGAAGTAATCTGTCTTGCGCTTGCCAGCTTCACTTGAATTCACTCAGCATCAGGCAGATTAAAGGTGAAAGCGTATAATTTAATTCCAGCAAAGAAAAGGCCTAGGCTCTTAATTATTAAGTGAAAAAGAAGATTACAAAAAGAGGAAAATAAACCAGCAAAAGGCAATTTTAACATCAAATTTCTTTCCCAGCTCATCTCAAATTGTTGAAGAATATGTTAGCCATACAAGCTCAGGACTGGATTTCTGAGCAACTAATAGCTATGGAGCCTAACAATTAGTGAGGCAAGAACTCACTGCTGAGATTTCATGGAATGAATTCATTATTTTTAGAAAAGTAAGCAAAAAAATTGATTTCCGTATAGAAATTTTTCTTCTTTGAAGTTTCTAACGTCACTACTCTGATCATTCTGGGCTGGAGAATCAAACTTTGCATATTTGGTAAAATCAGAACACCCATGATGACACTCGGGGAATTTCCATCTCTTTAAAGTTTTTCTAGCAAATTACTATTTAATTTACTTTGTGACACAGAGGTATTAATGCAAGCTTGATAAATCAACAAAGACTTCTCAGAAAATTCTACCTATTCCCAAATCCTTACTGTAGAGAGAGGAACACATTATCTAATTTCAGTAAGGACTCTTGACAGATGATGGAGAAAAACAAAAAGAATGCAGGTAGACTTCAGGAAAAAGAGTGCAGAAGCCATTAAATAGTTCTCTTCTACGGAGAGAAAGTTAGAACAAGGATATTTAGACACCTAGTTAGGTAGCAACATTTGGTTTTCAGAAAAAGAACTTTTCTATGCAGACTTTCTTTGGTCTAATAAAACGCGGGGTCAATAGAGTTACTGGATATCTCTGATCTCCTCTTCTTTGAACAGATTTCTTCTGCCCAGGAACTGTGTTTGAGGACGAGCCCAATTGCTGCTTTCAGCCTGAAATCATTATCTTGGTGGGAAGGATCTGAGACTTCAGAACCAAAGATTTTTCCGTTCTTACACCCCCATTCCCTCGCCCTCCCACACAAATGCAGAAGTTACTTCTGGTATCTTAGGAAGCCTGGTGGGATTCTCATTTCATCTGACATCTTTCGGTCTTTTCTTTCATTCGTTTTCTGAAGAATTGTCAAAAGCGTGTCATTTTTACCGAGGAAAGTCATGAATGGCACAAAAGGGAAGGGAACAAATAGGGCAAAAAGTAAACCTCATCACGGCAAACAGCATTGACTGCATTCAGACTCCAGTGAACAGTGACATTAAGTGTCACTGCGGCAAGCAGACGTCACTACGTGCAGAACTGTAGAAGCAGGAGGGCTCCTTCCTGCAGGCTTGTTGGCAGAGAGCATGAAGGCAGGCCCAGAAACTGTGAAATTTGGTACGGTGGAAGGGCAGGCCTGTTGAGAAGCCTCATCTTTGGCAGAGGGTCTCTGCAGCCCATGGTAGCCTGTGACACGCTGCCTTTTGGAACGCCAACAAGCACTGAAGAGGATCCGCCAGGCAGAGAGAGCCCATTGCAAGGGGCTGGATGTGTTCAGCTCCTGGGGAGCTTTAGGTGAAGACAGGCTTTAACCATGGTGCTTCTTGTGTATTGTGTCATTTCAGGTAATAATGACTTAAAGTTCAGTCAACTCAAGAGCTCCATGGGCAGCTGGAGATTTGTGGTGATCATCCCTCACCTTCAAACACCTCGGACATTCACATTCTCTCGTCATGACCAAAACTGACATCTAAGTTGCAAAGGCTTGAAAGAAAATTCCTTTTAAATGTGGAAAGAAGAGGGTGAAGGGGACATTGGCCCTGATTTGGGAGAAGCAAAGATGACAGAGAAAACCGATGCTAATTTAATATCTAACTAAAGGGAGGGTGGCACACTGAAATTTAATCATGCCTGATACTGCATATATATAAGTTTTAAGAAACCGGAAAAGTTAAACATCTTACAAAATATGCATCCTCTCTGATTATTTGCAAGGCATCATAGATATGCTTGGCACTTTCTGACAGAAACATTGGCAGGTCTCTGCCTCAGGGAATCTATAATTAGGCAGAGCTTTGCAAGGGAAGATGATGTATGGGAGGACAGGGATACAACAGTGAAAGAGCATGAAGAGCTTTATATATGCTTTTCCAGAGTCTTTTTGGTTTTTGCCATTTAGCTGCAATATATTTAAAACTCCAGTTTTAGAGCTTTCGCTCCACAAACTTTCTCTTGTCCCAAGCTGGAAAACAGGACTTTGGCTCCATAGCACAATGTTGCATTTGGAGAAGAGTTGGCTCATCAGTTTATTCTGTGATAAGAGGAATGTGACCCAGAATTAAGGTGTCCTGGCATGCCACGTTCACAGTTGGCAAGCAGGATCCCTGGTGCTAATCTTGCAGGAAGCTCTGTTTCTGGTTTTAAGGCAAGTGGGGAACTTTCCTGAATGCAAGTGCCTTCCTCAGCCTGCACGTGCAGGGTATTTCTATCCACTTTTCAAATGATCCAGCCGGTCCTTCAGAGACCCGGGGAGAGGCATGTGCCCTTTCCACTGAACTGGCCAAATGAAGGGACATCTCAAATCATGTGCTGTCAGTTCTGGAATAGATTTGAAAAATGAGCAGGGAGCCACATTTACTTTTCTGTTGGATTCTGGCCCACCCTTGGATACAAAAGAAAAGAGACCACCTGATGAATCCATTAGTTCTCTACAATCTGAATGGAAACCAGGTCCAGAATGGTACCAGGTCCTAAAACATGTACCATGGGCACACAGACACTAGCATCTTCTGGCTTCTTTGGGAAAACTGAGCAGGCAACAGATTTCCATATTGTTTCAAGCCCGTAATTTCAGTTCTGATGCACCGTTGTCCCTCAGACCCACAACTGTGATTTAGAAGTCTCGGGCTGTGTCTTGCACATTCCTGAATCATTATGTATTTTCTTTCTGCCTGAGAAACAATCTGACTACTTAGAAACGAGAAAGGCAATACAGCCTTTGATCTTGTATCTAGGTTCTCTGCAGAAAATAACCCAAAGGAAAATGTCGAAAACCAAGCATTTAGTTGTTTTTCACACACTGGAATAAGCCCTCGGAGCTGCCACTGGTCAGTCCCTGGGGAAGGGACTTCCTTTCAGTCAAGGAAGGCAAATAGAGACACACAAGCTGCTCAGGCAAAAGTGTTCTAATATTCACAGATAAATTGAACTTTTCCTAAACAAGAAGCACAGAAAGCAACAGTTCTGAATATAACGTTATACCATCCAGTGATGTCACACCACTTTTTACACACGCCAGTACATTCAGTCTCATGACACTTTGCAAAGGTAGGCGAGCCAAGCTAGGAGCAAGGCAAGACACCCACCCTGTGCTGTCATCATGAAACGTGCCCCATCGCCAGTGTCATGAGTGCTGACGGAGTATCCAGAACCCTGGAAAGTGGGAACGAGTTGCTCACAGCAGATTAAACTGCCTGTCTGCAGGGAAAGAGCTGCGCTCCGTGCCATTCATAATGCAAACACTATCAAGGCAAAGGTTGGCAGGTGGCAGTCTCCCTTGGAGCTCTAATTAATATTATCTGAGCAATGCAAAGAGATGCAGAGAGTGCCAGGTGTCTCCTCTCGGCAGCCATCTGTGAGAAAGCAGGATCCTGATGCTTGGAGCCTTTCCCATGAGCCAGGAAATAGCAAAGTTAAGAGGAAGAGGAAGCCAGGCAATTTTAAGGTGCATTAATTAGCAGCATGACCCTCTAGTCTGTCTACAGATATGAAAGGAGTAGTGCCAGGAGCACTGACCAATGATGAAATTCCACCTTTTAACATCTTCCACCACATAACATGAGTTTACCGGTGAAAGATAGCTGCCATTTCCAAGGCTGAGATGAAGGGATGCGGGGAATGGTTCTCAGGGCACCATAGAGAAGAACTGCCACTGGGAGCCTGGGACATGCCACTTTTTGGCTAAATTTCCAGCAGGATTTCTCATAAGGGCTCTTCCTCTCCTCTTCTTGCAGCTGTATAGGAAGCCACCCATTTTCCTGGATTCTTCCATATTTTCTCCCTAAACACAACATTTCTTTGTGTTTAGGACATTTTCTTCTGCCTTAAGCACAACAGATGATGCTTTTAAACCAGTGAGATAACTTGGTCCAATAAAGATCATTTTATCCTGGAAATGGCCTGATCTCTGCTACAAACTGTTGTTGCCATTCAGGTGAATTCAGACTTAAGTGGCACCTATGTTAGAAAGAACCAAGGTTCTTCAGACTATATTAAAAAAAAAAGGAGAGAGATAGGAGGTCTTTTCAGACTGTTTATTTTATGTTCCTGCCTTGGCTGTGCTTTCTGCCTTTCTCTATTCACTGTGAGCAGACAAGGTCTGATACAACAGGACAGCAAGAGATACGCACCACTTCTCACTACTTAAAAGTCGTTTAATGAGCTAAATCTTTCTGAACAACAACAGCTGGGCATCTGAACACAGCCAACTGTGTCTTTCAGACATTTGCTCTCCCTGATGCGTATGAGATTCGCCACGAAACCTGCACTTGTAGACAGCGGATATTTGCTGCACGCCGTCAGTCCAGCAACAAGGCTGTGTCACCGGCTTCCCTGCAATGGCAGACAGCCCTTCTTTGATGTTGCGATTCCCAAAATCCCCTGCTGAGACGGGATGAGCCAGAGAATAGTATGTTTCCATCTCAGATAAAAGTGAGCACATCAAAAGTGAAAAGAGCCCTGTGCATCTGATACGAGCAGTCCGCGTTCCTGGCGTGTTCTGCTTGAGTAAACAAGCTCTGTATAAAAGTCACATTTTGATGCCACGCCGGTTTCCCTGATCTCCTCGCACTGCTCAGATAATAGGGCTTGAAGGTGAACCAAAGGCTTTTAACTCACTCCTCAAGGTGTTTGCGCCGCTCGTGTCTTGCCGTTGCTAACATCTAAAGCACTTCAGGGAGTCATTCTCCTTCCTCTGAAACTGTTGCTTTCAGTTCCACTTATTTGTTCTGTGGATATAAAGATGTAATCTTGCTAATGGCCAGTTCGTAATGAGGCTCAGTGGAATTGCTTATTTTTGTTAGAAACTTTGGAACATCTTTCACCTGCTCAGGCTCCCACTTCTTCTTCCCTCCGAGCAATAATATGCTGCTATTTGACTCTTCTGCCTCCTTCCCTCCCCAACAAGCAACGTATCCTGTGCTAGGAGCAGTAGCACAGAACATAATGGCTGGAAAGGATGCTCTGCAACCCGCTACCTGCCCCACCTAGATCCACATCCTCTCATCACCTCACACTATTCCAGGGATTCCAGCAAAGCTGTAGCTACAGGTGCTGAAGACCGTGTTTCTTTTCACAAAAGAAAATTGTTCTCCACAAGGGATCAAACTTCAAGGCCCTGGAAAGCAGAAGTATTATTTTGTGTGTCATAAGCATCCAAAAATTCTGCTAACTATAGTAAGGGGTGCTCACCAGCTCTTGAGACCAGACTCCAAGATTAATCACCAACAGCAACAACAAAGCTGATTGCAAAAATGAGAATTTTGTGCTCAGCTTTCTTGGGGATGGAAGAAGCTGGTTCTGCTGACTCCCTGACAGGACTTTGAATGAAGGCATCCTGTGCCAGCAGGTATTCAGTGGTTTCTCCCTTTCCCTGAGGTCTTCAGAGTTGAGATTCACTGAGCTTTGTGAGCAAATCAATAGACTTTCTTCTGCTGTTTCTCTGTGCTCTGTTAAAGCTCAGATGTAGGAAAATAAAGCTAAAATCCTAGAAAATCAGGCATGAAAGAGTTGTTAGTTTCTCCTGTTTCAAGAAAACTGTTTCAAACATGTCCAATTTCCCTTTCTCTGCTAAAAGCAGGTGTTTGGCAGACCCTATCAAAACAGGAAACACTAAGTCAACAAAAAATTTAACCTCATATAGCCTCCATCTCCATTCTGTGCTATTTCAATGAGGAAAAAAATGAGGGGAAAAACTCGCACACTGCATTAGTTGCTGTTTCTAGGCTTTCTTGCGATTTCCCATAGGTTTCCTGGAGAGAAAGCTGTATATCAATAGCCTGAGCTGCTTATTCTCGACGTGATTCTAAGCCTTCCCAAGGTCCTAGGAGATTTATCTCACTGAGCAGTGAAAATGTTTTTCAAGGCATCAGTAAACAAACGGACACCGTAAGTGATGTCTCTCCCTGATGGGACTGCTTGGTCCACGGATCTTCGGGCTGCCCTCACATGGGTTTATTCAAGCTTCCAGATGTAGTTCCAGTTATTCTGCTTCAGGCTTGTTCTTCCCAAGTGCTCCAAGCAACTTCTGGATGCAGCAGCAGGGCTGAAATACGCCTTTCCTTGCAGATAGCATCATGGAGACAGCAAACTATGGTGTGGATCATTTACACAGCACCACAATGCAACTCTACACTCGCTTTCAATTCCTTGCTCAGCATCATCCTCCTTTGAGACACGTGAGCATGTCCTGCCATAACCAGCACTGTGCCCAAGCCACAAAGCCCTTCAGCAGGTCTTTGACCAGGTTTGACCCCACCAGGATGGAGATGACCTTTGTACAAGTGGTCAAAATCAGCATGGTTTGCATGGTTTAGCACTATCTAAAGTGCATATGGCTAATAACAGATGTATCTTATTAGAGACTCAGACTCTGTAGCACGCATTCACAATATGTCCATCTTGGTACTCATTAAAATCATTAATCATAGCTTAGTGCAACAACAAATTTTGTAGGACAGCTGTGCTGGCTGTATAGTAATTTGAGTCAACCCCCTATGGTCACAGTTGTCCAGGAATGCGTAAACCCAAAAAAGACCAATTTTCTATTGGCACATTTCACTGACGTATCATTAGCAAAGCCAGTGATTGGTATCATTTGGGCAGCACTTCTGCTGCCTTCCATTCCTGCTGCCAGGATTCTGCTGTCATATTTCAATAACATGGTGGTTAGTGGTGCTGAAAACACCTCTCCCCTGCTCCCAAATTCTAAAGTACCTTGTATTTAGCCTCTTTGAGGGTGCAGCATATTGAGAGGATTGCTGATCAGAGAGTGAGGCAGTCCTGGATGCTGGTTGTCCTACATAACGTCACTCCAGGCTTCAGCAGGTGCCCTATCGCCAGGTGCTCCTTTTTCTAAGCCAGCACTGGGGAAGCAAAGAGGTCAGTGGTTATTAGCTGCAAGATGCTCACTCTCTCCCTTCCAGCCTAAACCTACACACACTGCAGAATCAGGCCTGCAACACACTTGGTCCTATGTGCAATCTGGACCATCTGCCTTTCCAGAAGAGGCTCCCAATTGCTCCAAATATGATACATCTGCTCTACAGGTATTAGAGTCTTAGTGACAAAGGAAATAGTGTCTTCACTCAACTTATACACCCTATGGAACTCCAGTGCATTGCATGACCTCAAATACACTGCTGAGGCAGTTAAAATAATTCAGTCTGCATCTGTGTAACTGTTCAGCAGATGTTGCAAGTTTACTCATATCCTGGGTGCCAGACATGAAAATACATTGGGCTTTTCTAAAAAGTGTTGGTTTTCTTCTTATTTAATGTGTGTGAGGAGTGTCTACTGTCACCTAATGTTACTGCTTTGAGTTATAAGTAAGAGCCCATGGGGAATAATTATTTTGGTCCAGACAGGTTGTTAAGTCCCTTTCGCTATTTCTCTGTGACACAGCAGACATCTAGCACCCAGTTCGGTATCAGACTGATGATACAATGTGAAAGATTTGCTGGAAGAAACCCGATGAGTTAAATTGCACTATACCCACGCCGTGTTCCATTACACTGGGTCCTATTGCAGACAGCGTGATCAAATGTAACATACAATGACAAGCTGTGCTTCACCGTGGCCTAATGCAGAGTGACAGAAATACAAAACTCGCTGAAACGCACTGCAGAAAGTAGTTTGCTGGGAGGGTATTTGGAGGAAGGTGGTAATTAGCAGATATGTGGCTCACCGTGGACTCAGTGTTGGGTTGTCACTCACCTGCTCCTGGCAACTTGTGCAAGACGCTCCTGTCTCCTGGAGATAGCACCCATCCACGTCAAGCACAAACGGGCATCTGTGAAGGAAACTCTGCTTCAGTGTTGCTGCTAAACCAGCCAACACTTGTGGCCAGCCAAGCAGACACAAACCTACCCAGATTCAGGTGTGATTTGTCCTCATAGTTATATATCTGACTCCTCATCAAGCCTCATGTCAGGATTCAACACAGGGGTGCTGAGTGACCAGTGGGGAGCTAATACATTGTTAACTGATAATTTTCCACCAGATGTATTTTCAAATTCTATAGTTCCATTACATCCTTTAGTTTTTGCAGTAAATTTATTCCTAGTGAAAAGACCGATATTTTTGGTCTAACTTAAATATTTATCACTATAGCACCAGTTATCCACAGACTAGATGTAAGCTGTGGCAGTCCAAATCCTCTTCTTTGCCTTTCCAACCTTTAAATAAGTGTAAAGTCCAGTTTTTGCTCTTATTTACCTGGATCTTCTTTCCTAGCACCCAAAATGTCAGTTCATTTTCGGTGACAAAGGAAGAACATTTATCACTAGATAAACTCGGGATTGGAAAGACTTTTTGTCACTACCAGTTACACCTGCATTCCTGGTTAAGAAAACATTTTTATAGCACCCAGAACAATTAAGATTCAGTCAATAAAATGCAAATGGGAGTCCCTGCTCTTAATTAGACAGTCTCTCTGCAACAGTGAGCCAGTGATTCAGAAATGCCCAGACATCCCCTGTCCAGTTTTATATTTTCTAATTTCTAACTAATAAGCAGGACACAACATCTCATATGGCTAAGAATGTTTTTGCAGCTAGAATAATTGAAAGAGTGAGCGAGCACAATATATAGGTGCAATGGATGCAGTTGCTGGGTTACCAAATCCTGTGGTTTTAATCCCAAATTTCATATCCCACAACATTTCTAAACTCCCAGCTCCTTGAATAAGGAAAAAGAAATATTTACAATTGTAGAAAAATCCAACTCTATGAACTAAGAATGTATTAAAGGCTTGGAAACCATCAAATAGACAAGGATGTATTGTTGAAAATCTAATGTTGAAGCTGTCCTCGAGGTCTGTGGACAGCCGGGGCAGGCACACTGCTCTAGGGACATGTGGAGGTGGAGTGAGGCCATCGAGGCTCAATGCTGGTGACACTTTTTGAGCGTATGACAGGGAGGCTGATGTCACTGCCAATTTATCTGCCACGCAGGGAAAATAATTTGAGAGTTTTATATTAAATCTCCTTGCCCAGGGCAGGAGAGCAGGACAGCAGCTATGCAGGAACACTAGAGGGAGCAAAGACAAGAAAGTCGATGAAGAGAAATAAAGGCAGGGAAGGAAAAGCCATTCCAGGTTTTGAGATAGCTTTGAAGAAGAGGGGAATGCAAACATCCTTGTTTTGCCTATAGCATCCTTTTGGCTAAAGGATGCTCCTCTCTAAAACAGCTCCATCCGATCTGGTTCTTTTTACTCTTTCAGTTTAGGGATGGTCTTTCCTTAAAGCACACATTTTGCATTGGAGCCATCTCACCAATTTCTGCCATCCAAAATACAGGCTGCAATACGTGCCAACCAGGCTTTGCTTTAAAGAGCCAGGATAAACTGCAGGTGCTCTTTGCACAGCTTAGTTCTCTCTTCAAAAATTATTAGAAGCTCTTAGAACTTCAGAACTCATTTTTACAGCTCGTCGCTTTGATCCTCCGCTTACGCAAGTCAATTCACGCTGTGCTGCTTCATAACTCGTTTAATAGTTAATTTGTTCGGACACCATCAAAAGTGCTAGGGCTGCAGGCAATGAGAACGTGCCAATTACAGCGTCCAGTGATTTAATTTGGAGGGGGACGGTAGGACGCAGCAGCTTAAACTGCTTAAAGACTCACACTGCCTGCAGCTGAGACCCACGAGGAGAAACCTGCTTGCTCAGAAAGCTTTTGCTGATTCTGCTTCAAGGAGGCACGATGCGAGAGCGATTATATTGGGTGCTCACCAGATGCTGGGGCATGAACTGCACACAGGGAATATGAGCTTAAACAGCTCTGCCAGGACAAGGACTGCCTGAGCTGCTAATAAAATAAAACTTTGAGCCACTACAACAGAAAGTTGGGGGGAAAAAAAAAGCCTTCTGAGAAGTGGCACTTTGGCAGCAATTTTTTTTAAGCCATTATTTTTTGTTTGCTGAAGCTTTCCTTGTAATGTGCTGGATCTGCACCCCAATGCACTGAGGTTTCTTGTAAAACTTCTCTGTGCCATTTGCAATGTCAGAAATATTCTGAAAAGGGAGATAGCTTCAGACTTGTCTACTCTGGGCATGTTTTGCTGGCATTTAATAGAAAAAGCCTTTGGAAAAGCTTTGCCCTGGTCATAGTTATACCTCATTATGTTAACATATGATTGCAAAGGTTATTATCAGTCATAGCAATTATAAATAATATAATATACTACTATACTAATAGTTACTATTAGTCATACCCCATAACTTGTCAGGGAGATGACACTGATAGGAGCCAAGCATGTCCTTTTGCAGTATTCCTAAACCAACTTCCCAACTGTCCAAAGGATCCTTTTACTGATAGTAGTTTAGTAAAACTTGGCAGCTTTTACTTAGCCATATTTACACCGGCTAAACTCTCAACTACAGATTCATTTCTCACAGGATTAAAAATGCATACACTAGGGAATCATCATTTGGTCAGGTGTATAGTAGCACAAATTTACTGATAGACGAGGATAGTATTCTTCACTGGCAAGGAGCTCCAAGGTGAATGCAAATAAACCAGCAAAGCTCTACTTTGTATAAATATAATAAAAGTATATGCTGGAGGGAGACATGTCACACCACCAAAACGTACAGACTTCTGCATTTTCACATTCTTGAATGACACGGTTAACAGGAATCTACAGTGTAGGTTTAACTACTACAGCACTAGAAATACTGTTGTTCAGCACATATCCCTTTCAAGCTAAGTATACCAAAGACATGGACAGGTTTTGAGTGCAGAGTTCAGACATCCAGAAAGCACAGTAGCATCTGGTGTGTGGATCAGCATGAACGAAGCTTTTCAGAATAACTCTGGAAGAGGGAGAAGTGCTGGGGTCTGTGATATGGAACAAGTGATCGACGCACAGCTGAGGCAACAAGGCTTTTCACTAGCTAGTATCATGGGTTTGAAGGTATTTTTTCCACCCAGGGAAGAGGAAACTCAGTAGTGAATTGGTAAACTGAGACATGCAAACACAAACTCAAAAGCATATGAAGATGCAAGATACATCCAGCATTTGGGAAGAAAAATCAACTAAAGCGCCCTGCCCAAGGCCACTGAAAACCAAACCATGAAGACAGACCTCTACACAACTGCTCAAAAATTCTACATTAATAATTTTCTTTTCTCACACAGCAGAAGCAGCACCAAGATCAGAGTAGAGATCAAAGCGAGGTACAGGATTTGGACTTCCACTCTTCTTTCTGCCAAAAATATTCAATCTTAATCCAAGCCTTCCTGATTCCTAGTCCTATTTCCTTCAGTGACCATCTGCGAATGGCCACATAACCGTCCCATGGATAACACCTTCCGAACTCTCTGGCCAACTTAAATCCAGTTTGACAAAGGCTCAGAGAAGAGCAGGTGTCATGAAAATAAGAGATTGAATGGAGCAAAAGAAATTGTCTTCTCACAGCAACCTCTTAGAGCAAGGAGTTTTTTGACTAAGAGATTGAACTTGTGAACTTGGTGTTAGCTCATTTGTTACACACCTGATGACTCACACAAGAGGGAGATGAAAATGAGCCCCTTGACTTAAAAACATCCACAGAAATGTGATGTAATATTTCATTGTGAGTTAAATGACCTTGAATACAAATTTAGCCATGCTAACAGAAACTGAATCAACTTGGCAGTATGATCTCATGCTGTACTTCGAATCCGTTTCTAGCATCCTGCTCAAGGCCTTAAGCTACTGCCTCCTGTAGGTTGGTCAAATTCAATGTTAATTAAACCTATGCCTAGAAATAATGCAAAATGGGGAAAAGATATTAAGGAAATGCTGTAACTGAACGCCACTGGTAGAGCCTGAGACATGCAGCTTGCTCCCATCCAGCAGTCCTGGGAGCTTATAAATGACAGGTTCTTTTAAGTACTTAGTTGAAATGAGGCATTATTTTCTCAACAGGGCATAGAACAACATCTCCTCCTAAGAAGAGCCATTTTCTTGATATATTTGCGCATATATCATAACAAGGTAGCACTATAATTTGTGAGGCTCCAAAACTCATCAGTACGGTCATATTTTCTCTTCCCTCAAGCTACAATTTGTGAAAATCCTTGGGTACAAACACTGTGTCTTGCACAGCAAATTAGGCCAATGGCAAGAGATTCACTTCTGCAAAAGTACAAGAAGCATCCTACACTGGTCAAAGAATGAATTAACAGCATATATATACTATTTGTTTTATATAATGGAGTGAGTTTTGGAATGTCTCAGTTCCCATTCTGTTCTTATTCAGATTTTTTCAGTGATATCACTGCGGTGTTGACTGGTTTAAAAGTTGCTAAGTTTTCAGGATATGGCAGTGTAGATGATGCAAACCATACCAGTGGAAAAGAAACCTTCAACCCAGTGTATTCAGCTAGATGGGCAGTGTGTTATGTGGTGGGCAAGACATCTCCTGCTGGCTCTTACTCTCATGATCAACTTATCACGAGATAAGCTGCTAAGAGCAATCCTGCATGAGCTCTCTGACCACGGCACACACTGAACAGCCAATGAGCATGAAACTCTTCATTTTTCATTTACACTGGATAACTATGAGCACACCAAAAGAACTCCTGTAAGATCGCACTTTCCTAAAGCAACTGAAGATATGTCTTCAAATGTGATTTGTTCCAAAGCAAATAAGTGAAAGTCACCCTATTTACTAGATCTGTTCCCTGTGGCCAGACATGTACCTGTTCACTTTAATAATTATCACTATGTAAGCTATTTTGTCTTTACTTAGCATGGTGGTGCATGCATGGCTCTAAGAATGGGAGCTGGATTCTGTTCCGGCTCGAGTGGCGGGAGCAGAGCAGTTCCCCAAATCCTGATTACTGAGTCTTTCCTGCCAGCAGCATTTGAGCCAGCAGAGCTGTTGGACTCACGGATCTCATGCTGAGCTTGCAGCTGGCAATTACGAAGAGCTCCACCTCTCTATTTATTAATCAAGAAGATTGGACAGAGAAACCACTGAGAAACCGCAGTCATGGAACCCCAGCAAGACCCTGCCAGGGTCACTTCCAGCCTAGAGCCACCAGACACATTATACCAAATGTTTACAATTTGCTCTGTAAAATACAGTGGGGAAACCAGTGGGAGAGATCTAGCAGGCCAAAAAAAAGGACGGCATCTTGTGCAGCTATCCCCCTCCATCCCCTCAGTTCCTAACCTTGCACAGTTCCAAAGTCCATAACTCCTTTTAGCACACCAGCTGCTTCTCCTTCAGAGACAGCGACAGCAGGCAATGCGAGTATGACATGACTTGGAGACAAACCAGTTTTATTTAAAAACAACTCTAATATATATAATACACACAACAATCCCAGTTGAAAGAACAGTATTGAGAATACTAAGTCAAATACTCAAGAGTTCAGAAATTCCAGAAATAAAATTGCCTTTGTGGTCTCAATTTGAATCCCTCCGGTCACCTAGCGTGCTACTGCCTTTGATTATTGCATGATCAAATAATACCTTTTTCAATGGGACCCTTGCCTCATACAGTCTAGAGGGTGGATGATGTTCAATTAATGAGCAGCTTCTCATTATGTGCTGCTTGGTGGGTAGCCCATTCCTGATGGCATGTCTCCACAGGAGGTTACTCACAAGCAGTTGAGCAACTCTCTGCTTGAATGCCTTCTTACTGAACAAGGTCATTTTATCTCTGCTTAGTTTAACCCACTTTCCTTCCCCATAGTTGAACTGCACTCTGAGCCCATACAGTTCATTTATTCACATCCTTTCTAGGGGTCACATTACTAAGACATTCTTAATGAATTTACTGTCTCCAAACTTCCATTTTACCTCCACTGGCAGGTGAAAAATGACTAGGAAGTTTCTGGGCTCTAAAAGTATTAATTTGGGATAAGCCTTTTTGTAGATTGCTTAGCACTACAGGGCACCTTAAGTGTCGAAAACCCACATTCCAGTTACTGCTCCAAGTATGTGGAGTTTTTGCAAATCAAGTAGCACCCCAAAGTGAGTATCCAGAAAATGAAGAACATTCAGTTAATCAATACTTCAAAAAGATTTCATTTTAAGGAACTTATCACTAAGATTATCAATAGCAAGGGCAGAAATTAAACTGTGTTTACGAAGGCTGCATTGACCTGTACTAGCAATGACAGGTCAATCTTCAAGGCAATGTCTGGGGAAGTGTAGGGGAACTAAGTTGGTTTTGGCCATCTTTACACTCTCAGAAATCTGGACTCTTCTGCAGCTAGATGAAGTCTGCATTACCAAAAAAGCATGGCGTGTGCATCAGCATACAGCACCTTCCACTGGAGAACATGCCAGTAACTCAGCTAGAGTCTCCTCTGCAGAGCAAGCAAAAATGTTAGCCCTACTTTGTGTCCTAAAACATTGTTGTGACGGTAGAGGTAAGATAAAAAGGTGGAAAAGTGGAATTCATAATATCGAGTTTACCATAACCCCCTTTTCCTATGATCTCATCCCAGAAAGTGATGCTTTGCATAAGAGCCCGGCCGCAGTCCTTCCCGGATGGCCTTTGGGCAGTCTCTGTAGAAAGCAGGCAGCTCTTGCAGATTCCTTATCAAAAGAAAATGATAGAGACAGTTAACCTTAGCTCTGCCAACTGCTGAACTGAGCCTTGTCATGCTCTGAAAGCTTCTGTATTTCCATATTAAAAGCAAACCCAAGATGGGGAGAAGGAATCACAGATATGAAACACAGGAGGCTATGAACAGGCCATGGAAATCTATTTCTAAGAAAACACATCTATTTCATCAAAGGAGGTTATTGTCCAGGGACACATTTGGTGTTTCATTTTAACTGGGGCTCTACATGTGGCAAGTGATGCAACAAAAAACCTCCAAGAAAGGACAAGGGTGGTGCTGGCAGGCATCTATTTTGGGATTGCTCTGGGTCATTTCTAGGAATATGTCAGCTTCTGTCACACATCTGACCTTTGCTATGCAGTGGTGTAAAACACTGTGTACCTATTCTACTTGCATTAAAATGCTCTTACTATATTTCAGAATATATTACTATATTTCAGAATGTCCAGAACACTCATTATTTGACTCAAGCTCAAAACTAGGGGGCTTCTGGAGCTATAAAATAAACATTGACTCTCTAGATACTGTCTAGAATAGAAATCTATGCAGATATACCCACAGAGTACACACTCAAGCAGGAAAGCCTAGGCATACATTGTTGCTGCTGAACCAGAATTTGTTTTCCCTCTCATAGATGTACAACAAAACGCAATAAGGTCAGTCTGTTTTATGGCAAGAAAACAAAAAATCACAAAGAGAACATGATAAGAAAATAAAGAATAAATATCAGATTACATCTGTTGAGTATATAGCCCTATGCTGATATTTGTCAGCTCCAAATGTTTTTAAAAATGCCTTTACGCTTACAAGGAATAAAAACAATGGAGAAAACCTGTGCAAAAGTGGATTTCTTCCTTATGTCTTCTAAGCATTATATATCTAAAACTAGAGGCCATGATAAAAATGTCCTGCCTGTGGTTGTGGATGCTCTCATTCCCACAAGAATATTGACACCTCTACCAAGTCCTTCAAGGATTTCAACTATGAGGGAATTCTGTAGCAACGGATTCTCCAGGAGAATAATGTGCTGCGTAAGAAAACATTTCCTTCCACAAATGTTATCTGAAATGCCTTTTGATTTCATTGAACTTCTCCCTAACTCTTTAAATGGCATCAATTTATTAGAAATTTCCAGTTTATATTTTACATTTCATTTATTTTATAAATTTTGTCATGCTCCCTCTTCTTTGCTTCCTTTTTGAAATAAAGAATTCAGTGATTGTCAGTCTTCTTTGGGAACAATGTCACAGATACTCTTGCAAAATATTACTGGAGTAGTCTGATAACTCCAACCACAAGTGCCCTTGGAAATTTCAAAACTCATTCCACATTTTATGATTAGGCTACATTCGATTAAAATTAGTGATATTGCAAGATATAGTAATAGTTCTGGGATAAGACACTTTAAAATTGTGTGCTCATTCAGAAGTAGATTGCTAACTGATTTTTTGACTGAGTAAACTTTATCTTGCCTAATAAAATCAAACTTTCTCACCAGGATTGAAGAGAAAAATACACAAGCACTGAAACTTTTACATAATGTGTTTTCACTTCATTATATTTGGTAATAAATCTTGGCTCTTCCTCTGCAGTTAATATTTATAATCTTATCAAATGAAGAGGAATTTGATGGTCTGATTTTGAAGAGAAACCTTGCTTTCAATAATTCATTTTTTTAATGCCTACCTCTTCACTTTCAGATTCCAATGGCTTCTAAATAAGCAAAGCCAGATCGAGACTCCTTTCCTACTGTACCAACATAAATGGAGTCCCGTTATATCTAGTGGACTTTTTTCAGTTTCTTCATAGTTAGATAACAGCTTGAGGATACAAGCATTGAAGGTAGAATAAGAGAAAACACTGGTTTGAGACCAATCTATTTGTATCTTGTCCATACAGTAGAGTGGTACATGATCCAGTTAGTGTTTACAGTTTAAACTTCTGGGAGAAAGGACAACCTGCAAGTGTGAAAAATTACTAATTATATCATTTAAAATAGAAGCAGCAACAGAAATGTCAACAATCTGACCTGGACATAAGAGATTTACACAATGATGAATAGGGAGTATTTCACTGCAGACTAGTAGAGAAGCTTTGGGTCATTTTTGAAGGCTTGAAGAATTTCTCATGGAATTTCAAATGGTCATTTTTCTTCAATCCCTTGGATTACTGTCAAACCTACTGGGGTCTTTCTAATGGCTTCCAAGAGCTTTGCATAGCATTTGTTCTCATGAGACCATAAGCACAAAGACACTTTAGTCTAAGTCTTGCTGAAATCAGTGAGAGTTGGGCATTTATATGTCACTGTTGATCTGAATCCGTGGGCTTGGGCATGACAAAAAGTGTTTATTAACCCATTGATTTTCTAGAAAAGACAGCTTTTCTGCAGGAGACAGGGCTATACCATCTAAATATCATCCATATAGCTGGTCAATAGTTCTCTAATATAGTCACAGTCTTCACATTGGCTGATCTAGCCCATGACCAGTTACAAGCCATGAAAGAGAAAAGAAATGGCAAATTTGATAGTCTGAGAAGTTTCAGCTTATTAGTCATACTGGATTAAGATCAAGTGTTTGAGAAAGAAAAACAAAATACCATCAGCGTAGCATAAAAATAAATTAGCCCATTTTTAGACGTTCCTTCAGAAGAAATGTGGCTTATTTCAGAGGTAAAAATGCAGTGAAAAGTAATATATGTATAAAGATGGAGGAAAAGCTACCATTTCACTAACATAAGCCAGTAGAAATTTGTACTGCCATGTCTTTGCAACTTACTAAAATAACCAAGTATATAAATACAAATAAATGGGTAGGTAGGTAGAGATAGAGATGTGCTTACTGCACAAAATAAGACACTCAAGAAAAACTATGTATAAAAAGAAATATAAGGAGGAATCTTACAGAATGGATAATACAAAAACCTTCAGACAGTAAAAATAACTTGCGGATAGAAAAATGAATAGGGACTAAGAGGATCTGTTATTTTCTTTCTTGGCCTTGTTATCTTACTTTTCATTGCTAGCTGACAATAAAGGCTATTTACTAAAAATAAAACTATGAAAATATCTCTAATAGGGTTCCTCCATTAAATATTATTAGGCATCTGCACACTAGGAATAAATACTATAGATAGGGGCAAATCCTCCAGTTAATAAGAAACAGGTTCTATAGAAGACTACTTCAGAGATATTATCCCATTTTCAAAGCACAACCACAAGGACAGGTACCAGCTTTCTAGCGTGTCTGTATTGTAGTGGAGCTGTAATGTGCTTTTTCCCTACTCCATTGGTTTCTCCTATAAAAGAGGGAATTGCAATTGCAGTTCTTCCCAAATACAAGTGGCTTCAGTTGCCTTCACTCCCTTAAGAGACCCACAGCAAGCAGAGAGCCTACAGAGGGCACAGGCTCCCTCCTTGCACCCCAGGCCTGGAGGAATGAGAGCAAGGACTGCAAGTCACAGCCCATGAATAACGCAGGCGAGAACTGCATAGCACACCGAAGTATTTAAAGTTGTATATTTTCATCTACACTGAGACAAAGGTTGCTTTCCCTGATGGAATGCAACTCAGCACCATTTCTAAACCTCATCCCCTTACAGGCTCAGTTAAAGCCTTCACTAAGAAGTTGCCAGGAATTAACATTTTGCCCATTTCAGCTTTAAAATGCCAAAGCTGGCTAATGTTTTTTGCAAGCTGAAAGAAGGATAGCTTCTCTGCAGGTGGGTGCAACTTGCTGGGTGACCAGCTGAGTCATTTTTGAGTGAGGAGCAGATATAATCTCTTGCAGACAATTTTATACTAACTGGACACATGCGACCTCTCGTCTTCACTGTGCCTCCATCCGATTTCCCCCTTGTCTGAATCACAGTCTTAGAAAGGAGCTTCCTTCGGGCAGGCTTTTTCTGTAAGCACAGGAACAAGATGCTGCCTACTTTTCAAAGTTAATTCCTTTTTAAAAATGCGGACATGAGGAAGGTGGCAGAGGGTGGGCTGTGACTTAAAAGCAGATGGAAATGCAGAAGAACAGTTGCTTAGCACCTAGGAAAGTCAGGCCCACTTCTTCACAAGATTTACATGTACTTAGGTATCCATATTTAGGTATCCATATTTGAGTTTTGGCCTCTAACTAGCCTAAATCCTTCCCAGGCTTTTTCAGTGCAGCTGACAATTAAATAAGCAAAGATAATTAGAGGTCTCACACTGCAGTCCTGGCAGTGATCGGTTCTGCTCTCATGGACTGCTTTTGTTCTACCTACGCCCCTATTGGGAGCTCTGCCATCTCCTAATGAAAGAAACACAGGGATCAGAAAAACTCCAGTAGAAACTTAATTCTCACATGATTTCTTCATCAGTGGGACAAGAAGAGACCAGACAGACACCTTCTTGCCTTTGTCTGCATCAGGGATGCAAATTAACGACTGCAGTCAGAGAGCATTGTTCAACCCAGGTTATTTTATGTGGCCACGGGCAATGTTTTGGAATGGATCTGTAGTATCCATTTATCCAGGACTGAATTGGGGCAGGATACAGAGACAGACTGAGCATCTGAGAAATGAAAGAAAGAACATTCCCTTCTCCCCACTGTAGTAATCCCAGACTGACAGCCAAGAAGAATGTGCTCAACATTACTTGAAAGCTGAAAATGTTTATTTTTCTTTCACTCTTATTTCTTCCTCAATTCCAAAAACTCACCTGCTAGCCAGAACAAGAGACTATCCTGCTTAATGACACAGATAAGGGAGGACAAGGGATGCTTTTAATTCCCTGAAGCATCTCCTGCCTTTGTCTCAGCCTGCTTTTTATGCCGGGATTACGCTAACACTATTAATCGCCGAGGCTGCGACTAACTCCTGGGCTTTTATGTTAGTGACCTGATTCCGCACCAACACGCTCCTCCCAGCTCCGTGGAGCTCCCCATGTGATCGCCTCTTCCCCCTAAATAAAGTTGAAAAATTTGGCTGGGCTCAGAGCGCGCTGCCGAGGGAGCCGGAGCGCGCAGCTCGAGCCCTCGTCGAACCTGCAGCACCCAACGGCGCCCGCTCGGCACCCGCTGCCTCTCACTGGAGACGGAGCAGGGCACGAGCACAGCGGGTACCTCCGTGTGCCGAGGGCTCTCGGTCCTGCCACCCCCCAGCAGCCTCCGCTTTGGCGAGAGGACGATGTGGCCGGAGGAGGTGAGTGCTGCATGGTGGGGACGGAGCCTCTGTGCGGAACCGGAGGGAGGTGGCAGTGGGTGCAATTAAAATAATAATTAGTAGGAAATCCCTCTTCTGCCCTAAGGCTATGGATCAGCACATCCCTTTCGGAGGGGAGCTGGGGAAGAAGGTGAAGTCCTGGCGCGATGCAGAAGCTGCCTGTGGGAGAGGTGCTGGCGTGCAGCCCCTCCCGGGCAGGGTGCCCCCCGCGGGCTGCCCGCGCTGCGCCCAGCTGCAGCGCCTGCCTCCATCCTCCTTCCTTCCTTCCTTCCCTCCTTCCCTGCTCCGCAGCGGGAGCTGCCACCGCAGCGGGGACGATGCTCGGCCACACTGCGAGGCACCGCAGCGCTCCCGCCATCCATACCCCCCACCCGGGGTGCACCCACCTCTCACCCTTTCCCCTTCCACCATCCACGTTACTCGTCCCGGCCGCCTGAGTGGAAGGTCTTGCTGCCTGCAGGGACCGCAGCCTCCATCCCGCCAAGGGGGACGGCGACAGGGCCCCCGCTGCCCAGCGCCGCACGGCTAACGCGGTGCCTGAACGCGGCTCTCTGCCGTATTCGCTGCAATGCATTTCCCTCCACTTGCTCCTTGCCTTTGAACATAGCCCAGAGTGTTCGGACTGTGATTTTAAGTTGAAAGGAAAGTCAACCCTCGCTGGCAGGCACAGAGCCTGAGGGGTATCTTTAACCCCTTCTCTCGCACTAGTACGGGGGTTTGGCAGGGTACGGAGACCAGCTCCTTGTCTGGGCCAGGGCACTTCTGCAGCAGCCCTAAGGAAATGACCACAAGCTTCTTCCAGAAGTGTAAAGACATAAAGTAGCTGGACGTAAAATTACTTTCCTCACTCCCCCTCTCTGGCCCCTGCTTCCTCCCACCCTGCAACTTAGTTTTCTCACAGAATTTTACAGTGAAATTGCCCAAGTACAGAATTTAGCATCTTCCTAGGCTGCAACTGTTACTCAAGAACAAGCATGCTGGCTGGAAGGAGGAGAGTTTTGCTTTTGAAATAAGTTGGAGGAATGCTTGAATATTCAAACAATTCTTTTTTCTTCTTTCTTTTTGCTCTTGGGAAAGATTTTTATAAAAAAAGTAGAGAGCTTTCACTGCAGGATTTTCAATCTTGGTAAATTTTAGCTCCAAAAGAAAGGCTGCAGAGCACCCTCTCCATAATGACATCCCTCACTAGCAGTAGGGAAGGAGGGGAAAAAAAAAAAAAAAAGGAGAGTAGAGATTTAAACAGGGAGAAGGGTAGGAACAGAGATCTCATTTGTTCCCTTTTCACAACTAATTAGCCTTGAACCACAACCTTCACTCACCTATAAAGAAGATGAGGATTTAATGGAAAGGACATCACCTTTCCTAAGGTCTTATTTTACGAAGCTCTTGCATCTTAGGTTTTTGTTTTGTTCATTTGAATTCAGCTCCAAAGAGCTTTCAGTTTTTATTTATCCTGTAATTCAAGAGGATGATTAAAACCATCCACTTGTATCTGGACTGACAAGTTCTGTCTCCAAAAAAAAAAAATGTAATGCAGAGCATTAGGAGAAACTGATCTTAGAAAGAGGCAAACGGAAAAGCCATTGAGTGATTTTTAGCACCAGCGGAGGCTTGGGAATTGCTTGCACTTCAGGAGCTGCATTTTCACAGAAAAGCATCTAAAATAAAGACAACTGGAAAAGTTCATAGGCTGCCTCTGTAATCACAGGCTGTAATTGCCCCCACATTTGAAAGGGATGTGGGAAGACCCATGCAGGATGCTGTGCAAAAGAAAAAGATTATGAACTAAATTAGCAAAAAGTCATCAAAGACAATTTCAAAAAGGGCAAAAAAAAAAGCATCCAGGTTTTATGGGATACATTTTTTCAGTTGATCCTATGCAGCTGTTTCTATAGCATGAAAAACAAACCCTGGCTTCTTTAAATCCAGCCTTTGAGAAACAGAATATTGTGGGATGTGTTGAGAGAAAACAAATCTCAACATAGTTTTTAAAATGCAACAAAGCCCATTTCAAAGTGAACATCTTTAAGGAACAGGTCTGCTCAAGTATTTGAAGAAAAACACTTTGATGTAGCATTATTCTCCAAATTAAAAAAAAAAAAATCTTCCTCCAAATAGGGGCAAATGAAAGGAGTAAGACAATGTCTCTTCCTAAGATGTATAAGCCTCAGTCAGCACATTTTTTAGGAGCATTTAATAGTGAATTTCGAAGGAACTACCGAAAAATTTTTTATGGAGATTTCATTGATCAGGATGATCAACCCTATGTACAGCAAGATATAAGGAAGACGACTAAAACGTACATCACACAGGTATATTTTGGTAACGCTGGTTTGAGTACAGAAATCGTCAAGCTCTGATCTGCAATGTGATTTACTTGTGGTGTGCTCCTCGGAACCAGCACCAGCAACTTGCATAAGTCCTTGTACAGTGAACACGCAAAAGATGTTTGCCAAAACAGGCAGTTAAGAAAAGGTTACAATCACATCTGTGAAACTACTGGCATTTATGGAATCACACTTAATATGACAGGAGAAGCCACCTTAAAATCAATGGGGTGAATATCAGTTTCAGAGAGCACCTACAAAACAAGAGATCTGTTGCTTCAACTGTCCTTACTTCAGGGGTTACTTCATTTAAACTGAAACCTTAAAAAGTAGCTGCATACAGCTCCTCTGCAAACCAAAAGCCCACAGAAATCACATACTACGTTTATGGACCACACAAATCACAGACAGACGTGATCACGGTGGCAGTTCTGTGACATAAAAGCAAAATCCTCAACTTCCATCTGAAACAGCAGCAGCGCCTTTCCCTTTCCTCAGCATCTCTCAGTGCAGAGATGGCATCAGCTTCTGCTGAAAAATTTCTTGCTTTTGTCTCACTCAGGCTGTTCCTCAACATTATCCGAGCCTACTTCTGTTTTTAAGAGATTTGGGACATTCCTGGTCTTGTCCTGATCCAGGATACCATAGAATACTGGTGCTTACATAAAACCAAGATTTATTTACAAGATGATTTATGTATCTGATCAATGCTGCATCAAGCTATTACAGGTAAATGGTTTTCCCTATTCTTGCAAAATGGAGAAGAAAACCTCAAAACAAAACCATTACACAGCTTAGAAAACTTGCATCATATTTCCAGAGTGTCTTCCAGTGAAGACAGAACAGGCTGAACAACTGCTAAACATTTTGTAGTTCATTGGGATAAAAATAAGGTAAAGCATTCCGAGAGATTCAGACCCGGAATTTATACAATTAATTAAAAGACTGGCTTGCTTTAATTTTGTTTACATTCCTTGTTACATGATTGGACAACATAGCATACATTATAGGCAAATTAAATTTCTAAAGTATAACTAAATGTAAAAAACCTACTATAGATCAAATGTTTTTATCCGAGATTAGAAAGGTAAAAACTGGTCATTTGATTTTAGGGCTTCTCAGATAAAACTGCTGAGTTTAACACCTACAAATCTGTTGATATTCCCTGTTTGAGGAACGCTGCCATTTGGCAACCCCCAAATGGTTACTACTGAATATGTTCAAAGTGCACACAGCCAGCTGAGGAGTACGAAGCCTCCCTGGTTCTCAGCTGAAAGGCTCGTTAGCACTTTGCAATTTGAGAACCTTAAGATACCCCAAAGTATTTAAAGCAGACGAACAGGAAGACAGATCTGTCTGCAGTGTGTACAGGCATTTTTGGAAATGGCTGTGTTGGTCCTATCTGCAACTTTGAAAAACCTTGAAAATCAGAATTTAGAGAAGATATAGTTAAAAAAAACCCACAAAAAGTCCAACTCTGACATACCTCACACTGTGCTGCTTAAATTTTCTTCCTTCTCTCATTTCCCTACTCCTTCCCTCTTTTCCTCCTTCCTCCTTGTCCCTGCTTTGGCTTTCATCTGCGATTTTGTGCTTAAATGTAGTAGTAGATGTCTTGCTCCATGAGCTCTAGAGGAGAAAAGAATCATTCTTAGCTCATGCTTACAACCCGATAGATACATTTCATCCACATGTCTACATCAAAAAAATGTAAAATGCCTTAGAAGTAGGCACATTCTTCTGCAACTGCAACAAACACAGAAGACACATTTAAAAGGCATCAGGGAAATTTAGAAGCAAGCTGAAGGCAGAAAGAGTGCCTAAAACTGTATTAAAAAGCCGATACATATTTAAGATTATATAAATGCTAGAAGTAACTCTACGTTTGATTTGAAAATGCAGAGCATGTGTATGAGTCTGTGTGAATACATGAAAGATGCAAACACTAACTAGATATCACGGATCCTCCTCCTACTGAAATCAAAGAGACTTTTGACGTTGGTTTGCAAGCAGGATTATAGTTTCAGGCCAGTGCTCTGTACTTCAGAAACACGTTTTTGTGTTCACTTGAAAAAAAAGCATCACACAGGCAACATTCTTACTTGCTGTTGGTTTTAATGTTTCTGGCGACCAGCCTTCCTCGATGGATAAAAGTAGGGAGTGAAAAGAAGGAGGAGTGAGTTGACCAAAGGGCAGCCTATGTACGATGAACTTCATAGTAAAACAACAAAGCTGCAGTAACTAACCTATGATTTCTGGCACTCATCCTTCCAAGGAAGTTGGAGATTTCAGACATTTGCAGAATTTGGCCCCTTTAACTGTAACAAAGAAACCAAAGCCAGTTTTTAGAGGGAGCTGAAAATCTAGATAAGCCCAGTGTTCCAGCATTTATGTGCTTTCCGCCCCCCCACACTTCTCTCTCAGGCATTCAGTACACCACACTGTTCTTTTTAACACTAACCTTTATATGATATTCACACTAAGCCACAAAAATATGGTAGGTCAATTTTGCTTACAGCTTTTAGAAAAAGGCAAATATCCTAGTGAAGTCAAGGAGCTGTTCATTAACATTCTTAATCCTGTCCAGTAATCCAGCATTTGATCAGATGCCAGTAACCTCAGTTAATATGATTTTAGACATTAATTCTTGCTACCATATCTTTGGGAGCTTCCTTTGTTCTTCTCATGTAAATTGTATATAATTTTCTCTTCTTTTACATCCTCAAAACTCAGACAAATACCTCAAAAAACCATTTGTCTCTGCCTTGCTGGAGCACTCTACTTAGAGGCATAGAGGTTAAACTTGGAGATTAAAAAGAAAACACTATGTCTGTCCTAAGGACATTATAAAATCAAGCAGATTTTGTCCCCAACAGTTTATACTAAATTAAGCTTTCCTGCATATATTAGCTTGCTAACATAGAAAGATACTGAAATATAAACCAGGGTAGTAAAACATGTCTCTAGATGAGGACATGGCTTACAGTAATACCCTGCTCTTATGCAAGTATCAAGCCTTACAACATTTCAATTAAAAAGCTGGAAAATATGTTGAGTTTCTAAATATATTAATATGCTTACATGCAGAGTTTATTCCAACAAATCAGTATTTCCAGACCAAAAATGACTCAAATTTTGTAAATATCTGAACCATTCTAATATATTTATTAAATGTTAATGGGAATTAAATGTGTATTTTCCTGAGATACTAGTTCACATGTTCATAAAGCTCAGATAAAATACACTGAAGACTTATGACTCACACAAAAGCAACCAAACAATGTAGGAATAATTTATTCTCTACTGTTTAAATTAAATTAGGGCATAGATATTGAAGAATGTTTTTGGTTTTTTCCTAATGGAAAGTTTCCTCCTGAGAATATGTTGACATTGAGACTTCAGTAAACGGACTCTGACTCAACTTGAAGGTATATTCTGTGTGTGTATGAGTGCCTACTTAGCACAATGATTTAAGATGACAGGAAAAGACTTAGCTAGATTTTAGCATAAGGTCCAACCCTCTCCCAGAAACTAAAGCACCAGTAGAGACGTGTCAGTATGAGCTGATACAACGTGTTTTTCCTTTACTGCTACCGTTATATCACCAGTGCTGAGATGTATAATCCCCTTCCTCAACCTGCTACACACTTTCTAATGCAGCTCAGGATGCCTTTGGCTGTCTTTACTGAAGGGACACGTTGGTGGCACATGTTCAGTTTGTTTTCCACCAGGAGCCACAGATGCCTTTCTGCAAAGCTACTTTCCAGCCAGTGAGCCCCCAGCCTATACTGGGGCATGAGGTTATTCCTCAAGCACAGGGCTTCATACTTCCTTTGCTGACCTTAAAGAGATTCTTCTCTACCCACTTCTCCAACTTGTCCAGGTCCCTCTGAATGGCACCACAACCACCTAGTGTACCAGCCACTCCTCCCAGCTTCCTATCACTCACAAGACTGCTGAGGGTGCACTCTGTCCCATCACCCAGGGCGTTAATGAAGACTATAAACAGCACCAACTACAGTAGGGATCCTTGTGCTGCTCCTCGGTGACTGGCCTCCAGTCAGACTTGGTGCTGCTGATCACAACCCTTCGAGCCCAGAAGTTCAACCAGTTTTCAGTCCACTTCACTGCCCATTAATCTAGTCCAACATCAGCAGTTGGACTGTGAATATGTTAGGGGAGATAGTGTCAAAAGCTTCAGATAAACAAGGTACACTGCTCTCTCCTCATTCACCAGTCCAGGCATTTAATCACAGAAGGCTATCGGCTGGAGAAGCCTACTTTCCCCCTTTGTAAATACATGACAACTATCCCCAGTTACCTTTTTGCCCTTAATATGTTTAGAAATCGTTTCCAGGAGGAAACATCCTCCATCATCTTCCCAGGGGCTGAGATGAAGCTGATTGTACTGTAGTTCCCCAGGTCCTCCTTGTCCTTCTTGAAGACCAGAGTGACATTCGTTTACTCATAATTCCCAAGAACCTCTCCCAGGTTTTTTCAAAAATTTTCAAGAATTCTTAAGAATCACCATGCAATGACATTGCCCAGCTCCCTCAGGGCTCACAGGTGCTTCCTATCAGTTCCCAAGGGAATGTTCATTTTGTTTAAATATGCCCCAACTTGATTCTCCTGTTCCAAGAGAAAGCCTTCATTGCTCTGAGCTTCCCCACATGTCTCAGGGGACTGGAATTGCTGCAGGTGACTCTTACTGCTAAAAACAACACTGAGGAAGGCACTGAACACCAACATCTTGATCTCTTCCAGCTCCTTCATCACCATGTCAACATACAAACACCTGTCAAAGATGTGGTATATTGAACTCAATCCATTCTTGTGGGAAATAAACTTTCAATCAGCTTTATAAAGACATTTTTTTCCTCCTAAACTACAGTAAAAATTGGCTTTAAAACTTTAAAATCAACATTTATTTTTGATGATGTGAACATATTGTTCCTAACTGGCAAGGACTGCTCATTTACATCTTTTAACATCAACAGAATGCTAATCTGGAGTAATCTCGAGTAAACAGTCTTTATTACAAACAAGAATGGCTTGAAAGTGCTGTTAATTAGTAACAAAGACCCTCAAATCTCTGCTAGGCTGAGTGGGATGAACCATAAATTTCCCTAAGAAGGATGAACTACAACTGCATCCTATTAAACAGAGCATCTCAGAACAAGCAGCGATGCTACAAGGAACCTGAAACCTAATTTTGGCCTCAAAGCATTTGGGAGTAGGGTGGAGGGGGTTTGGAGCAATCTGTTATTTGAAATAAATAGCTCTGAAAATGTTTAGAGCTGCTGAAATTAAAATATCCTGGCGCCAAATCCTGCTGCCTTGACTGTAAGCAAGAACTAACAAAAACAGCGCAGCATTGTTGCTCATGACTTCTAACTCCAAGATGACAACATGTATGGGGCAGATTATACAAACCCCTCCACACACCAGCTCTCCTCCTTTCCAAAACCAGCTCTTTTAACTTCAGCAGCCCTGCTCAGAAAAGCATATTTCACAAGATCCATCACAAAAAGAATAGGCACAGAGCAGATCAAAACCAAATGACTCAACGTATCTAAAATTCTATCCAAAGTAAAAGAGAATAATCCTTTAAAATTCTAAGGCTCACATGCCTTAAGGGGACCTCACCTCTGAAATAATCTTATTTTTTTTTTCATCTAGGTCATTTTTCTGGACTGCAGATTTGCAATCAGTGAGGACATCTCTTAAACTCCAGTATAACAAGAACAAATATCCCAATCTCAAATCTTCTCCACACAAACCAAATCTGAGAGCAAGTATCAAAGAGGAGAAAATAAAAATCCTTCATTAAAATGAGAGATCCTGTTCTGTAGCTGTCTTTGTTAATGCCTGTGATGTTAACAAAACCAAGTCTGCCACTCAGTAAAAGATCGGCTTTGATTTCACTCTCTTTTGGGAATACTCGGGAAGAAAAAATTCACTGGACAAATTCATAAGATATAAACTACACTTATTGCGGTGCTCATTTCTGTTTTAAGTCTGAGGATGAGCCCTGCCACCACAATGATCCTGGAAAATTGATTTCATTTTCTTCAATTACCTGTTCAAGAAAACAAAGAATCAAACCAGCAGTCAACTAAGCAGCTTTTTTCTCCCTAGACAGAGAGGGGAACAACACAGGAGCCTCCGGCTTATTCACCGCTTGGATATAGATGACCTGCCCTGCAAACTGTGACACATCCTGCTGTTCACATCCTACATGGCTTCATGAACAAACCACGTTGCTGAGACTCATCCGTGCCTGGAGCACCCAGGGAAAAAACATCTTACGAATGCCACCGGCGACGAGGGAATCGTAGCTCTTGTGTCTTCCAAAACTTTGACTGCGTGAGAACAACAAGTACATCCCAATGAGGCCCAAATTCAAAGTTGTTCCTGTACCCACACCTTTGGCCTCGACAGAATATGAAAACTTTACTAAACTAAACATAACAAGAGACACCGAAACTAAGCAACTAGAGGGGTCCCTCTCATCTACTATTGCACTGATAGTAGTGCTGATTATTATTTTCTCTTTGATAATGACATCCCTAGTAACCTACTGTTTTCACAAGTGGAAACTCAGAGACAAAAAACTGCAGAGAGCGCAGGAGGAGTATCAGAAAGACCACGAAAAGAGCATTTCCCAAAGCACATCTGGACTCATTTCATAAAAAACAGCTCCACCGTGAAATAGCCTTGCGTTATTGGAAAATGAAAATAACAAAAAAATAGCAACTATGAAATTCTCAAGCAAACACAGCCTTGTTTTATCTCATTTATAAGAGTTGTTAGCAGTTTGGAGATTTCCTACAGCTTTATTATACATATATTATATATATACACATATGTATATTTAGTCTCATTTGCGCAAGGTTAAAAAAAAAAAAATCAATGCAACTATTTGTTTCTAATCTTTACTGTACTACTGAAACAGTAACCTAAAATCTGTTGCTCCAGCTCTTTCTCCACTGGACTGTGGAGGGCATCGGGTCACGTTTTGGTGAGTGCAAACCAACACAGATGCTGAGAAGCAATGGAGCTATGTTGTCTTGCACTAATCCACTTACCTGTCCGAAGACTTTGAATCACAACTGGAGTCCTGTGTAAACCCAATTCAGAGTTTCAGCAAGTAGCAACCTGATCCCGAAAGCCAGTAGCTGACGCGCTCATGTCCTCAGCAACAGTTCAGTGCAGACACCATGCAGGATCAAACTCTAAATTGGCTAAAAGGTTGCAAGTTGAAGCTTCTCTTGCATAAGGTTCAGTGCTGAGAGGTGCTAGGGGCTTCCAATAAGTGGATTAAGGACATTCAACAGCACAGAATGGGAGCCAAGTTATCAAGGCCAAACCTAACGCACCTTTGTAACTTGGCTTATAATTATTTTTAACCAACCATACAATGGTGTGTTTCTATTTTCTTAGCCTGTGTTATGTTCTAGAAAAATGACAGCTCTATTGTGAGTAGCATATATATGTACTATTTTCTAATAAAGTGTTGGCTGCAATATTACTATAAAGAATTGTTTTAAAAGTAGAAAACATGTAAATTTACAGAGAAAACCCAGCTCAAGTATATAGCTTGCTTGCAATTACCATTAATGCATATGTATTTTTAAACAAGCTATAATACTGTAATGATTGTGCTAACTTACTTCTATAGGCAAAAAATGTTCTATTTAAAAAGTCAAGAAAATGAAGGACCTAAATGTTCTTAAAGAGCTATGAACTAAAAATATGAATTTTCGCAGAGGACTCTGTTACATGCTACAGATATATTTTGCAACATATTTATGAATCATACACACTATTCTATGTGAGAATAAACAGTACTATTTTATTACAAAATAAATAAGTTATGAATATCCATGCCCACAAGCTGGATAATTTTTTTTGCTTTTGTTGTTTGTTTGAAATTCCCTCAATCAACTCCATAAGCAATTTAAAAGATAAAGGACTTGTTGCCTTAATGACAGCAGAGATACACTCCCCTCCATTTCCCAACCTGCCCCCATATACATCATGTCAGTGATCTCCAGTACCAAGGTTGTGCTGGAAAACAAAGCAGTTTGCTAGTTGAATGATAACAATGCAAATGGAAATTCATAACATTAATGTATGTATTCACAAAGGCTCTAAAGAAAAAAAGAAAGGCATTTAGAACAGTACTGCTTCTGCATGAGGAGAGACAATAAGTCATTTTTGAAAAATCACACTGAATAGCAAAAGACAATTTGAAGAACACAAGATATTTCAAAATGTTTCAATTATAATACAAAATACACAGCTAGTAGTGTTCCAGTATTGCCGATAGCTGCATATGTAATTCAGAATCATTACTCTGAAATCAACAGTTCAGATTTGCACCGAAGAAGAATCCAGGCACTGTGTCAGCAGCGCACCAGCCCTTCTTCCAATGGGGAAGATTCATCCTCAGCATCACCAGTTCAAAGCAAGAATAAATGGGTTCAGTTCCACTTTTTGGAAGTTGATCAAATTAGCTGAAGAGAAAAAAAAAAAAAAAAGAAAGAAAAAAAAAGAATTTTCTTGGCTACAATAAAGCTATGTTTGTGAAAAAGATTTTATAAAAAGGCAGAGGCCCTAAGGGGGCTTCAGGCATGACACTGTCCTCATATGGCTTTAGAACAAAGCTTGAAGATGGTTACAAGGATTACTGGACAAGTGAAAGCTATGTATTTCACTGGTATTTGGAAAATGGTTACCCAGGCACGTTTATGTTTATGCCTGGTACGTAACTAGACAAGGTAATTTTTGATAAAGTATCATGCTCAGGCAAAACACATGCTAGTAACCTGTTCTGAATGAGAGGAAAGTTCATCCTATGGCAGAAAGAAACAAATTCCAGTGTCGTAACAAATGGTTAGAAACAAGATTAAGGAATGACCAAGTCTGGATGCCAGGTTAACTTCTTCCATAGAGAAAGCCAGGGCAAGTGAAAGTGGAAGAGATACTGCCACAATCTGCAGAAAACTGTTTTTAATGGTAATTTGAGAAATATAACTTTCTCCAAACGGTCAAAAATAACATAACAGCACCTCTTACAGCATCATAACAATTACAACATCACAAAGCCTGTTATCCGTATACATGCTACTTAATGCTGTATGAAAAAAACCTTCCGCATCTGTACAGAGCTCACAGCAATAAACTCTAGTACATGGCAAATCATTCAGAAGATGAAATAGTGTCTATGTCTAGCATGAAAGCTAGAAAGGAAAAGCTCCATAGGCCTTTTTTAACAATAGGTGGATTAATTTGATTCAGTACTACAGCTGCTTACTGTACAAATCAGTCCTGATCCACTTTGCTCCTTTCATGCCCCAACAATACCAAACAAGGAAGCAGATTAATAAATATTTCTTGATCATAGTTTTATGGTGCTTCTTTGGATCAAAACAAAAATCTACCACTGGGGAAGGGGTGGGGGGAAAAGCTCCTGCGAGAAGAAGAAAGGCAGAGACACGATGTGCATTTTTTCCCTTCAAGTCAGAATTTTTGGATCACTAGTCTCAAGCACTGCAGGATTATGAAATAAATTATTTAGAGCTCAAAATCACTCATTCTGTTGTACATCCCTAATAGCTGCTACAAGAAAACAGAAAACAAACACTCAGATCTCAGAGAGCTCCTGACAAAAATGAAAAGAGCTGTATTAAGCAGTGGGAAGAGGCATGTAACAGACATAAGCAAAATGTGCTTTGATTTTCCAGAGCAGCTCTCAGAATTGAATTTTTTTGCAACACTGTGCATACAAACAAGAACTGTGTAGCCATTGTGCTCTGCAAGCACAAACACTATTTTACAGGCAAACAAATATTGTCCAATGCCTAATAACTCTCAGTTCAACGTATTTACATAAATACTTGACAAAAGATTAAGATAAATATTCTCAGTATTTCTCAGGAGGATCAAGGTATGGAAAGCTAAATATCAAAATCTTATTTCTGGTATAAAAATAATGAATCCATATTTAGAGTCCTGAAAAATCACTTTCTGTGGTTTTGTAAGAGCTGCAAGACACATTCATAGGAAAGAAAAACATAATTCTATTTTCAAAGGATTGAAGTCCTGATCACCCTTTTGATAGATAGTAGAGTCCTTAGGAGACCTCCTAGGTAATAATGGGTGTCCTTTGCCCAGGATTAAGCAGACAGACTTCAAAAGAAATAGAAAGTCTAGTCCAAAAACAAATAAGGAACAGAGATGGAGTATCTAAAAAGAAAAGGTTTAGAAAAAAAGATTTAAGGGATTTTAAGGGAATTGGAAGGTAGGAGATCTAAGGGATTTGAACAATTCTAAGGATTACAGATTAATGAGAAGAACCAAGTAGCAGTTTACATTTTATAAAAGGTAACTATGCAACCATTTTATAACAGGTAACTTGCAACCATAACTTAAAACTTAAAGTCAAGCTTTAAGTGGTGGACTGCTAATAGCCTCAGTTTACAAGAAAATGGAATAAAGTGCCAATGAAGGAATAAGGACAATGAGCTTTGAAGAACTTAAGGCTGTGTTATGTTTCCATTTAGGGTTCTATCTGCTTAGGATCTCCTCCCAGAGAAATCATTCAAGGTAGTTTTTAAGCACCAACAGGCAGTTAGTCACTATGGGGAGAAAACCAGAGGTTAAAACAGCCCTCAGTATACCTAAAAAGCAGTTGATTGACCTGGATAATCCCTCAGCCATCTTCAGAGGTCTGAATGGAGAGAAACCAGGAAAATTGAGACCACTGCTGCAAAAGCAATGCAATGAATGATTGCTGTCAACAACCTGAAAGATGGGCTGTATCTGTGACCACAGATGAGCCTATATCCTATACTCTGTCTTAAGGTTACAATGAAGATGTTTTCAGTTTTGTCTTATATGCTGGGGGTCTCAGCATAAAGTCATTTTATCTGGATACTAAACTTTCACCTATTTCAAAGATAGTGACTTCCCCATCTCAAAAAGCACAGAATGTTACAACATTCCACAGTACATTGAAAAAGAAAAGTCAAAAGTATTGACTTTTTTCCAATCTTAATCTTATGTTTTTTCTCCTCCTAGACACCTATTCCATACAGGTTCTATGATTAATTTATTATCATTACTTATCCTGTTGACATCCTCAGTGTTACTGATTAATTTCTGTTATAGACTCATTATTTCAGTTCTATAAATACTGCATATCATTTTATTGCTTTCTATGGTTACTTTGCCACCTTCTTTTTCTCCTCCACCTGGGGCTCTCACTTTCAATTTAACAGGAGGCAGTGGGCAAAGATTAAGCTGAAACCCAGTAATTACACCTCCCAGCCCTGAAAAATGAAATCATTTATTTTTTTTTATGGATGAAAGCAGCTGTGAGCTGCTCTGAAATCCCACAAGCGACCTAAAAAAATACAATATCTACTGCTTGTCAGATTAATAATAAAAAATGTTGGCTTCCCTAATTTGAAAAATGTATTTAGTTGGATTATACTGTATTGCAGCATTTGCATTTGGGAAGAACTGGGAGTTCAATCATAACCCAAACTCCAGCATGCTGGGCCTATCTGGTTCCACCTGCAGGAATATTAAACCACCACTCAATTCATCACTGACAAAACAGGTTACATCCACAATATTTGGCATTCAGTACATGGCTGCCTGCAGGAGACTTTCCCCGTTCTTTATGTCCTTGAGTTATGTTTACCAATTTTGGGCCTTATGTTTTTCTGACCTTTCTCTTTCAGCCTTTTCCATACATTGCTGGGATCCTCTGAAAGTTTGGGGAGACTTCTGAGTGTTTCTCCTATAAGCGTAAGCACATCCTGAAATACAAACAAATCACAAAATATTATTTGATTTTGTATTCCTACCATTCGCTATGTCCTACCATGAGTCCTATCTTGGCAGCTATACCCAGTCCCTCAAAAGTAATTATGTTACTGCCTTTTTAAAGCATCCTCTTTAAAAACTTTGTTGAAGAGTGTGGACAGTGATCTGCTCCCTAACGCAGGCATGCAGAAATGTATGCTGGTCACTGGAGACCACGTGTCACTACTGCTTTCGGCGGATGGCTGCCAAGATAGATGACAGAGCCCAAAGATACGACGTAGCTCATGCACTGCACTGGCTGCTGCCCCAGTGTTTCTTCCCTAGGGAGAGGAAGGAAGGAAAACTGGTCTTTAGAGAAGCTGGAAGGAAAATAAGAGAAGAGAAGTCTGATTTGAGACTGAAGTTCCTCAGGTATGGAATGCAGGTAGGTTTTTCAGAGCATGGTAAATGAACACACCAATGAAGCAAATCAGGAGCGTGGCATTAATAGGAGAAAGAGTGTGTTGTGCAGCCCATGAATTCCTGCCCTCCTCACAAATACAGAAATAAAGTCTGGATGTTGGAGCGATTCCCTATCTACTGCTGGGAAACAACTTGCTTCCAATCTAACTCTCCTTTGAAACACAGCTCTTCCTAATGAAGAATCATAGGAGAGCCAGGAGTTCCCATGAGTTTCAGCTTACCTTACTCACAATCTATTTCCAAGGGATTTCCCAACAAGAATGATTTTCTGTGACAGTATGCCAATTGGTCCTCCAAGTGGAAATCACACTGTATCTGAACAGACTAACCATTTCCCAAGTCTACTATAACCAGAGAGTGCAGTGACCTACAGGGACAAAGCACTTCTAAAGAGCTGATAACTAGAGAGTACTTGTTTCTAAAGCTGCTTTTTCCTCTTCCTCTACAAGTCCTCAGATATTTTTCATTAGCCCTGACTTTCTGATCTCCTATTCAGTCTGGAAGTGACAATCACATAGCAAAATGTTAAGCAGACTTAGAGAGAAAAAAGTACACACCATTAGACAGAAGAAAAAAGAAAGTCCACATGCATAAGCACATACAAAGTTAACAGCTCTAAAAAGTGTTATTGCTGCCACTCAGAGCAGTAGGGGCTTAGGAACCCACTAGGTAAACATACATGTCCCTGAGTAGATATTGTGATAGGAAAAAATGGCATTCAAACTGTATAATCTGTTACAAACTGCCATCTTGGTCTCAATGCAACTGCTTAAAAAATGGTCAGGTTTTCTTCCAGAAATCACTTTTTCACTTTAATCGTGTTCAAGTGACCATATCACACCATGGGCATGGATAAGACGGAGTCTTAGAAGCAGTCCTTGAGAGAAGTCTCAAGTTACAGTCTCCTATTCTGAGTCTTCTAACTCTAAAGAAGAGTGCAGGTGATTCATATAGATTGTGTTACCTATTATTATACCATTTTGTCATTTATCCTTTCCTCTTGCACATCCCATCAGAAAACAGACTGTTGAAAATTCATCAAGAGGTACCCCAAATAATTCTAGGACACCACACGGGAGATTTTCTGCTTATACAAATCAGGTCAGCACAAATGACTTGATCAGCATGCTAGTCCCAAATATTTTATCAAAGATAGGGAGACAAATTTTCCTTCAACTTATTCTGTATTCAGGTCAATGCAATTGCATTGTCATAAATCAAGAGGGAGTCTGGGTTATGGGTTTTTTAATTGCAGTATGTGTATAAAATGCATCACAGCATTTATTTTAACAACATTTGCTTACTCTGGAGTATATCTGTTCTTCCATTTTTTCCTGAAGCAGAGCTCTTTCCACTAGAGTCTTCTTTTGTCTGAGAAAGGTAATCCTGGCCAGTTCTGCCTTTTTCTTCATACAGTCAGGGCACAGTGAGGATTTGTGCACAACAGCTTCTGTCACCTGAAAGATGAGAATTTGATGCAAGGAGTAAGATCTGTTCTACTTAGACAGTTTCACCATTAAGAATAACAAATAAAAATACTGATATAGGCAGTATCTAAAGACAAAGACTTACTTTTGCAAGCAGTTGTAAATTATTTCACATATTTGCATGAAAATATATTTGCTTTTCCTCATGTATTACCACTTCTGGCAACCATCGCTTGGTTTAATTTTAAATCACTTTTTTTTTTCCCCCTCAGAATCAGAGTATTGTCACTTATTTACTAGCTTTTCTTCGTAGACAAATGCTCCTGATACTTGAAGCTCTACTTGCACAGGACTCATTTCTTCCAGACTAACTATATTGGCAGGAAAAATGAAGTGACATAACATCTAAGCAACACATCTGTGACCAGTCATGCCAATAGAGAAGTCAGTTATACCTGCAAAATTTTTTTTGATTAGTCCAGCTCATATGACCTTCAGTGGATGCTCAGTATAAACTAGAGTTTTGACGATATAAATCTGTACATGCTTTGCTGGTGCTAGAATGTGGTTAGAGCATCAGCAGCCCTAAGTCATCCTGGCTAACAAGTAGTTAACCAGGAAGCCACACACTGTGTCTGATAACCAGTCTTCTCCCTCAGCAAATACATTACCTCGTGAAGGATGGATTAAACATATTTTACTCCATGCTCCCAAGACACTAAAAGAGTACACATGCTTCATCAACACATTTCAGTATCACCCATGATTAATCAGCAATAATTCATATTCAACTGTCTGTCAAGAACTAGGCTCTTTTAGCAACTCCTCCGCTGGAACCATGCTGGCAGCATACATAAGACCTTAAGAACCAGTCACAGAGGTTATGATTACCTGCACGAATTTTATGAGAAAAAATAAACCAAGGCAATGAGTTCAAGTATCTAGGCACAACTCTGAGCTGGAACAGAAATAAAATTCTGCAGGCAATTTTCTTTGCGAGATATACAGTACTACTTAGCAATTCCTTTGCTAGGTTACCTACCATGAAACCTCAAGCATATTTAATGGCTTTACACAAATCTCGGTATTGGTATTCATGAAATATCAATTATTTTCATCTAATCTAATATACACAGAATCCATGTGGTTACATAGACGTAATAAGTTGTTATAAGAGCAGTGGAACCAATCATTTCGGCTTCCTAGAGTTATGTCTCAATTCCCCTCTTCCTCCTTTTCCCTTGAGTTCTTCTTCATAAAAATGTTCTACGCAGAGATGATGATGGAGAGATCAAACTAAGTCATTTTTCTTAGAAAATATATATTTTAAAGTGTCACAGAAAGAAAGAAAAACTCTACAAAATTTGGGAGCAGGCAGTTGGATAAGGCTAACAGAACAAAAGCAGCAGGACACTGAAATTTCAAAACAGTTAATGAACAAGAAGCCTGAAAATCTCCATCCCAGAATTGACTTAAAAAGTATTATTTCCCTGCTCACCTGACACAGACTTAGCACAGGAATTATGTTAACAACCACTTTTAACATGCTCTACAGAAAAAACCAAAGGATGTGTATGCGAGAGATAAAAGCCAAATGAATTACTGCAATTGGAAGTCCAAGCTTTTTTATCAGAACTACTTTCCCAAATGTAGGCATTCTACACCAATTTTAAATGGTACAGACATTTGCCAAGACTCAGATTTATGGCTAAAGTCATCTGTAGGTGATCACTGCTATAGCATACCCTCATCCATTTACAAAGCAAAAAAGCAAGCGACTCTAAAGAAAAAAAAAAACAGTCTTGAGATTACTGTCAGAAGCAGAGCTGAAGTGAGGAGGTGTGTCAGTTTGCCTGTCCTACAGGGGAAAAAATGGCCTCTGAAAAATAAAAGCTCTTCAAATACTGCGAAGATGCCGTAAATATGTCTTAATAAACGAACATATATAACCAAGAATCTATCGGACATGCTTCAAACATTAGGTAAATATTAAAAACTAAAGGGATGAAAAGTGGTGGGGAGAGATTTCTACCTTTTAGAATGCTTTTAATAATTTTTTTTCAGGATGCGTTTTTTTCCTTGAAAAATGGAGGCAACAAGAACGGTAACTGTTTTCAAAATGATGCACCTATTCACAGGTGCACTCCAATTACACAGTCCTGGAAACATCAGACATTTGGAAAATTCCAGGGCCCAAACTGCAACAACGAGCACCAGTTCTTGCACTGAAGAGCAAGAAAGGGGTACAGGATGTGACACTTGATCTCCATCAGTCAAGAAATCCACTGAGTAAAGACTAGCCCTGCATATATCGTATATTAATACTCACTTCTGCGTTTTAAAGCCTCTCTCACATCCTTTTCCTGCATTGCTTTCCTGACCATGATGAGAAGGCTATAGAAGAATCCTTTGCTCCTCCCAAATATCCAGACCCAAAACTCCAGTTGCACACAACTTCTTTCATCCTGCAAGGCCACTCAGGCTGGTGTGACGAGACCACGGGGTATCACAGTGGTATGGACACCAAGGTCTGGCACCAAAGAGATACCAGCCTTTTAGCTATTTGTTTAAGACTCCACAATCACATAATATGCAAAACATTTCTGTAAATAATGTCTGCAAATAAAATCAGAGAGCAGGGACTTTTTTTTCCCCCCCACGTAATCTGGGGCTTATTGTGGATTCCAGTAAATGCCCATTTCGGCCTCTCTCAATCACACAACTCATTATCATCTCATCACCAGACAATATTTTACAATGATTTGATTATTCACTAGCAACAGTTTGGCAGTAGCATCTAACAAAACTGATGAGAAATGTAAATCTTGAAATACCAATCAAAAAAATCCATCTAGAAAGACAGAGAGCATTGCATGAGCAAAGTCTGCATGATTTGATCCTTATATCATGTTGTCTTTTTTTTCTTTTTTCCTCCCTTCAGTAGTTCAGTAGTGTACACAAGATTTATATATGTTCTTCTTTAGAGTACCTGCTTTGTTGTCTCCCTGATATTTTTCAGGTGAATTCTGTTCATGAGCTGAAGAGGAACAATGCAATTCGCATCACTTGTGTCGGGTTTCTCCAGTTTCTTTGGTGTGGATTCATCCTGCAGCTTTCTTGGCTTGCCATCATTTGACTGCTTAGAGATCAGCTGGTGATGCATCTTGCTTATCTTAATGGTGCAAAAAGAGCAGAGAGCATCCAGTCCTCCATCTGGCACCTGAGTAATTTCTGATGGGGATACATCAACAAAACAAAAATATCAATAACTACATCAGAAAAAGAAAAGTATCACTGGTCTTCTATCTCTGTGGCTTCTTATCATCTATCTAATAAAAACCAAAATTGATGTCAAGCCTGGAAGTGATGCTACTCATAAGAGAGCGACATAGAATTTAAATGAAAATCTGGTAATAACTATGGAAACTTGCACCATAAGTGTCTATGAGCAGCCTCAAAAGTGGAGAGGATGTAAGAAACCTAAAGATAAAGGCTATTTGATATAGCACAGATTTATTAATAAAGAAGATATGTGAATATTCTCATATTAAATAAATTGACTTTCAATGACTAACTCAAATTTAGTTTCCTCCTACCAGAAAATGCATCATGTTAAAACATAACAAATTCATTTTTAAAGAGAGAACTACTTGCCTAGGAACTCAAAGTAGCAATCTGTAGCCCCACTGCAAAATTAAGGTAGCGCCAATTGAGGAAATTCTGGGAAGCATATCAGTTATATTACATAATCTATAGTTAGCTACCACTCTATTTTTTTCCTTTTCATTTTTTTTCCCTCGAGAAAATATTATTATATTGGAAAACACTTTCCTCTGAGGCTCCAGTAATCACTTCATAAATTCTTTATGTGACCTTGCCTAAACAATATCTTACACGCTCATTTTCTTTCATTCCAGCGGTATAAATAACAACTGAGAGATTATTGGATGGGTAGATAAGGAGAGATTTAGAACTTCATTCAATGCTTAGTGGGCGTTTTTTTTCATGGGCTAAAAAAGATGCAAATAATACAAATTGGCTATTTTAAGGGGTTTCTTCTCTCTCAGCACAACTTCAGTATTTCACTGGCAACAGTATGCAATAATGCTGCGTGGGCACTGTGCAGACCTAAGAGTCACCACTGCTGTCCAGCTCTTTAACAGGAGAGAGGAAAAAATAAACAAACCACAAACAGAAAGAACACTTCTCTAGCTTTAAAAAACTGTAAAATAGTCAAAAAACTAATAGTGACTGACTCAATGGATTAAGGACGGTGGGCTTGTTTGTTTTAATTCAAAGTTTCAGAAACACTGAATAATGCTGCCTGCTCAGCGAGATCCCAAGATTATATCAGTTAAACACATTTTCCTTACTATCCATTCCATTTATTTGCAATGGATTTGCTTAAATTCAGTTTTACTTTCAGATATTCTCATTGACAAACAACTCCCTTCTCTTCAGCCTAAAGGAGAGACAGATGCACAGAACAGTATATATGCACAAGCTTTGGTCTTTGGAATTATTTCTTGCTTGTCTTTCAGACAAGAAATCCTTTTTTTTTCATCTTGGGGTGAGACATACTCGAATGCTGATCTCCATTTGCGACGGCAGACTTAAATGTCACTGCATGTCTGCCTGGAGAGCATCCCTGCCAGTGCCAATTACTGTTGCTGAAGCACATTCTTCTGCTGCTTGGTTGCCCCAAAATCCTTCATTCCCATATCACTTTCTTAGAGAAGAGCAAAGGCAGGAAGAGGTGACATGAAAAGCAAAACCAGTCACCTGAACAGATATCAGGTTGGAACCATGTGTCTTAAGACGACAAGCCACAGAGTACATGGGCATTAAAGCACAACAGACTGGACCAAGTCGCTCTGCTTACAGAAGCATCTGACATGCACCGACAGAGATTGCTAATCTCCACATCTACTTCCTAAACCCTAGGAGGTAGTTTACAACTCAGTGACCTACACCGATTTTCCTTTTTCTATGTAACTGTATTTTTAAAGATGACATTTCAAATCTATGAGTGAAAAACAAAAATAAAACTGGTTTTGTTTTCCATTTAAATGGATAATGGAAAAGCAATTGTGAAAGGCTGTAGCCACACTTATGTGACGATCACTTTTCAGAAAGATTAACTCTACATCTCAAGACAAGGGTTTCATAATTATCTAAAATGGCTTTTGTATAACCAAGTACAACAGTTCATGTTAGGCAGGCAAGCCTAACAGGCAAAAGTCATGTTGGAAATATTTGGATAGATAACACGGAACTAAAATGAGCAGTCCAACAAACCAGTTCTTTATCACTAAATATAAATATTAATTCAAAGTCAAAAAACGTACAAAAGCCTCTAGTACTTTTCCCTCAATTTCTAGTGATGAGAAGTGACAAGACTGAGGACCTTGCAGATCTGCATCTTTCACAAGATACTCATTCTTTTCCAGAGAAAGAAACAAATCCTTTCCCAGCTCTACAAAGACATTTTTGAACCAGGTGGAACCTTTTTTAGAGGCAGGACTTTCCATGGGGATGTTGCTAGCTGAACTTTCCCTTCCAGCTTTAATTTATGGAGCAGAGATTTATGCAGCTATAGGATCTCAGCTTGCCAGATAGGACTGAATCACAGTGAGTTTGTATGAGTTTGTGATATGCTCCAATTTGCCTGAATAAGACAGATCTAAGAATATTATTTCACCACAGAATAGTAGGACTTTTTAACAGACTAGTAGGAAACAAATTAGAATAGACGCCTGGAATCTGTGGGCCTAGCTAAACCTGCACAAATTACATACCCTTTGCAAGCAGTAAGTTTTGGTTCCTAGAAATTCCTATAAATTGGACGACTACCACTATCAAAAATTACCTTCTGAAGCATACCTTTCAAATTTCCATTTTCTTGGGATCAGAGTATCAACTATAGCCAACAAAGCACTATAGGTACCTAGTGATTTACTTAATGTTTCTGTGATTCCATATGCTAGTACAATATTCACCACTTCTCAGTGGTGTATCAGTTTTAGTTCCAAGTAGTGTTCAATATTTAGAACAAAAATATATCCACAAAAAAAGAAAAGCGATTTCACTTGTCTTTACTATACAATTGTTACATGACCTTATAAAAGATCCAACCATGCTGAAAAGATTATATGAAATTTTATTCTTTCTGATTATTAAATGCTACAAGTCTCTTAGAAGAGTTGTAGACCGTCTCAGGGTTTAATCACATTTTAGTTCTTAGCCTTCAAGCTCCTTAAACCTGGTTGTTAATGTGCTAAGTCAATAATTAAATGCTTGGGCATGCAGAAACTCATTCACCAAGTGAATACAAACTAGATCTACTCAGCAGAGAGTAATACATTGGACAAGCTAAGAAAATGATCTGACACAGAGAAGTAAAGCCTTCTGTTTCCACATAAAGGTGAACACACAAACGTGAGAGCAAAACATCTAAGCTGAAAAAACGCTGTTTATTCCACTCCAAGACTAATGGTCTTTGGAAAAACTGAATTAGACTCATAGTAATAGCAGTCCTTTAGGAGATCCATTTGCCTAATAACAGGTACCTCATACAAAACCAGGGTGGAGAAGCAGAGATCAAAGAAAAAGACAACAATAATGCCTAAATTTTCTCATTTTTCTTGAAGTCAACATCTAGGTTTGCTTTCTTCCCAACTACAAGTAAAACTACAAAAAGTAGAAGTTATATTCCAGGGCATTCTCATACACAAACCAGGCAGTTATTCACTTTTAATCCTATCAGTGGTTATGATATAATAAACTTATCATATTACTTGAAGAATTTGAAAGTAGTATCTGTACTCAATGCATATACTTTTATTTTTTTAAAAAGCAGCTACTACTACTAACAACAAAAAAACCTCACAACACTCCAGGTAGATAAAATAAGAATCTCATGGCTACTGAGTATCAAATTAAGTCAGGAGGAAGCAGACATTTATAGAACCCATTATATTTAAAGTTGCTTTGCTTATTTTACGTATATATGCTGATACTCTACCTTACAAGACGCAGTGCACAGAGAAGTGCTTGACTGATGCTCATGGTTTTGGGAATAACCAGTCAAACAGTATAAAGCAACGTTTACATGAAAGAAGTACAAGCATGAACTTTACTTTCCGCTCTTCATATTGGCAATAATTGTTACAGTGCTTCCAGCTAAATAGAGAAGTTCTTAGCTGCTATGATGATAAAGTGATAGTGCAGGCAGGCAGAAATAACGGCATCATTTCATAAGTCACCTCGATTTAACAAGACAGACCAGGCAACTCAGACTCAGTAAACAGACTGATTCCTCTTACCCATGAAAGAGCACAAAAGCAAAAGGTTTGTTTGTGCAAAAATACAGCAATCAGAAAGTAAGAGAAGAACCTTCCCAAATTTAACCTTCGAGGAAAAACCTTTTCTAGTTGGAAAGCTTCCTTAATGATATACTATTTCTCATTCACTAACTGAGTCCAAACCCATCAACGCCTCTTAAATTTCTCTGTGAATCAAAAAGTTACAAAACACAAAGTCTAGTCAAGGAACCAGACTCTCTACTGGGGATGAGATGATCTATGTAGTTGTCTTTTCACCTCTGACTATACGGCAGTCTTGCAGGTAAGAAGAAAAATGCTGAAGATGGACTGAGGAACTCATAACATTGACTCACCACTGCTGTGAGTAAGCTACACTTAAGAATAACCTACAATGATCTTATGTCTTGCTTTTTTTTTTTTTTTTTAAATGATATATGGAGGATCTGAGGATTCTTGTAGTCAGGTACAATGTCACAAAGTATCTGGGAAGGAGGATCTATCTCTGTATCTCTGTTCAATGAATCACTCTTAAAGGTGACCTAAAAACTTTGAGTTTGTTCAAAATTCACATATATATAGACCGAATAAGATACTCCTTTTGCTTCAATTACTTTTTTGCCCAGTTTTTGTTTTTAATTAAAAGCAAAAGCATGAAAGCAGCATCTCTAGCCCACTTTATAAGGAAACCTGAACAGGACTTGCATCTCCCACCATGTGCTCTTCCTGTGGCTTTCAAAACAAGTACATGCAAAGAGCATCCTTCTTCCTTCCCTCTCATTTTCTATCACTGTGTTGGTTAAAGCTGCTTCATTGTTCCTGTCAATGTTGGTATCCTGCTGCCTCCCCCAGTCAGGGAACGGAACTCAAACATTGCTGATAGGTGCAACAGGATCATTCAAGGAGACGGGAGACATCAGCACAAATTCTAAAGTAATATTTATTTTGGAAGAAATAAATGGATCTAGGTCCTAGGATCTGTAAAGCTGGTGAGAAAAGAGGGAAAATACTAAACACTGCAATAAAAAAAATGAGTTTTTACAGAAAAGTTTACAACATCAATACTTTTTTTTAATTAAAGTACATTTATCCAGCTTCTATGACAAGGTATTAGTAGGCTGATATCAGATCAGGGGCATCCAAGCAATATGAGCAATGGCAGACAAAATGTTTTCCCAGAGAACATAAGGGAAAAATATTGTTCTTTGTTAATTACCTGGCTTGACTTTAATAACTTGCATATAATATTAAGTCTAGTTAAAAATTTACCTCACCTTCCAAGAGAAACAAGAATTATAACTTCTAGTGGAGCTCCTGAACTCACCAGCTTGAGGTTTGAAGACAGATTTGTTTTGCTTAATGCCAACTTCTTTATTTCTTATAAGGTCAATAGATTTCCCCAAGAAATCTCTTTCGATAGTTTCAGATTCTGCTATTTCAGATGGCTCATCTACAAAGAGAAAAGGTAGCTTAGAACATGCATCCTGGCCATAGCAGGACTGAGACAAACAAAACAGGAGGCAAATAGTTCTGCACTCAAATATGACTGGTTTTCTCCACGGAAGGAAAAAAAAAAAAACACCCAGGACACATGACTGTGCAGAGCACACCAGTGATTTGGGTGTGAAATGTACCGAGCAAGCTTCTATTACACAAAAATCTCATATTGCTCACTTCTAATGACCCCACCAAAATACAGTATTGGATATGCTGTGAAGAACAGAGACTAATAGGGAATTCAGGGAATTCAGTAGGCTTAGAGCTGGAAATAACGTATCCCCATCAGATATCACGACAGACTTTCTATATTATTTTATTATTTACGTATATGGCTTTCAGAAAAATGTATTCTGTAGAAACATCTCATTTTTTTAAAAAAAAAACCTGCATGTATTATTCCCTAGTTTCTCATTTAACTAGTAGTATCCAGAAGACTCCACAGTTTTATGAACTACTAATCTGGGAAACATAAAATGTGGTAACATTTGTTAATTTTTTTTTCATTTCTTAAAACTTCAGCATATTTGGTGGGGGGATGGGGTGGGGAAGGTACCTCTAAGCAAGTTTTCCTTAATCCTAAAAATGATGATTTTAGTGCTTGGACAAGGAATAGTTTCAAAAATGTATTAGATCTCCAGAGAGGAGAGAAAAAAAAAAAAAAAAAAAAGAGTTTTTAAAGTCCATCATTGGTAAAAGTAAAAATCTTGAGCAGAACTGTGAAATTTAATCTATTAGGCACATTTCAAATAAAAAATGTAGCATGAATAAGACACCAAGACAAACACTCTCTCTTAATTCAGATTTTGAAGCACTGATATCTAAGATTATGTTCTGTTCCAGGATAAACAATGTTTAGATTCATGCACATATATTTGATGACCGGATTTGGCCTATACTGCTGTGATTTCATGCTTAAACAATATTTAAAAGGGATTTCTAATGATAACAGTGTTGATTATTATTGTGGAGTACAAAATAATAGTGTTGTGTGGATGGGAGAGGGAAGATACAGACAAGCCAAATAGTCAAGTAATAGGAAAAAAGTTTTCTAATTTTGAAAGTCTACAATAGACAAGGCTTATCACATAAAAGCCAGTTGGTCAAGCTGAATATAGAAGAATAAGATTACAGCAGGAAGAGCTACCAGATATATATATGATGAATTTTAATATGCATATATACACATATTTGAAAGATATATTAAAATGTCCTACATGATCTTTAAAACTAGGCCTTTTATACATGCCGAGAAGCCCTTATTCCAAGAATAGATTTTTTTTTAAAAAAAATAGCAGTATCTTCAAGTACTCTCTATACTTTCCAGATCAGCCCTGGAGAAAAGGAAAATGCAGAAGAACGACGCAGAACCCCATAGAAATGGAAAAACGAAATAACTAACAAACAAGGTTATACCAGCTAACTTACGCTCTGTTGCCTGTTCTTAGTCATTCATCCGATGCAGCTTTCAGATACTAAAATCCCCTCAGGTGTTTCAGATCTCAGGACTTCCCCTTTGTCCTTCGGCGGGGAGTGAGGGGGGAAAAAAACCCACACCTTTCCAGCTACTTTTCACACTCAGAGTATTTTGCAGAATTTATAAAAATACCAATAGAATTTTAGCATCACAAGACTACTAAAAAAAGAATTTCCATGGCTAAATAGTATCCTTGTGCATGTAGTGGTCCTAGAGGGCAAAATACCTAGCAGAACTAGTCTGAACATACTGAGCCTAAATTTCTTTGAACAGCAAGAAGACTGTATGTGATTCTTGCATTTTTATTTTTGTTGATTCAAGTTTCCACAGATGTAAAGCTGTAAAAGACAGGTCTCAAGCCTGATAAGCTCTGCATACCTTCATGATTTTGGTCTGCCAGCTGTGATAGCCTTTCCAACACATCTGATACTGCAGAACTCTCTAAATCTTCTGTGGAAGAGTAAGATTCAAACGTTTCACTCTCATATTGCGAGCAGCTTTCTTCCTCTTCACTGAATGGCTCAAATGTATCTTCTGAATAGTCCAAAATGGAGCTACTGTAACTCTGTCCCAGTTCTTCCTGCCTCTCTTCATTGTCAGGAAAGTTAACAGATGTGGTGGTCATCACAGCGCAGCTCTGCCAATAAAATAAAATAAAATTAAAAAAAGCACATAATTTCAACTACATTGGAAAAAGTGGATTATTTACAGTCTTGGGGCTCACATGGAGAATGATTGCAGCTCAAACCAGATTTAGCTGCCAAAACAGGAGTCTGAAATAACCACTTAATCAACATGCTGATCAAGGCAACATTCTTCAAAGCACTACTGCTGATAAATGTAGTGCATCATTAATCTCTGCTGGATAACCATATAATAACAATACTGAACAATAACAACAAATCTTGAGCAACATTCTTTTCAAATTTGTGGCGAATTACACATCATATTTGAATAAAATTATTCATGAAAACAAGGCAGCAAGGATCATTTTGTCATTACTTGTAAACCCTGCACCACTGAGAAATAAAAAGCATCTCTACTTAAGAGTTTATGTCCAGAAAATCAGAAAGAAAATGTAATAAGCATCAGCCAATTTATGTTTTCAAATGAATAGTCTTACTCTCAGTGCGAAAACAGAAACAGAGTTTAGATCTAGAGTCAAGTTCCACAAAAAAATAAAAAAAAGTTCAACCCTCAAAAGTGAATGTACTATGGATACATTTTAAAACATTAGTCTACTAACCTTGCTGTCTGCCATTATGATGATGCACTATAGCCCATCTGCCTTTGAACTTATGCTGTGGAGCATAACCATACGGAAGATAGACCTTTGGGAGGATGACTTAGCCATGACTGTGATGGCTTCTCCATCAGAAGGGAGGGAACCCCAACACTACGATATTGAGTAGAAAAAGCTTGTTTATACTCAACTAAGACACCTCAATTTCTAGCATAACTGTGTTTATTGGTGATCTCTAAGTCAACTTTTTTTAAGGTGCTGACTTCAGCTATTTCCCTGCTGAACATGCTACTTGTCTTTACTTGATGCCTCTATTGCATTTATCTCTATTGCATTGCTGGGCACCCAAACCCTACAGGCAGCCCCAAATTGGTTGGTTTTCAGAGGCTTTCTTTTTGTTTTAGCATAGTCCTCCCCAGATTAACAAACATTAATCTAAACTTTCTATCTAAACTTTGATCTAAACTGATCTAAACTTTAGATATTAATAAGCACTCAGTGTAATTCTTTTGTTCACTGCAGGAACATTAACACAGGTTGGAATCTAATTAATAAAATCAGGTCTCCTGGAGAAAAATGGTACGAAACACAAACAGAGTGAAATTAGCTCTCCAGCAGAGAGATGACCTCCAAAGTCGCACTTGCAGCACTCATTCCTTGGTGTGAGAAAGGACAGAAGGTTTTGAGGTAGGAAAGGAACAAGATGGGAGAATTTTGGAAAACAGACCAGCTGAAATAGAGCTACTTCATAGTGTCAGATACAACTGATGTAAACTGATTTTCCACAGTGAAAAGCAGGTATTTGTTATAACATTAAGAGATAAAAGTATGTGACAGAGAATAAGTAGACTTGCGAGACAAGTTTAGAAACTGCTTTAGCGCCACAGTCAGCACAGAGCTTTTCTTCCATCGAGGATGAGGCACCGTCAATCTCACTGGACCCAAGGAACAAGTTCCATCCCTCAGGAAAGAGGGCAGAGGGGAGAATCCAAGGAACTGGATCAACTCCTTTGTTTTCCCCTCAAAAAAGAAATACTTTGGCTCATGGACATGGCAGCAAAGCCCTTGTGCTGAGCAAGACACACAGCTAAGGAATCGGGACAGGCCCTAGAGGAAAATGTGAGGAAAGGCATATCTGCTTTACCTTGAAGGAGGAAGGAAAAAAAAAAGTTGCATTTACACGAAAGCAGCCAGCTAAGACACTCTCCTTGCACGCTTCTACTCTGTGTGCAGCTGGCTCGGGGAAGACACCCACCCACCCGCTGAGGACGGGCGGCTCGTCACACCTACCGCATCAGGCCCAGGCACTGCCGAGGCCTCGCAAGCCCCGGGGAGACGCGAGCGGGCGCGCTGGGGAGGGCAGGGCAGAGCCGAGCGCGGCCTCCGTGCAGCGCCTCGGAGCGCAAAGGAAGCCAGCGAGGCCGCCGGAGCCCCTCAGCGCTGAGGCGGGAGGGGCGGAGAGACGGCGGGTGCCGCACGGAGCGGAATGGCCGCCGCCTCCGTCCAGAGGCAGGCGCTGGAACTGCCCCGGCTCCGCCTCCTCCAGGGCCACCCCTAGCGGCAGTCGCCTTGGCGCGCTTGTGAAGGGGCGGGGCCTGAGGGGCGACGGGGCGGGGCCTGAGGGGCGACGGGGCGGGTGCGTGGTCGGCTGAGGCGATGTGGTGAGGATGTGGAGGGTGAGGGTGTCTCGTGAGGGGACATGGCAGAGAAGCAGCCCTGGTGAGGTGACATGGCGGAGTGAGGGACCTGATGAGGCACCATGGTGGGGCAGGAGGCCCTTGTGAGGCGTCATGGCCGAATGCTCACTCAGTGGGGATTGTGGGAGGACGTGACCCACAAAGCAGCCTTGTTTGAACATGGCAGCAGCTGGCGTGGGGCTCTCCGTGCAGCACGGAGCGTTCACCCCTTGTGTGTAAGTCCTCAAGGTATTTTCTTATGGTTAGCCACCACTGGACTGAGCTGTCCAGGTCTCAGCTTGACCTTGAGGTCCTTAAGAAGAGTGTCTTGCCTTCCCCCATCCTTTCATCAGGGAGAACCTGGCAGCTCCCATGACAGAGACCTCCCTACACAGCTCATATATTGCAAAAAAACAGCGCAGGGAGGTAGATTGCAGAAGAGTAAATAAATTCCTTGATGCAGCGGAGTGTAAGGCCAAGCTGATTAAACAGTTCTGCCTCCATATCATTTAGATGCTTTAAACTTCAGTGCTTTATTGCTTTCTGCAGAGAGTGTCCTGCTTGTGTGGTGCTGGCCCTTTCATGTCTAGCTTGCTGCAAGAAATTGAATTAATATATGCACGGTAAATATTTCTTTTATATTTTCTATCTATACAAATTATGGTAGCAATTAGAGAGGTATGCAGCTGTGAATTTAAGGGGAAATTATCCATACTGAAAGAAGTAAGAGTCAAATGAATACCAATGAGAGGGAGAGATCTGCACAAAACAGGCTTTTCCTTTAGGATGACAGCACTATACACAGAGAAAATTATAACTAAGAAAATATATGCTATTTAGATCAACAAAATCTACAGTGCCTGCTAAACCTCTCTGATTCAAGGGCTCACATTTTACTTATTTTTCTCTGTTGTATATTCTTTCCTAGGATGGTAACATTGCAGACCAGCAAGCAAATACCCAGACTGAATAAGAAGAGCTTATGGAAGAACTCAAGAGGTAGGATGATAGTTTTTATGCTCCAGGTTATAAATGATCATGCAATAAGATAGGGAGAAACATTACCTATTCTTTAAAAATTTTTAAAGAATTTAGAATTTAATTTAGAAATTAAAATTCTTTAAAATTAAAATCAAGATACAGAAAGAATAACACAGAATACTAAAGAATAACATGGATCCTCACAGTTTTCACTATATACCTCTCTGGCAGGTTGATACTTCATTATTTATCGTTGTTCACTTTTTTTTATGGTAATAGTTGACATCAGATTATTACTGAGCTGGTTGGTATTTGAATTTATTCCCTAGAAGTTAAATACTTTGCAGTTTCATACTCAGTCTTTTTTAAAAATCATATTTTTAGAGCATGGAAAATATATTGTTCTGTCAATTTTATTTCTCTGACATTTATTTGTGGAAAGTGTGATACTAATATTAATTGTATTTGATTTTAAGATCAGGATACAGATAATTTTTCTCATTCGTCTTCCCTAAAACAGGTCATTTCATCATTTTACTTCCCCTGATTGGTGTCTGGGAACTTCGTATGTTGAACAGAATAATTATTTGAACCTATATTTGTTTTTAAAGGGTTTGTGAGAGATAATAAATGCCCCAATCCAATTGTGTAAGAAGGTATCTGGATTTCATTAAGCCAGTATCCTGGAGCAGTGACAGTGGCTTTTACTCCAGTATATCTCTTTATTATATGTTGTATTTAATTTAAATACAATTGTTGAGTGTCTGTGTGAGAGTGAACACTCTCTGATCTCTCCTTCTATTAACATTGTAATATGACTTTTAACCAAAGGACAGCATAAGAATTTGCACTTGCTCAGTGTGTTTCCCAAATAATCTCATTAACATTGCTACCAGAACTAATTGGGCTGTCACAGTGAGGGTCAGTACCCAGTTGGTGAATTATGGTGTGAGGCCAATGGAACTAAGCATAGCCTGATGATGGGTAAAGTTGATGCAATTCATTAATGAGATGCTCCTAAAGCATCCTTCTGTGTGAAAATGCAGGCAGGTTTTTTTTCTTTTTTTCCCTCATAAAATGTCTTTCTACATTTTCTACAAATGACTTTCTACAAGGGCAAATGCAAAAACTCTTTGGAATTTTGCAGAAACAAGCTGTTGACAGTTCAAGGTACAATAAAGGTTTTCTCCTTTATCAGACAGACATTGAAAGTACTGCCAAGTAACATCTAGATGCCATGAATCATTGATGAGAATGGATAACTTGAAAATATTACACAGGAAATGCTGTAGGACATGGGGCACTTAAAGCAGTTTTTGTTTAGGGCCTGCTTTATTTAAAGGGTGGCTTCTGTTTCCATTAATTCACATCTCTAATTAGGAAATAGGTTGATCTTTTGCTTAGAGACTGGCCGGTGTCCATGGTAAATCAGAAGTGCGCATACAAATGAAATGCTGAAAGAGACCACTGTATAAGTTTAAATAAGCATAAATGAAATGAAAGCTGTGGGCTGAGTTTGGCAGGCGGAAAAAAATATATTTCAGCCTTGTGTTTCTACGGCCTTTCTGGAAGGTAAATTATAAAATTTTTGCCTTTTACTGATAAGGAGTTATTTGTGCGTGCACACACATGTCATTCAGAATCTTAGTCAGAATAGTTCTCCAACTTGGGATAATTTGGCACAAGGAAAAGTAAGATTCCATGCTGAAAACATCCCATACTCTTGTTACAAACAATTGCTTACAAAGAATCGATTTTTGCACTATCAAAATAAGAGAGGGACTAACAGGTAGCTGTTGTTACTCCACTTTATTGTAGGAAAATGACAGTTAGATGCATTTTCACTAAGCTTCAGGGTGAAGAAGAGAGGGCTAAAAAGCTTTTGTGAATAAAGATTAACTGTGTCTTATGTCTTGCCCTTAGTCACACTATGACATCTTCAGGTAAGTATACTTTTATCTCTGTCAGACTTGATAACTACCTGGAGGAGAAACCTGCAGTGAACCACCAGGTTGTGAATAGTTGGGGGGTTTTCTATGCCAACCTTTTTGTACACGTGTTACTTCTGTGATTTGTTAGAAAGTGCTGTATTCCTGGGGAAAGGTGGCCCTTAGGATGAGACATAAAACAATAATTACCACTTGTGATTGCAAAGCAGCCACAGCTGTTTCTGAGGGCTAGCAGGAGGCTCAGTGCATACAGTGCCAACGCTAGGTTCTAGTTAGCATGATTACAGTCTAGCTTCTTAGTTTTTCTTTCGAGAAATAATCTTACTGTGTTCTAATATGCTGTTAAATAGCAATGTGCACCTTCCCACATTTGGCTGCATTTTAATGCAAACAGCATATATATGTTGTTGAACGCTTTATGAGTCCCTTCTCCTTACAACTGCAATATAGTTAAACAACAAGGAGACACAAGGCAGAGTGTAAGTCAAATAAGGATATTACGAACAGAGTGGAGACTGACCAGTTATACAACAGTATGGTTTGGGACTGAATCTCTAGATCATGTCTTTCTTAAAGAGAGTCTGGAATGATTTTTTTCTGGATAGTCAGTGCTGCAACTGGAGCATGAGAAATTTCTTGTATCTGATCCTCTTGCTTTCATTCATTACAGGGACACACTGTGTTTTTTAACATGATCTGCAATCTCATATACCTGTATGCATGGCTTTATTTTACTTTATTGTCATGAAAGTGCCCTTAAGGAGGCCCTTCCTTTAAATATTTAGTATTTCAAACCAGTGACCAGCATTGCACTTGTGAGCATTAATCCTTTCCCTTAGAGGTACAGGTTGAAATTGTTTCTGAACATGACATTAATTCATCTGAAAGAAGTGAACTCAGAACCTTCTGTGGTACATGTTTGAAATTTTCTTCATGTTCTTTTCTCTTTTTATTATTTTTGCTTTATGATGTCTCTGTAGACTGTCCTGAAGAACTTCCATCGTGTTGCTGTGAGCAGAGCTTTCTAAGGGAAAGGCCAATTCCTCATGTACTCTGCACAGATCAATACTAGAGTTATTAATCAGTTTTCTTAAATAATAGGTCTACTCTTTTGGGAATCTCTCAGAATTTATTTCAAACTAATGAGTCATTTTGACACTTCAGAAAATCCCTTCATTTAGAAATTGCAGACTTTTATGTTAACACTGTTTAACTAATTGTGTATCCTGCTATGTTTAAAAACATAATATTTATTCAGTTTTAAAATGGCTTTTATAATGCTAATCATTGTGTTATTGAAGCAGGTCACAGATGCTGTAAATCACATCAAGAAGTTCTTTCTGTTTTTCTTCTAAATGTTGATAGAATATAATTTCTACTGGAGAAGGTGGAATTATTTTGTAGTTTTGTTTTGTTTTAGAAGATACTCTCTGTAATCTCTTTTGAAGGTGGACTTATTTCTGTGAAATCTAATAGTCCTGGAAGAAGGTACATCAGTGCTGATACTGAGCCTTTCATTGCTGTTTTTGAGTGATTTCAGGTATTCATATTTACGAAGGAAGAGCTTCTCAATTTTCTGGGACTGTTTGACAACTCCGTAAATTGACACCAGTCTTAGAATTTGGCAACCGGTTTGTGCCATTGTGTCCTAGACTAAAACAGACCTTCTTAATAAAGATAGCCACTATAATCTTAAATAGTCATCGTTATTGCATTGGTAAAGCTATTGTACTCTTAATAGTAGCTTACTTGAAGCATGGCTGATGTTTTGAGTACCTGCAGGATAGCAATACCTGGAGCCTCCAGATCCCATTCTGTGCATTCCACTGGCTTTGTGTTGAATAAAGCTGTAGCTATTGAGTAAATTTATCATTCCCTCCACTGCATATTGGTTATAAAAAAAAAACAATTGCAAAAATCATAACTCGGAGGTCCCATTAGCAGAGAGAACTTCATGTATGTAAGGTTTTTTTATTCCTTTAATCTCCAGTTATCATAGGCTGTGAAGCATTCGTATTAAGCATATTAACATGCATATGTCTAAAATGTCCTTAAAAAGCAATTAAGTGCCCATATGGGAGTATGTTTTGCACTGACTCATCATATAATTTCAAAGTACATTCAAAACATTAATTACTCTCAAAAGATGTATAAAGTCAGTCTTAGTGCTGCCACATTACAGGCAAGGAAGCAAAGACATAAAGAGTAAATGATTCCTTTAAGGTCAGACAGAATTACAGCCAAGATTCCTGCTATCTAATCCTGCCACTTCTGGCAGGGGCAAGGCAGGCCCTCTTACTGTCTCTTTCATTGCTGCCCTTTGATAACAAAATGTTATCTAGTTGGGTATATTACATATGGTGAATCATTGTCCCATGCAATTCACAACTATGTGCAAGAGCAGAATTTAGCAAGGCTAGTATTCTTTTCTCCAGTTTAATAAACTCACCGATGAGTATTTATGAGATAATTATATGTCTTTTGCTCTGCTGAACCACCCGCAGGGGGGAAAGGTAGGCAGTGGGAAGCAAATATTGAGTTTGGCAGACAGGTTAAACGGTGACATACACAGGGGATATCCAGTATCTGTGTGAAAGGGCATTTTCAGCATAACAAAAGAATATCTCGCAGATCCTGTCAAATGCAGTTAATATCTGGTTATGTGAACTAGAGGCCATAATGCTTCCAATTTGATCATAAAGAAAACGAAAAGATATTATCCTTGGCTTTGATGCAGTCATCTGAAGGCTCCAGCTGCATCTGGATTATGGAAGAGGATTCAGGCCTGATTCTTCTTGGCTCTATAGATAGGCTTGAGCCAGATTTCCAGATCTTTGTGTTCCCAGTCCTTCTCTAAGCGAGAGCTGCTCGCCCATTTCTAACCACCAGAAGAGGCACTCATGAACCTTAAACTACTGAGCTTCTTCCATGCATCTTGAGTAACACAAATATACTAAGACTACAGGCATGGCTTAGCCTTGATACCTACTCTTGAGTAAATTATTCTACTCTGTGCTGGTAGACCAAGTCTCCTGAAGACAACAAACTCAATGAGCTGGTTCTAATTAGTTTCTTGATTTAATGGCAGTAATTTTACTTTGATGGCAGTCATTGCCCCAGCTAACTGGAATAATAGAATTGGTTTTCTTAAAGCCCCATTTACGATGTATCCTCTGTTGAATCTTAAACAACAATAAACAGAAGCCTATAGGTATTTCAAAATTATGGTATCTATATGGTTAAAAATGTCAAGGTATCTTGTCTGAGATTGATGCTTGGGAGTTGCCAGTGTAAGAAAATGAACATTCATTAAGTTAAAATACATTTTGACTTGATTCCATTTCATTCTAAGACTGTTTTCCTTTTCTTTTGTTGCTGATTTAAACATCTGGAAGTTTAAGTTCTTATAAAATTAAAAATAGACAAACAAAATCTTTAAGGAAATTAAGCAGCATGGGATGTGATGTGCTTAATTACACCAGTATAAAACCAGAATGACTCCACAGAAGATAATTAAAATCAACTGAAACAAATAGACTGATCTTCTTAATAATCTAATGGGCAAAGTGTCAATTAAAGCATCCTTCTGTTTCAGTTATTCAGCTTCCAAAAATTGCACTTACGTTGGAAAACTGTAGAGACTTGAAGCCTGAGTTATTTTCCTGTGAAACTTATGAAGGATTTAGCTCTCTACAGCTAGCCTGGAATTGGATTAGGTATCTTTACACCGCAGTGCATTTTGAATTATAGACTTGAGAGCATGGCAATCTTTGCTTGAAAATCCCATCCTGGCAACAAATGAATCTCCTGAGTCATCGTAACCCACTGTTTGTTATTGAAATGCTTCTGAAGGAACAGAGTGGGGCAAGCTCACAGGTTCGAGATGAAGGTTAGATATATGGGAAAGCATTTAGGGTGTATTGAATCTGAACAGGTATGTTGGAAGATGTGCTGAACTTGTTTTGGTGGAAAGCAATTTTTTGTCCAACTGCGACTTGTACAATCAGTAGATGGATCCATCTGGGGAAAGTTACCTGCCTGCAGGAACTGAGGATTGTAGATGGTGTGTCACCTCCTTGCCAGATTTTACTCCTTTCACTAGAAATATATCTACAGCCTTCTTTTCCTTTCTTGAATTAAGTGGAATTTACCACTGTTGTTTCTTGCACCTATTTACCTTTATAAATTCTTCAATATAGGAACATATCTTGCTGTGCGGCCCTGAACTCACAAATTCTTTGTTCATTGAAAACCTGCTGACTCTTCTGACAGCTCAGTACAAGAAGTAATGTACATTTACATTCGTGTCTGGGCTACGAATTATAATATAGTCTCTGATCTGCTGAATATTTATGTGTTAAACTCTATGCATGTTTAGTTTACATTCATGCAATAATATCTTCTGTGTACTTATTATTAAAATATTCAAAGCGAAATAATTGTAAGGAGTGGATGGAAAATATGTAATGTGGGAAATACATTAGGTTGAAAGCTACTAGTTTTAATTTACAAGTTAGGTCTAAAGAAATATTTCTGTGTTTCATATTCGGTGTTCTGAAAAGTACTTAAGTTCTGAGTCTGTTTAGATCATATACACGTGTGCATACATGGCTGTTGAGTGGCAGTGAAGAGACTTTATCTCTGCAATGTCCTCTGTGTCCCTACCAATATATGTTACTGAAGTACAGATCAAAAAAACGACCAAAAGAAATAAGTCAGAAGAGAAACTAAGATATTAAAACCATAATTCAGCTACAAAGTTGATAGAATAAGATGAGGCAGTGAAGCTCTGGCACCATTAGCATATAACAAAAGGTGTTATGTGTGTAACCCTCTCCATAAACTCCCCATTTTGGTCTAAATTCATATAATCCCAAGAGTTGCAGGAGCTTAAAAAAAATAGTAAAGAGCTGTGATGTTATTTAAACTTTGTTATATTCCCTTCCCAAACAGATATTAACAAAATTCTTTCAGCTGAACTATGTATCACTAGTGGTTTTGCTTATCTGAGGTCCTGGTCTAGTCCATGGAGCTCTCAGAAGGACCAGAATAGCTGCTTTCCACCTGCACTACTTTTTATTTATACTTAGCTATGAGTAAATACAAATCCTGCCAGATTCTTGGTGAAATTTTAAGTCACCTCCTACAAATACCTTCTGTTACTAGGTTGCTTTAAAGAAATTCTTATCTTACACATGAGAATTGTAAGGACTGAAGGATGCCTGTCTCTTTTCTGGCTTTCCAGCAACTATCCTCCAGCTCTTAAGAAGCATGATTGCTGATTTTGGACCTCTGCTGTTTCTGTTCCTAGCTCAACTTTTATTCATAACTGTATCAATTTAAAATCCTTATGATGCAATAGTGATTCAGTTACAGAAGTTAAACAAGTTAGAAGAGTAAGAGTAGTACCTATTAGACAGATGTCTGGGATTAATTCAAGCCATGAATTAGGAAAATATATTCTGATGATTGTGTGGAAGGAATGTCACTTTTGGCTAGATACCTACAGCTTGTCTCTGGAGTTTTCTTAGAAGAAAAAAAGCTCATATTTTACAAGAAAGCCTCCTACAAAGCGTGCTCTACATAAGGGCTGTTCACTGGCTTCCTTATGGGAATGTCTGCAGGGAAACGAAAGCCAACAGTTATGATTTGCCCCATACAGACCATAAATAACAGTGGGGTTAAAGTACCCTAGCAGAAAACTGAAGGACTGGCACAAATCCTGCCCCCTCAATACTTGTTTTGATGCCAGATGCCGAATTTCCTGGCTGGTTTCAGTGATGCCAAGGATTTCTAGCAAACTAACCTTTTTGTTTTTAAGAATATATTTTTTCCAAGTTACTGTGGAAGTTTTCAACTTGCTATATAGATGGAAATAATTTAAGACCTTGAGACCTTCATTTATTTTACTACCTGGATCTGTGCTGAAAAATGGCTTGAGAGTTTGAGCAGAAAAGCTTTCTTCTTGTTGCATTTACAGCTATTACCTATAAGTGAAGGGTCCCTCTGAGCTGTGCTGGGTTTGCCTGCTTTCCCTGCAGATAGGCTGGTGTAGACAGATATTTATGGGGACACAGCTGCTGTTCCTGGCACTAAGGATTTTTGCAGTTATCTCTAAAACACATTCCCTCCAGTGGGAGCCTGTGAGACCTGAATCGCTCCCAGACCTCTTACCTATTTGCAATAATGCAGCCTAAGTATAAGCACTACAAAAACATAAGGGAAACGCATTTTAGTGCCTTTCAGTTGCAAAGGAAAAGACTTTGAAAGATCGACTGCACACAGCAAATAAAGTGTTACTCCTGGACAGCAGTTCCAATGGCTTTGGGTGCTTATTTACCATGCCGTTTGCATAGTGTTCCAGCTTTTGAAGATGATCTGTAACACTTCCTTATCAACATTGTGCAGTCCCTGGTAAAAAGAAGACGAACAGAACACTTGGTGAGTTGTAATCTGTGTATTTTAGCTCATGTCCCAACCAGTGAGGCCCAGATGCTGAAAAGAGAAATTTATATTGAATTCTGTTGTTCGGAAAGCAGGACTTCCTCATATGTGAGCAGTACATATTTTGTTGTTGGAAGCAGAAGATCCTAATGCCTGACCTTGGAGTGCCAATTTCCTGTTTATTTGCTGCTGATTTCAGCTGTGATTTTAAGCATCTGTATGGAGAGTAGAGAAAATAAGCTGATTCAGTGGCTGTCATGGAAAAACAATTAATCATTTCGTTGTTTGTAAATTTTTAGTTGTATTATTTGTGAAGAAAATTCAAATATCGCTTGATTGTTTTTGTTACCGTATTTTCACAGATGGGTATCTTATATATTTTTTTCTGTGTCTTCAGATGCACACATGGATATTAACAGGGCTGCAGCGTATGGGTCTCCATTACTTGCCTGTGGGACCCTGCAGCATGTCCTACACAAATGGTTTAGAAGGTAAAATATTAAGGCATGGTGTGTCCATTAGATGGGTCGTGCCAGAACTTATATTGGCATATAATTGGATATAAAGTGATAGATGTTGGCTATACTCAGCCAGTCCAGAGTTAAGCACAGAGTAGATTCATGGAGGTGCTGATTTAGGGTAAACTGTTAAGCTTCAAGGACAAGATTCAAGGAACATGTCTGGTGGAAGGGAACATTAGGGAAATTTTGCAAAAGTAGAGGCAGAGGTGTTACCTCCATAACTTAGAAAGCACTCATTTCCTCTATACATTGTGCAGTATGAGCTCCCATCAGGGTGGGAATTGATGTTCAGGAACAAAACTGAAAGATGACTATTCTTTCTAATGCTTGGGGATCCGAGGGCACCTTCCAGTGCTGAGGTGACTATGCAACTGTCTTGCAGCTTATTCAGAACTGGCCTGAAGTTTTTGGGCCCTTCACGTTCTACCTGTAGAGCAGGCAGAGGTAATTTTAATGAACTCACATAATTCAGAGCCTTACTTATTTGCAAATAAGGTTCCTCAGGCTCTGCCTATGGTTCCCTTGTTTCCAATTCATTAAATTATCTGTCAGCCTGTAAGAAATTTCCATTTTTACATTGGCCAATCTCGTGGAAGTTTTTTTGCCCTTTTAGTAATGCTTCTCGACACTTAGCAGAGTCACTGTTTTTTGCAATAGTGAATGGAAACCATGACAATGTTTCTGCTATTTAAGATCTTGCAGATCTTTTAGGCCTAACCTTTATGTTCTATAGAGGAGAAAAGGAGATGGAAAAGTTATTGTATCCAAAAAGTGTGCAGATCATTATTTAGGATTGTATTACTAATCTTTTGAAACAATGTGCCATTCCCCTTTACTATTAGTCTGCATTGAAGATAAGATAGTACTTACAATTTAAGAAGATGAGTATCAGAGAGAAGCCTGTAATAAAAGGAAAGGATAATAAAAATTGGAAAATAAACCAGTCAGGAGATAGTCTCATTTTAGTGTTTCACTGAAATGAAAATGCCAAACATCCACAGTAAAAAGCAGTGTAAATAAATACTACAAGTTACGTGTTCTGTGAACCTGCTCATTGCTTTGAAATAAATTAGTTATGATGATGCTCCTTTAGATACTAGCAGCGCAGTCCTCCAGCTAAGAAGAGAGACTTTGGTTGAGGGAGGAAGGTATTTTTCCCACCTGGCTGCAGACAAGGATGAGTGTTCTGTGCATGTGCTTTAGCCATGGAGATTGCTAGTCATATTCCCTTTGAGAACCACGTTTTGTTTACCTCTAACTGCAGCCTAGAACAGAGGCCGTGTCAGCTGGATGTGAACTCCTCCTCGTCTGGACTGGAGTCAGGAACTCTGTGGAGAGGGTTATGTTAATGAAATGCTCAATGAAAAAAAAAAACAAAACAAATGAAAAAACACATTTTAGGGTCTTTGAAAGCCAAATCAATTTTGAAAGTACAACCCCACACAAGAACAACACATTTTTGGTCATACCCAGTTTTCAGTACTGTGGCTTGAATCCATTGCTTCTACTAGGTCCAATGGATTAATTATGTTGTTTAATTGTAAATGTCCCTTTTGTTGTTGATACATTCCTCGTGTGAGGGAAATAAGGGACACTTAGGAGTATTGCTACCTGATGAAGAGCATTCAAGTTTGTTAAATGAAAAAGCTCCTCTTATTCCTCCTCTTCATGTTTCATCACTGCCAAGCTGCAGATAAATGTTCAGAAGAGATGGTGGGTAATTGTGCTCAATCTACTATGCACTTACGGCTTAAATTGCCTCTTCTAGGCTGAGCCTCCTCATTCTGTACTTTAGAGTCACACAAAACAATAGAAAATGGAAAATGTAAAATACAGCCTTTGGAAAGGTGCTTTGCAGTCTTCGTCATACCATCCGAGCCTTCTTTATCCTTAGCAAATTGGAGAAGAAGAAATGATAGAGTTAATGAGTGTAATTTATCAAAAAAGCAGAAAACAAAAGATTAGGAATGAGTCTGACCCACTGAACTCTGTGTGCTGCTACTTTAACGTTCAACAGGAAAGGGGAGAAAAAGAGGTGAGTGGTCAGTATGGAGGTTAATTTGACATTTGCCTCATGTGAATTAACACTGCTAACATTAAGTCATTTAAGTTCAGGCCAAGCCACATTATCCCACTTTTGGGTGGGCATCCACAGACAGTCGCTGAAGGGTGGTGTCTTGTTTTTGAGCTACCCTCTTCTGACGAAAGCTCAGAAGTAGCTTCTACAAAGTGATTGCAGTTAGTGGTATTTGCTTAATTGCTGTTGTTCTTATAAAGAAACTTTTCTGCAACAGAAAGAAATGGAAGTACAAGCAATGCTGTTAGCCATGCGAATCTTCCATAGTTTCAGGGGCGTTTTGTACCACGAGTGAGGGCCCAGGCGTTCTGCTCAGCTTTGTGCAAGATCAGCTTCATCATTCGGTTTCTCCTGGATTCAGTAAGAAAGAAAACCTACAATTCAGGGAGCTGATGCTTTTTGCATGAGGAGAGCGAGGAGTCATAGCACACAGCAGAGCGACATTGTCGGGGTGACATCTCGGGGACTGTGCTAGTGTTAGAGATTATTTTTAATTATTTATCCACATAAGGATTGTGCTTGCCACAATGAAGGATTTTTAAGCTCATTTTGATAAACCCGAAGCATTCTTTCTTTTATATTTTTTTCCTTTTTATAACACACTAGACTACGTTATCACTCCTGCATTCAGAAGGAGAAGAATGCACAGCCAGCTCCTCTTTCATTGCTAAATGATTTAAACATACCCTATATATAACCTATTCAGGCATTAAAGAGATACAGAGAAAGTTGTTGTTCGCTGTGGTTGGGTTTTACAGCATGTTGTTCCTTTCTTTGGTTGAGATTTTTCCTCCCGATGACATTCATTTTTTTAAGCAAAATTTCTCTCTAAATCGAGCATATCCCCTACGGAGATTTCAGCCCCTTAGCTCGTTGATAATGTGATTGCACATTTGCAGATGTTTACTTTTTGTTTCTTTTTTTCTTTTTTTTTTTTTTTTTTTCCTAAGGTGGCTGAATGTAATGTTGTGATTTAGCAGTTGTTATTAGGAGTCATGCTTCTGCTGATCTGAGATGGGAATTTCCATTTAATCACTGCAAGTTAGAGTTATGTGGTTCAGGTAAAATAAAAACTATTTACAATTATGTGTCTAGAGCCTCTTGAGAGATCTAAAATTCTCCTCACCTTAAACTGTTATTGATTAAACCTGCTTTACACTGCTTAACTTGCCTTGCAGGATCCTCCTTTAAAGGAGAGTCAGATGCTGTAACGGATGCTCTGCTGGCTCCAAGAGAGCCTATGGTTTGTTTCCACATCACCCATGTTTCCAGATGCCATCCCTGAGTTTTTGAACTGCAAACACAAGAGAGAGCAAGGGCTGCACTTGGTGCTGTATTTTGGCCTTAGGCAGCACCCTCGCCTATCAGGCAGCTTTTCCAGCCCCTGTTCCTGAGTTCAGGTATCAAGAATAATTTGATCTTTGGGAAGGAAACCCTTCAGAGAAGCTCCCTCGTGCTCTTCCTCGCCCAGGAAGGGTCCCAGGTATCCTACAGGATTCCATAGCTGTGTGTCCACCCTTCTCTGCCCCCACGCAGCAGCCGCTTCTGCCATCAGACAAACTTGCCATTGTGGTGGCATATTCCTTTTTGCTGGAAACCACGTTGGATATCTCCCATTCCCATTTCTGTTTGCTGTAATATGTCTGGGAGATTTGTTTGGCTTTGTCTCTTTCCTATTTTGGATATGGAGGGATACTCTTAGTGGTAAATTGGATGCATAGTTACCTGAGCAGAACTATACATGTTTAAATTCACTCAGAGAGCAACAGCCCCCACACCTGGAATTCATTCCTCTAGAAATCAAGGAAGGGAAGAATTTAAGCAATGCTCTTGGAATAAAATTCAAGGCTCTTTTCTTTGCATAACAACCCCTAAAACTAAGAGCACTCTCTGCTGACCAGTGCAAAAAGAGATAGCCCTGTGACTTTATATCTTGTGTTTGGGAAGCAGCAACGAGCACAGTATATTATTCAGATTGGGAACCTTGTAATTCTCGAGTCTCATAGATGAACTCTGGAGCTCTTACAGATTTGAATTCCTCTACGCACACCCGTGCATGTAAATGCTAAAATATCTTCTATTTTCAGCACCAGAGCACTAACCACTGGTAAGCAAAGCACTGGGGAGCAGAAGCACCACTTAGAATAGATTAAATTCCAGCCACAAAGAAGCATCATTTGGATTTTTCTTTCAGGAGCGACTACACTCTGTTTCTTCAAACCCCAGAGTATGAATAAAACTTATATTACTGAGGCAAATAGCTTAGGGAATTTCAAATAAGGATTAGACAATTATGTGAATAAGAATAGGTAGGATAAAAACAGGCCATCAAGCTGCCTGCATCTGCTTATAAATTCATCACCAGTATACAAGTAAGGTAAAAATCCCATAACCGTTGCCATCAGGGAGGAGATCTCTGCATGAGCAGAGATGTCTCTTGCAGCAGTGACTTTGGATATATTTCTAGGTTGCTAGCAGGAGATGTTTTAAAGAGACCGCTGTTTTTCAGGAGGTTTTGCTCTTTCTGACACCTGGGTTCCTTTAATATGTTAAAAGATGAGGTCTCAAATAGCTGCATGCTTTTGAATGCTTTTTTTGGTCTTCTGTGAAACTAGAAGTACGCCGACTCTTGTGTGGGACTGATCTGAACTCGAAACACATTGTTCTTCTCTTTAAGCTCTGAGTTTTGACACATATATATGTATATATACATATGGTAGTAACCTCTTCACATCGGAGGCAAAAGAACTTGGACCCTTCCACCGTCAGCACTGTACAATTACTACATGTGCTGCACAGTCTGGAGAAAAGAGTTTTATCTTTTGGCTTATCTTTAGTCCTTCCCCAGGTGCCCGTTTTAGAGAAGTATCTGACAAATATAGAAGTATCTGACAAATACTTCAAATACTTTATAGAAGTATCTGACAAATAGGCAAAGGGTATGCAGATCTCTAAGGGCTCTTCACAGTGAGAAATCTGAATGTCTTCAGTCATTTTTAGGGGTTTTGCTTTCCTTGGGCTCCCTCTAAAGAGAGCCAAAGGAGGGTAGATGTCTAGCTGAAGCCGTTAGGTCAGCAGTGCAAGGACTTTCTTGGCTGAACCTGCTTAAATGGTCCCTGCTCTCTTATGCTCATCTGCTTTTTGCCATTTCTGATCTGCCTCTTAGTTATGCCACCACAGCTCCTTTGGGGACTATGCTAGGACGTGTCCCAATGTCTTTTTAGAATATGACCCCAATGTGCCGCACGGTTCTGGTTTTCTCTACCAACTGGAGATTTGCATTGAAACAAATCTGCAGCTTCCTGGATGCACCACAGATGTCACAGTGTGTCCACTGGGGCTAGTGCCATCCTTACAGGGCAAAAGCAATCTTCTTGTTCCTAGAACAGGGATACTTTCCAAATAAACCACGGACATATTTCCATTAGATAATGTCATTGCAGGCTCTCTGACACATAGATGAGCAAGTTTGGTGCTCTCAGTCAGAAAGGAGCAATGCACATCCGCACCGTGCTGTGAGTGACGTCCCTTCTGTGTTTTAGATGACAGCCACACAGCGGAGAAGCCCAGAAGAATGGCTCTAGCTACATCTTTATCTAAATTACCAGCAGTGAATTTCACTCTCACTCTTCCTCTCATTTCATAGACCATTGACCAGTATTCCCATGCAACCATCTTTTAATATAAAAGAAAGATTTCCTCCTAGGCAAGGGGAAAATAAATGAAAAGATGATTTGCTTGGACAGATCATCTGGAGCAGGGAAATCAGCTGGTCTTGTTTATTTGGCAAAAGTACCAGGGGAAGCAATGAAGAAAAATGACTTACATCCCAGGAGGTGTATCTCACCCTCTTTGGCAAAATGCTGTCTGTACATATGGGACCTCTGCTTAGGCTTTTTGCAGTCGTGATGCTGAAATAAATGTGTTTCCTTCATAAATCCAGCTCTGTGACAATCACTTTCCTATGCAACCTTGGTAGGTATTAGTGTTGCCCGACGAGCATATTTGCACCTGAATTCTGTGACTGAAATGGAGTAATCACATATGATTTATCTCTGAAAAACAAATGCAAACCATCTAATTGATTAGTGCGGACTGGGGCATTCAGACTGTCTTTCTCCAGCCACAGAGATACCGATGACAGATACTGCTGGAAATTTCCCATTCTTTTCAAATATTTCCAGCACTCCTTACTGCAGAAAGAGCTGTTGTGGCTGTCTAGCTCAGCAATGTGTTGTCATTTTTCTCCGGAACAAGTTTAGGGAAAACGTGTAATGTGTGATTAATGAAATCATTTCCAGCAGCACCTGTGGAAGCAACCCCAGAGCCTGTGCCTGAAGCATAAAATCCGGGGGGAATTTCTACCTCCAGAGAGTGATCAGCCCAAGAGGATGTCCCCATGATGAGCTCAATAGTCTTCTGTGATGGCTTCTGTAAACAGAGCCACTCGAAACACAGCAGGGACACGTGGTGAGGCAGCCTCTGCTTAATATCTTAGTGCCGAGTACGTCCCCATCCTTTCACAAATGAGAGGACTGTTCCCTATAACCTGTCTGCCCACCTCAGATTTTACCATGGCCTCCCTCAGCACAGCGTTGCAGAAACAAATCATCATAATATTCAAAGTTTTTATTTTAAAGTATAGTTTTACAGTATGTGCAGATACACTTTTAAATGATACAGAGTTTTTCAGTTGTATCTGAAATTACCTCCTGAAGTGTAAAGAGATGTGTCTGGTCCTCAAACAAGACATCGAGTAAGGGATTCCTTTTCATAAAGTTAATTGGCTTCATTTTATTCACCATCATTCTTGGGCTGTAAAAATTTTGCAGTGCAAACCTAGTTGCACTGATCTTGATGTTCCATTGTCCTGTTCCTTGTGTTGTTATTTTTCATCTGGATTCAATTGTCACAAATTTTTCCACCAATTCTTTATAGGGAAGAAAGTGATGTAAATTGTAAGACCTTTGTAAGTGTAAAACCTATGGTACTCAGAGAGATTTCTTAAAACCTGGCTTGATTTTTTGTTTGTTATTGGAGGAGCAGGAGAAATATGGAGGTCAGTTGGCAGCGATTAATAACTATTTAGTATGGACAAGGTTTGAAAAAGGGATGAAAGACTAGTACCATAGTGCAGTAGTATTGGTATTTAATATTTCTGGTATTATTTGGTAGAAGCAAACAATAGAATTGCAGCACCTTCTTGCAGCAGTATCTGCACGCAGCAGGTCAAGGTCCCCTGCCACGTGAGGACTGGCCTAGCAAGAGGCACTCCTGTCAGTCATGGGTGGCTGAGGAGCTGATCTTTGAACTGAGTCTGAGACCTTCCACGTCAGTGGAGAGTGAAAAACTTATAGTTATGACCCAAAACTTTAGATAATAAAGTTACGTGCAGGAAGGTACTTGGTAGGGAGTTTTGTCATCCTTATCTGAATTAGGCCATTTTAATAGAGGCATAGAAAAGTACAGTTTTTCCCTGGACACGTATATTTTAACCAGTTAATCTCTTTTTGTGCGTTGTGTTCCTTTAATGAGTGTTGGGGTTTTGTTGTTGTTATTGTTTTCCCTTTCCCTTCTCTTCCCTTACCTTCTCATTCTTTTTTTCCTAGAGTTTTTTATTTATTCAAGGAGAAAAATACCTGCCAATGAAGTACCATTCTCATTGCTCCAGTGGTGGCACAAGTCCCAGGGATGATGTCCATCCATGACTTTTGTATAAGATACAGCTCTGGCTGAACTTGTAGAGCAGATGATTATTTACATTGCAACTTCTCCATTACCAGATGTTAATTTTGTGAGTTACTTTGGTCTGACTTGGCTTTGTAAAAACCTGGCAAATTAATTGTTTGAAGGTGCCATCAGCTGCCAGGCTGCAATTTTATGTTAACGGCGTTATTGCAGAAGTCAGCCTGGAAGCCAAAACACACCCAACTGCAGCATGCAAAATATTAATAGCGTGCTTAATTCATGTATTTGAGACAAACTATGGTATAAACACAAAATGAATATTATGATTAATTTGGGAGAATGTGTATGCTTGTGCTTGTAAGCACATCTGTTCCCTTCTGGAAGGAATCAAACCCATCCATCTGTTTAATGTAATAATTTCTAGCCTGTTTATATGGATTCTCTATTACACTGAATGTCAGGGGCCTGTTTTCTTAAGCCAAGTGATTCAGAGAATTAGATCTGCAGACCTCTGTAACTCACCGAGCTTTGCAGTACAGTGTATTTACTTACTATCGCTTGAAAGTTAATTTGGAGACTTCAAAAGCCAAATGTTCATTTGAACAATAGAAAAGAAAGGAAATAAGAGGATGAAAGAGGAAATATGAGAGGAAAATTCTGTAGTCTGCATTAAAACTACTACTTGGTATGGCAAATACTGCCTGACCTGTGACAAGAGAGATGCTGCGCAGCCCACTCCTCCCTTTCCCCTTGGCAGCTGTCTCCAGGGTGCCTTGTGCTAGTCCTGAATATGTTTAGATGCACTTTCTTGAAGGAACAATATCCTTTTTCCACTTACCCTATGTAAATTATAGTGTACAAACTGGTGGTGCAAAGCCTTTACGTTTGTGAATTTTCAGAAGCTCGTGAGAAAGTAGGGCATGTGGGTCACGGCTGATTAAAAAGGAAAAATATGCAAAAAATGCTAGATAAAGCATTCACCATCTCTGTGAGCTGGCAGAGATTCAGCTGGCATTTGCCACTCAAATCCCGTGAATGTGGAGGGTGGCCACTCCTTATATACTAACTCCATAAAGCCTCTTCGAGGCTGCTTTGAGGTTCAGTGGGCCTGTTGGGAGTTTTGGTCCTCTAAAGAGTGTATCATTGATGTCAAAGCTCTTGTTAGAGCCACATCCATGGCAAATTATCCCGCTCTGTCTTACCTCATCCCTGGAGTATATTTAGGTTGTATAAGTGGGTGGCTAGTGTTCAGAGTCCTCCTGAGTCACGTTCTGCTAAAGGCCATGCTGGGAAGCTTCCTCCCTAAAAACGTTCCTCCAAGGGCCACCGTTCTTTGGGATCGGGCTGCTTGGAATAATTTTTTCTAGAGTTACTTGCTCCCATCTCTCCGAAGCAGTGACTCGTGATGTACTGGGTGGCATGGATCTTTTATTAAGTGCCACATGAAAATATCCAAAGAAAATGACAGAAATCAGAGTAGAGACAGAAATAGCTCTTTTAGTAGAAGCAAAGCACAAATATATTAAATAGGGCGAGAGAATTCTCCTGAGTGTTTGACTGAAGGTCTCACGGGTTAAAAGCCTGCTTAGAAAGGACAGTCATTGTTTTGTTATATTTACTATCCTGTGCAATATTAGCTTTTAAGTTCTCTATGCTGTTTGAGCCACAACTTTTTTTTTTTTTTTTCTTTCAGCTAACTGATCATCTCTGCTTAATGAGCACAGAAGGAAAACAAACTCCCACAAGCACAGATCCCCCTGTGCGCTGCGTGAGTCTCTTCTAGGGCTTATTCCATCAATCCCCTGCAGAACCACCTTGTATAAGGAAAAGCCTGGGTGGAAGCTCCGAGGTTTCATGAATTCCAGCGGTGGCTCTTGCCACTGCATACCAAATTATGAAACAAATTAGTTTTGATCACAGTACATGCAAAAAACTCTCATGATGATCAGCTGTACTTCTGCTAAAGTCAATAGTGTAGTTGTAAAGCATCGTTCAGAGTTACTCTCATAGGGCAGTATGTTCATTTGATAACTTAAACCTGTTGTTCTTATGAAGGGGAAAATCTGCTCTGGGGGTACTTTGTGCCAAAAACTGCTGACATGCAGCAAAGCTTTGAACCAGCACAGAGTCACTGGTTCAGACCTGCTTAAAAATGTTGGGTAAGAACTTTGTCTCAGTGGACTTTATGACACCTTAGGTACCATTTCTCTTTGCAGAAAGCCAGCCAACATCATCAGACACCAGACTGCATGCTCTGCCTGGTCTGAGGAAAAAAAATGTGATCGTGTTCTCCTGCCTCTTTCAAACACATTTGCACTGCCAGACGGTCTCCTATTCCATATGCCTGCTGTTAAAGTGGAACCATTGCCTCCAAGACAAGGTAATGTCTGCACAGAGGAAATGATGCTGGGAACAGCTCTCAAGAGCATTAAGAGCCATGTGGCTGTTTCTTCATGGAAACTTATTCAAGTCCTACATGCACAAGCCCTATCTGATTTGGGAGGCTTTTGGAGTCTGCGATGTCTATGGATGCCTTGCAGCAGCTCAGCTCACCTGCAGCTCCCATTTGCTGTGCTGCAAGGATGAGTCTTGAGCTTCTCTGAAATTTAGATTTGTTGTTTTACAAGGTAGACAACGCGAAGCAGAAAGCCTCAAATATCAGGAGTCCCTGGGGAAGTTCTCTAGGAGAATTAGGCTTTAATTCCTCTGATTTAATCTTATTGTCTGTTAGCTGTTAATATAAGTACTGCGACAAGTTCACAGCTGGGACACAATGTGGTCTAAAAATGAATTTTTCCCACATACAGTATGGAAAATAGCAGCACCTGGTACACATATGTTTCTTTTTTTCCCCACACTTTTTATAACCAGTGAATTCTGTGCATAACACAAAAATTGTGAGAAATTTATATTTGAATACATAGAAGCAACTTAGCAAATGAGTTAATGGATAAAGTAACGTATTGAGATTATAGTGATGCTCAGTGAAGAACTGCTTGGTTGTAGAGACTTTTCTGATAGGCAGAATTGGGCTGTATCACGATCTGCTACTCCACCTCGTGTATCCAAGATGGACAATGAGAAGGAGGGAGACAGAGAGCTCTTCATGGGAGAGGAGCCGTTAAAACCTTCCCTTGATTCCTTCAAGTGGGCTGATCAGCAGGCACAGCAGCAGCAACTGAAGCTCTGGCATACCACAAAGTCGGTTTGTATCAGCCCTCAAAATATGAGAATCCTTTCATTGCAGTTTGGTATCATAAAATATTGGCACCTGTGTTTACTGGGACACACAAAAATTCTTTGCAGACTGCAGGATTTCCTGGCGGAGCCAGGTGCACTTTCCTCCATGCAGTATTTCTTGTCTTCTCCTGCCTCTCCCATCCTTCCTGCCACTCAATCTCATTTTGCCCTGTAAACCTCTTTCTCTTATATGGAAATGCTGAGATTGTGATAAACACTGCCCAGCTATCTGGGGCTTTCTTCAGACATGATCTGTTTTACTACTTGAATTCAGATCCAGGTAATTTATAATATAAAGTGGTGCTATGAGAGCAATCAAAAGAGCTTCAAATCCACAGAAACATGCTGTTTTCACTGCAACTTTGAGCTTGCATTGTAAGCAGATTCACCTGCTTGTAGAAAGGGCCTAAGGAATTAACGTAGCTTAAATAACTTGAATAACTTCTGTGCCTTAGTTTTCCCCAGTGGTAAATGAGAGATATCTTTTCAGAAAGGATTTTATTTTTTTTTTTTATTCAGTATTTTAAAGTTTAAGCTACTCTCTCTTTATTTCCTAATAGTACAGAGTGGATTCGTTGGGGTCATATATTGATTTAGTGCCACAAAAAGGATACAACAAGAATAGAGTGGAGAGATGACTATATGCGACACACAGACTTGCCCTGCTCTAGATTGGTGTAGTTAAAAATGACCAAAAATACAAACAAAAAAAACCCCTTTTTTTTAAATTTATCTTAAATTGATTAGGAACAGATTGAAGCTAGAGACAGTCAAAACACAAGGCAACGAATTAGACCACACACAGTTCACTGTGAAAAGCCTGTAAGATGTCACATGGGCCCCATCCTGCAAGTAACACTGTATGGTTTCGAGGGCTAAAGCTCTGCTCTTCACCTTTTAAATTCTAAGTTCTTTCTACCTAAATCCAGAAAGAATACACTGAAAACAATTGAAATCACCTGTGTCATTACTGAGGCTTAAGGAGCAGGGATGTAAATTATTTTTTAATTAAAAGCTGGAGGACTTGGGGCTGGAGCATCGTTAAGCAAACAAAGCCGAGCACCCGCACAGTAGGTGGTAAGGAGACTATTACGTCCTGCTAAGTACTTCTTTAGCTTGAACCAGGAAAAGCAGGTTAGTGAAGGGAGAAAAGGAATTAGCATGAAGATATCCCATCTATCTAAAGATGTGCTAAACTCGGTGGCCCCTCAAATTAGTGAAGGGATAGGATTTGCATAAGAGAGACTCTGCTTTTTGCCCAGCCCTTGCATAAGCTGATCTGCTTTTAATGCAGATGCTGAGTGCACCCAAGATAATCCAAGTTTACAATGGTGCTTGATGGAAGATGTTAAGGCCAATTGTTCTTCGAAAAATCTCTTTTCCAACTTTGGAGTGAAAGAAATTGGTTTCTTCTGAAAAAAGTATCCTGGGAAAGAGCAAATAAAAGAGCTACTTGGGGCAGCTGACCTGACTGCGCTGCAGGAAGCATGGGTCTGAGCCCTGCAGAAAACACTATGATGGGAGTGCAGGAAATCCTGAGTCCTGGTACTGCCCTTGTCGGTGTCTCCTCTCTGAAGCCACTTTGGCGTTTTGTCTCCATTTTCCAATTGGGAAATTCCTATTCTTCAATTCTTATCAACATTTTTTTTTCTAATTCTTTAGGATCATGCACGAGCCTCTTGACCCTTACTTGTTTTCTGGTGTCAGGAAGATTTTCTTTTTTTAATCTTAATTTAAAACCTTATTCTGAAGCTGCCTGCTGGAGAGATTTCCATTTCTGTGAAGTTGACAGGAAAACTATAAACGCTGCAGAGGGAGGCTTCGGTATCCTGGCTGTCAGGTCACATATTCCCTTGCCTTTCTACTTCACGAACTCCGCAGTAAAGAACAATCATATTTTGCTGAAGGAGAGATTGACTCATTTTACTTTTAGTATGTATTTGAAAATATATTTGCGGGTACCAGTAAAGACATCTGCCAATATTTAATTATATATGTATGCCATTTCTAATGCCTGACTACCAAGTCTGCCAAGGATAAATTATATCTACCTAACAGGAAAATGTCCTGTTAGATATTTTCCAACATAAACACCATCAGGAAGGATATCTTTGATATCGTGTCCCTGAACTGGCTGCAGTCCCTGTCATTATGTCCTACCAAAATCAGATGTTAACCAGATAGAAAACCTTAACTGAGTGGGTCAGTGTAAGCTGGCTGTGAGTACAGCAGTCACTTTGCAAAAGGGAAACCCTTTCCTAGGGTGCTGCCAGCAATGCAAGGCTGAAACGCAGCTTTGAGGACCAGCAGGCGCACTGAAGCAGTGCTTATTGGTATAATTAGCCATTAATCCCAATGATCATTCACTCACTTTAATAAAGACCCCAGCTTTTATTAAGTTCAAGTTAGTGTTTTTCAGTACAAGGAAAAAAAAATTACAAAATTTGAGAAGCAGTATTTTGGGAGGCATTTATTTTTTAAGCATATTCTCTTCTCAAGCATGTATTCCAATTTCAATTTTAAGGCAAATTTGCCTAGTGAAGGTAAGGGGCACGCCTGGCTTAGCTAAGCTCCATGAAATTTCTGATTTATACCCATGAGAACTCAAAACCCAAATACTGCCAACCCACCACTATGAGCTAGGGCACCAGCACAGCCTCCTGCTTTTTAGCACTTCAGCAGAACCGCCCCAGCAGAATTAAGATGTAATATTCTACAGCGTGAAATACTTATAAAGCAGTCCAAGTTCCCAAGTTGATGCACAAAGTCCCACTGATTTACAAGAGTCCACCACTTTTCTGTCTATAGGCAGTAAATGTGGGTAAAGCCTTTAGCCTTTGTTTCCAGTACATGGAGATGTTAATCCTTGGCCTTTACTCCTCCTGGTAACACCTGTGGAGTCCTTTTAACATGCCATCACTGGGGTGTCTGGGCTGGGAAGAGGTGCTAAAACACTCCCCTGGTGAGTAGGATATTTTGAGCACTTCTTCCGCTCCATGTCCTGCTGGGAAGGGGATGGCTGCTTCTTAGCAAGCCATTAAGTCAAAGCAGGCCAGCTTTTGCCAGAAAATGGAAAATTGTGATTGGAGTCACATTTCCCCTGTACTTCTTCATCCAGTTGATCTAATTACATAAAGATAGATTTAAAAAAAAAAAAAAAAAAAGTGCATCTTGCAGAGTTTAAAGCTGCAAGTTGTTCCTTTCCCAGCACCACTGGCAGAGACAGGTAGAGAAGTCAAACAGTCTTAGCCAGCTTTACAGGCCGTCAAGCATCCAGGGTAATAACTCTGCCTCCCTGTCCTGGCAGAGGGCTTGGAAGGTGACACACAAATCCAAGCCAAGCCCTCCACTGTGTTCCCCAAAGCCTGGTATAGCACCTTGGATGGAACCAGGGAAGGGTGAAACACATTTCTGCAGTTTCAGTTGTTCCATTAATAGGTTTAAGAGCCGCAGGATCTAGCTCTTTACAATAGCATTAATCACACAGGTCAAAAAAGTTCCAATTTCTGCATGCACTGAGTTTCAACCACTTGTTCCTCCTCATCTCAGGCTGCATGCTGAGGGGTCGCCTTGTCAGACATGAACTCCCAAGTACATCTTTTGGTCCTCCTGTGCTGCACTCACAAGGGGTGCATTTGGAGCTGTTGTTTTAAGGAAGGAAGCAGGAGTCCCGGTGGGGTGGTCAGGGACTCTGTTGCGACCAGGGCAGGAAGAATGCAGGAAAGTCCCGCTCCTCGGCAGTGCACTTAAGTACAGAGCATCTTCAGGGAAGCCAAGGATAGGAAAGGCTGGAGCGAGGTTCATGCAGATGCTGCTGCTCTGAGGAGTGCTGCCCGGGGCGCTTCTGGCAGCAGAACCAGAACCAGGGAGCTGAGAAGGATGATCGGGCTCCAGCAGCCAAGCCTGGCCAGGGGCAAGTCCACTCTGCTGCTCCGTCTCCTGGGATTTCAGGCATTTGCAGCAGCACATTCCAACACAGATACCGCAAACAACAAATGCCACAAATACAGATCCGACTAGGAGGAATGGCAGGTACACAGGCACTGAAAAAGAAAGGGTAATGTTAGGCAGCCAACACTTACAGCAGGATCAGGTTGTGCTTCAGTCCATAACGCACGAACAAGCCAGGGTGGTTTGTCTTGCTCTGAGTTTTTGTCTTGCTGCAGGAGAGCAGCAAGCCCAAGTAAAGGCAGTTCTGTGGGACACTCACTGCAGTGTGTGCCCGTGCGGGAGCGGTTCCGACACTGGAGTCTATCGCATCCCGCCCGCTTTTACCTGGGGCCGGGTCCTGGGGCGCGGGCTGCGGCGGGGCGCCGGGGCACAGGCCCTGCTCGAGCCGGGCCGCGCTGGCCGCGCAGCAGTAGCGCAGGCGGCAGGAGCCGCAGCAGAGCGTGGCCTCGGCGCCGTCGTGCCGCTCGGGGCACTGGAAGCCGCCGGCGCTGCCATGGCAGTACTCGCCGGCCCACACCGCGCCGCCCCACAGCACCAGCAGCAGCAGCAGCGCCAGCCCCCTGGCCATGGCAGCTGCTGGGGGCTTCACCAGGACTACTAACGTTCAGGAGCTTTTATCTCCCTGCCCGCCCCTAATCCCCTTTGCTGGCGGCACCGTAGGGCAGCCCCACCTTCCTCCCCTGTCCCAGTCATCCCTGCGACCACCCGCTTGCACAGGCTGGCAAGTGCTTCAGTACCAGCTGCTAAAGGCACTTTGCAAGAAAAGTGGTGGGGCACCTGGCACTCTGACCTTCGTGAAGGTCAGTGATGAGCTGCGTAAACACAGAGGATGTGATTTTAATCTGCAAGTGCAGGAGATGTTAATAGCAGAGGCTCTGTGTCGCTCCGATCACTGGCTTTCAGTGAAGGCCCCCAGGTAGGAATGGCCAAGGGTCCTTGGCTGTGCTGCGCTCCCTGGTCCACCACTTTGAAAAGCAGGGAGTTAAGGCAACGTCTTTTGAACCAGTATCCCAATATTCCATAGCACTGTCTGCAACTTGCTTTAAGACACCAAATGTATTCTTTAACCTAGACAAAACCTGAGTTTTGGGGGACGCTTGCCATTGGTTTTTAGGGATGCTGTCCAGTGATGCACATTTTTAGCAACATTTGTGCAAAATTACATTGCTTCTGATTCTTCTCATTATTATATTAGATAACAGCTTGCATATTTGTGCTTTATTAATTATTTCAAAGGTTCAGGTGAGTTGTATTTCTAATCTAACAGAGACTTCAGTGCCCACCACCTTTGCCAGCCACCTCCCATGCATCACTTTTGCATGGGCTCTTTGGCAAACATGGCTAAAGAGATCCCTAGTAGTAGAAATGTTAAATGAAGTCTCCAATGAGCTAGAGATGAATGATGTGATATCTTCAGTTGGACAAAGCCAAACTTGAAGCTCAAAGCAATCTCAGGAAGGCTTTGCTCAGCACTTGGCAGAGTTCATCAATACAACATGTACTTCAGTTGGACACATTACCTTCCTTCCATTTTCTGCATTAAAAGAACACTAAGAAACTTTCAGAGTATTGAAATGTTAGGAAATACTTAAATCTGTTTATTGTATTACCACAATGAATGAACATTGACAGTTCATCATTCCTCTTTCTGATTTCTTTAACAGTGTGGTCATATATTAATTATTTTCTTGCACGGGATTACATGACCACACGGAGCAGGGATGAACTCTTGAAAATGAAATGGTAGCTCCCGTGCCAGTTCCCATGCCTGCTGGATGAAGGTTTGTGTGTGTGATCTGGGGGGCATTTGTGTCCTGGCCCCAAAGCTCTCATCTTCGTGTGCTCTGATGTCCACTTAACTGCTGGAGAAACAAGATGAACTTTTATATGTGTGTGTGTGTGTGTGTGTGTGTGTGTGTGTGTGTGTTTGCATGTGTGTAGGTCCTTATGAAATACTTGACCCACCTTGAGTTTCCAGGGGATGAGAAGACCCACATGGGTAGACTGAGCAAGATTGAACTGTTTGGGTAAATAACAAACACATTTCTGTTCTGATTCCTTATGTTCAGTCACTCTCAGTTTTCTTAATCTTTCCCCTTTCGGGGTAAATTTTTTCTTGCTTGTTCTTTGCTGATTTGGGGGAAGTTTTAAACAAAAATAACCTGGCCTATTTTGCATGAAAAGGCAACAGTCATGGTTTCCCACCACTAACAACAACAGCAGCAAACCATCTTACTACCTTTCCTGAGTGTCCCTACAGCCAAAACAGCTTGAGCTTTGAATTTAGAAGTTACCATGGAAATAGCCCTTGGAGAGAAGTCTTTTTCTTTCTTCCCTTTTTTTTTTTTTTCATGTGAGGTTTGTTTTCTCTTATTTAGGGAAATGTACATTCCCCCTTGTGACTTTTATGTGGGCAGCAAGATGATTAAAAATTCCTGCTATTTCAAGCAGAAAGTAGAAACTGAAAACTTCCTAATTGCTGCTTTCCCTGCAGCATCATTGTTCAGCATGAGTATTTTACACTGCTGGAGGCGGTTTTCAGGTATATCCTTATCGCATGCTGAGGGTGCTGACCACATCTCTCCTGGTGCAGTTATGCCACCTCCCACGGGCACCGGGTCACTCTGCAACGTGCTTGGTGCTGTCCAGGGCTGGGAGCAGCTGCTGCTTGAGGTGGCTTCTTTAAAGCTCCGTGGGGATGTCTGTCCTTCTGCTCCCCTTGCCCCATTGCCCGTGCAGATGGAAGCTGCTGTCAGGAAGAAGCTGCAGAAGCATCTGATCGTTACCTGAATGTTTTGTGTGACAGAGAAGCAAATGCAGCAGCAGCAACTGCTTTTTGAAGATACATTTTTGATCCTTGTGAGATTTTCAGCTGCCTGTCCTTGCTCACCTTATGACATCTGGAATGTAGAGACTCACATGTCACTATCTGTTCTGGTAAATGCTTTGGTCCCATTTTAGGTGAAGGCAAACTAGGGAATGAGCAGTGCTAGTATCAGTGCAAATGTACCCTGCCCCTGGAAGAGAAAAGGAGCAGACTTGATAGCCTATAAGTTTAGGGACAGGATCTCTCCATGTTTTACACGGCAGAAGTTACTGCTTTTTAGGGGCCCACTGGCTGTCTTCAGTGAGGTACCAGTTTGGAGTAACCAATGCTCCATCAGACTGGAGAACTCCCCAAATTATTTTTTTTTTTTAGACATTTTGGCTTATGTCTTTTAAAAAAAACCCTGAAAATTAAGCTGAATTTCAGTTTCAGAAATGCTCACTTTCTTTTTTTTTTTTTTTTTTTTTTTTTTTTTAAAAAAACCCCAGCATCTTAAGGTTCTGTTTTTGGAGAGCTGCAGCATGAAAACAATTCCCAAAGGGGCAGCTGGGTGACTCATGTACAATGAGTTGCCTACTCACCACAAGCTAAGCCTGCTTTTGAAATTCCCATTTTCACAGTTGCCAAGCCTTTAAAAACAGAACAACCTGGGAATTATTAAATCCCATAGGTACTGTTGTCCTTCCTCCTCAATAAAGAGAATAGGACAGAGGTGGCCTACATCGAGTAGTTAAGCACCACTTGGTCTTTCTTTGAGGCATCTTTTTTTTTTTTTTTTTTGAGAGCATCTGCAATTTGCAAGTCTTCAGTAGAAAATCAGCTGTTAACATTTCCCTTGAATTAGTTTTCTAGAGCCCCTAGTGGTGACTTTTCTTCTGCCCCTCTTCTGCCTACCTCTCTGTTTTCCCTTTTCTGAAAAGCTGAACTTATTTCTGCATTTTTCTGGGACAAAATAGTTCTTTTGAGGAAGAAAATGAGGTGTCTGTGTCTTTCCTACTGGAATCTTTGCTCTTTAATGAATTCCTGCCCTCAGAAAAAGTCTGGAGAGCCCAGTGGCCCTTGTCACCTAAAAAGACCCACCACCTTTTAGAAGGTTCCTAGAAAAGAGAATGGCAGAAGCTATTGAGATGGTGATTTACAGAGTGAAGTGCACCTTCTGAATGGTTGTTCAGCTTGATTGCTTTTGATTGCCCATATACAATAGCCCTGATTATCAAGAGGGGGAGAGTCCCTATAGCTTCCCTGGAAGTCAGGCAGAGCTGCAGGACCTCCGACTCTAAAAACTGTGTGCAGGCCTGGGCAGGACTGCACATTGCTGTCACTGCACATTGCATCCTAAGAACCAAACACAGTAAGTTAATCCAAAATTACCTTGCCAAGCCAAATGACAATATTTTGGGAGTTTAGACAAGTCTGGCTATTTTTTAGTTACTTAGTTGTAAGGCTTTCTTTCTCTTTCTTTTTTCTTTTTTCTTTTTTTCTTTTTCAAATCCGTCTGCTTCAGACTTCACAAAGAGATTAGAAATCTGAAACACTGGAAATCTCACAGGAAATCCTGCTCTTAGACTCTCCAGCTGCACATTAAACAAATATCTGCCCCCTTGGGCTCTTATTAATTTTTGTTGAATATTTCTGCAGTAGCAAGGATGGGATATTTTCCACAAAAATAAATAATTTATAAATAATAATAAAAGTATTAAATATTAAAATAATAATATGTAAATAATAATATTTTTAAAACCCCTGCTATGACAAGCTTGGCATTAATACCTGAACTGAAGTCCGGGAGATGTGACATGTGGAATTGTGTTTCATAAACTTAACTCAAGATCTTCACAGGCATCTGGGTTCATCAGAGCATGGTCAGCAATTGTCGCATGCTAGGTTGTGGAACAGCAATTTATTACATGGCTCTCAATCAAGGAAATTGCAATAGGTTTCTGGACTAGCCAGGAATTGCAAGAAACATTTTCATAGCAAATGAGAGAGGGTGAAATAGGTGAAGGCTTGACACGAACATTTTGGAGACCAGTTGAGGAAAGGCTATGAAGATGCAGAAAATGAAGGAGAGAACCTTATGCCACGCAGGAAAGAGAATATGGACTCAGCAGGGAAAATTCAAGGAGATGAATAAGCAGACAGCTGGGATAAGATTATATTTATCAAGGTGATAACCATAACGTGGTGTGTTAAAACTCCGACTGTGCTTCCCATATGAACTAAACTCAATTTCTTGAAACATTGAAAATAAAGAGATGAAAATCATTAGATAATTTAATGTAGAAACCCATCCTTCATAGTTATACTTAAATAAGAAGATGGGAGAAGCTAGGTGACTTTCTAAATCTCTTTTTCTACATTACTGTGTGAGCAAGGAGACATAGTAAATTAAGATTTGGGACCCCCTACCCATATATCCAAGACTTCACTTAGCCCCAGTGAAAGCCAGATAGATAGAAAATAAGAAAAGCAGCAGAGAGTCAATGCCTTGAAAAACACCATATCACCCAAGGTTTTCAGTAGAGTTTGTTGAATAAGAGTTAAAACTCACCTAGAACAGTTCAACCCCAGTGCTGTATTTAGACTGTAGGCACTGTCCTGGGAGTTAAATTAAGTATTGATTTAGGAGATGTCCATCCAGTCTTCTCTTTCTTTGTATGTGTCTTCATAGTGCTGTCTGGCTACCGCCTGTTTCTTTCTTCAAATTACTTGGATGTCTCCTGCGATTGTCACTCTTGCCGCTTTCTTACATGCTGCAGATTCAAATTGTGATCTACTTGGCAGTTCTGCAATTGCTCTGACACTTGAGAGAAACAGTATATGCCATCAGCCACTTATCACTGCTTTGAATTTGCTGGCAGGCTCTGCACCACTCATCCATGTGCTGTGGAATTGGCTTTATCTTCACTGGCTTGTGGACTGGGAACCACCTGTCACAGTCCATAATTTCACTTCTTTTTTTCTCTTTTTGTCTTTGCGCAGGCAGGATTTATCACTCAGAGGTAGCCTGCAGCAGGTGATAGGGATGTCTCAGGCTGGAAACTAAAATGTGCATGGAGGAGGAAGGGAAGTCTCAGGAGGCAAGGCCGGGATTGTGGCCCTCAGCACCCAGGCGCTCTGTCCTCATTTCTCCCACAGTAAGTTGCCACCAAACCTGCGACACTGAATGTTTTTTGTTGCTTCAGCTTCAAAGTGCAGCTCTGTCTCATGGGTGGGAATAAAAGCAGATCTCAGCAGAATGTAAAGCTATGTGATGCAAAAAGGGTCGGTCTTTAATAGGGGTCATTCTGCCCTGCCAATACCTTTGTGGACCAAACCAGTAAGTTCTGCACAGCTCAGGGAAGATGGAACAGGTAGATCAGGAGGAGAGGACAACTGGAAACAGTGCCCAACTGTGTGCAGTGGTACTGGAGTTAAAATGGAAGTGAGTGTGATTGGGATTTACCAAGGCTTAATGAACTCTAGGATGAGTTTGTTTTATAAAGTCACTTTTCAGAGTCAGATGTACTTTGGTATCTTAACAAATTCAGCAGATCTGCCGTAATGTTTGTCAGAAATAACCTCGCAGACAATCTGGTGGGACACGTAACGGGAAGGCATAGCAGACACAAGTGCAATTGTAAGATGAAAGAACCAGGCTACAGCTCTTCAAGTAAGCCAGGTGTCATATGTGAATTAATTTTTCAGTTTTGGCTGGGCGATACTTTCCCAAATGCAGAGGTGTCACTGAGTGGAGCAATTCATTGTGACTGGCAGACTCCCCAGAAGAGGAGATTGCCAGTAAGAGCTGATGACAAGTTAGGTCAGGACTGCATTGCTCCGTTGAGCCTCGAGACTGAGAGAAGGGCTCTTGCAAGGCAAGGCTGAGTCTGCAGAACAGTGAGGGTGGCTTGCCCACGGTCTGACACACAGAGCGTTCTGAGCACATCACCAAAGTAAAAATGAGGGCATTTCTGATGCAAACAGCTGGTGTCTCAATGCTCAGTTCTGTCAAATTCAGTTTTGATTCAGGTGGTTAAACTGAATTTGAAGATTTCAGTTTTAATATTTGAAACATATAATCAGTAATTTCCTCACAGCAGGAATTTTGGACAGATCTCTGTAATTTGTTTTATTCTTGTCACATGGCCCTGATATCAGAGCATCCAAAAGAAGAAAGACCATCCCATTCTCTTTAGAGCTGGTGTAGTGGTGGCAAGAAATTATTCCCAGTATACAAAAAGATGAGAAATTATTCCCAGGGAGTAAGAAATTATTCCCAGTAATAGAAATCATGGGATCACAGAGAAAGACTCTGAGATTCAACAGTAAAGCTAATCTTATGAAAGCATTCCCTCATCTTGAATCACTCTTCAGCCTTCCAAATATGGGAATTATTGTACTTACCATCATTGAAGGTAGTTTCTTTTGAGCAGAAGATTGGTCTAGGTGACATCCAGAAGTCCCTTCCAACCAAAAGTTTTCCAAAAAGTTTCTATTTTATAAGTAGAATACCTGATACAGAAAGAGACTGAATGACTTACAGACATAGTAAATTGTCAGGAAACACAGAATAGAATTCAGATCTGATGTAGACACTTGGTTCTCCTCGCAGTAGATCATGCTTGATTCACCTGAGATTTCCCTGAAAAGCAAAAGAAAGAGGGAGAAACAGATACAAACTTAATATAAGCTCTTTAAGTAAATGTACAAAACAGTTTCCACATATCTGTCAATGTAATCCTTGTGAAAAATACATAATTTTTCTCTAAAGCTAGGAAGTTTCGCTACTTTTACTATATTCTTTTGAGAAACCCTGATCTATAAAGACAATTCTGCTGTTTCTATCCAAGGAGAAAAGCACCAGAGCATTAACATTTAAGCCAAATTATTGAACAGTTTGGATCAGTGTAGAACAGGATCCTCACAAGATTTCAGAAAGTAAATACTTCTTGTGTGCTCTGTTTTTGACCAAGAGGAAGAAATACAAGTTTCAATACTAATCCTTCAGCTAATACTACTTGAGTGGATGAGAGTGGATCTCATATAGAGACAGAAGTCTGCCTGCGTATGGTTAAGCAATATATTTTAACTGCAGCAGAACCAGAGATCCAGGCATGACTAACATATTAAAGAGGATAAACTAAGGTAACTCTGATTACTTTGATTACTGAATTCCTTTATTTTCATAAGAGGATTTAAATAATTCAGAAAGCTGCTTAGAAGAAAGCAATACAGTCCATTACAGAAACTTTCTTGTGTCAAAAAAGATACAGGAGAAAAGATTTCAAAATTCTATAGTTCTATAGTTTCATCAGAAGAAATTGTAATAGAAATAGAAGTTTGACTGACTCTTGGACTCTCAATGAAAAAAGTGACATCTGAAATATATGGATAATTACTATTTTTAAGTTCACAGTAGACCAACACTTACATAGAGGAAAGAAACCTTTACTAAAAGAAAAAATAAGATGGGGTAAGAACTTGGCTGTGCAAATAGCTGCAGTTTAATGAGAGCTCAGTATACATTTGTACATAGATTTAATTATTCCCATGCTGGGATGTTTTCCTGGGATTGCTGCTGCAAAAGCAGTGCTGGAGAAGTTGTAGGAAACAGGATAATTTAGAACCTCTTTTGCAATCTTGTGCACAAATAGCCTTTTAGACTAAAACTTTTGTTCAGTCCCATCAATATGTTTTGTTTAACATCCAAAAATACAAAATGACTGATAGGAAATTAAAAATGTTACCAAGCATTTCTCACCGGAGTGAATTTCTCATTGGAATGACAAATATTAAGTTCTCTCTGCAAGGGGTTTTCTTAGGAACAGGTAATCCCAAAATACTGCTCAAAGACACAAAAGGGGCAGATTTGGGCTAGCATCCAAAATATACTGAATGTTTAAGTATTTGTGAGGGAGATAATTATATGTTTTATGATTAAAGACTAGAAAAATGAAAAATCCAAGGTTAATGTGCAAATTAATTAGGTCTCTGATTTGTACATACATGATTTTGTGAAATAGTTTGATGAAGAGAGAAAAATTAGATCTACAGCAGTTCACGTATGATTTTGAAAGTCTACTAAGAGGATTTGAAGTTTATAAATCTATTTTTTTTCTTTCTCTGAGTACAGCTTTGCTTCTTAAACAGCTACAGTCCTTCCCTCTGATGCTCCTGAGTTGCATTCACGAAGGATGTGCTGGACTTGGTGTACATGGTAGTGTGCTAGGAATAATTTATAAATGGACAGATTTAGGGGAAACTTTTTGATGTAGACTTGTTAAAACCAACTTTATTACACAGATCCTAAAATCTAAACTAAAGAAGAAACTGCTTTTCATCCCTATGAAAAGAAACTTTTTTTTTTCTCTAACATTGTTTTGTTGGTTAGTTAAAAACTTCTCTATAGGCTAAAAAGGTCATTCTTTTTTTGCTTCACTGCATCTTTTTATTTTTCATTTAAGCCTTTAGAGAATTGACTAAGCTAAGATACAGTTGCTTCATCCAGGAAAATTAAATACGAGCTGTACATGCCTTGTGTTTACTTTGCTGATGAGGAATTGAATTGTTTTGGCATTTAAGAGATCTGCTTGAGCAAAGAGAGAAGAAAAGAAGGAGTAGATTTCTGCTATAGAAAAACCCTAAAGGATTTGCCCTGTAGTATTGGGTCAGATACATACTGCCAGTACAGCAAGGCTAATTAAGTTCTGACACAGACGTATTTTGTTTCTATAGACTATATTAAAGCTTCCACCTTCTTGAAGCTGTGTAAAGTAGTCACTGCACAGATTTTTATAAAATATGAAGAAAATAACTTTACCTTTAAGTGTTAGGGCCTTTTTTTTTTTTTTTCCTCAATATCTTATCAAGATATTGCTTCCACAGCTAACATAATGATCACTGATGTGTATCCTGGAGGAAGTTATCAGCAATCCTTTCTGTTTGGACAAGAGTAGTTCAGTAGAGAGTGCTGAACAGTGGGCTCGTCTGTGCTGAAGTGGAGCCATCACATCTCTGCTGTGATTCCCTTCTCAGGGGCCATCAGTGCCATTTATTAGTAAAGCATGGGGAAAGTTGGAAATGGGAATTGATAGGAAATGTTTATGTCCTTGTAATACAGGTATAAGCAGAGCTGAGTAAAAGACAGCAGAGATTGAAGACAGGATTGGAGCCACTGTCATGCTGCCATAGTCTTGCTGCAGAACCTGGAGAAATTACCACTGCTAAGACCATGTTGTTTCCCTCCCTACGTCCTCATCCTTCCCAGATATTTTTCCAGCCTATTGCTGGTTCTGGACTGATCCTCCTTGGAAATATCCCAGCAAAGAGCACTGCAACCCAGAACTGCTGCTCGCTGAAAAGGGCACGCATGGCATGCTGGCAATTGGCCAGGTGAAGGCAGCAGCTGGCCCTGCTCAGACACACAAGGAAAAACATAGATAAATTCAGTTTCCCTTCTTGTGAAGTTTGCCCTTGTCACTACACATAAAACCACCACAATTTCACCACTCTATTGTACTTAATATGCATGTTAAGTGTAGTCATCTTGCTGTCATTTGCTACCACTCGCTGTGTTTGAAGCACTCCACACTCTGCTGATGACAAATAACCTGCATCGTTCAACTTTGCTCCCTAGGATGCTTGCCCTGCCAATGGAATGACTCAACTCAGTACCATAGCTGGATGAACATATGATTTCACAATAAAATAATCAGTCACATTTTGTTTTAAAGGGTGAATTTATGCAGCCACTCGGGGAAAAAAAGGCAAAGCACAGCCTAAAATTCTTTTTATTTACAGTGTGAAATGAAGCATGACTAAGATGATTAGAATTGTAATTAAACAAGAGAATCATATCCACAGATATGCACAACAGAAACAAAGAGGCTCTGAGAGAGGCAGCCTCTAACAAAGCTGAAGTACTTGTACGGTAGGTAGAGCACTAGAGACATCCCTCCTTAATTTGATCTCTACAAGAAGCCATCTCCAAAAGCCTTTTTTTCTTTCTTTCTTTCTTTTACTTTTGGACAAAAGCTGGGCCTCAGGACAAGGTCTGTATAATCTTCCCTGTAAGAAAGGGCACCAAGGGGTACTGCATCTCTAAGGCAGACCGAAACTTGAGCTTCATTACAAATGGGCAAAACAATTTTCTGGGTATGGCAGGGCAGACCCCCTGAGGACAGTCAGTCTGCAGCCAAATAAAGCTCGCGTTTGGCTCCAGCCCTGCGCTATATCCCCTTCTGCTGCTTGCCAAGCACTGTCTCACTTCTCCGGATGCTGCCAACCTCCTAATATCACACTGCATTTCAGCACTATCGCTGCTCTCCTTTGCTGTAGTGTATGGTTCTTGGCATGCTTTCAATGCCTTTCTAAACCCACATCCGAATGCACTTTGATATGTTTCAGTGGCTTGCTGAGAGGCAGATAATCCACCCTTTGTCACGATGGATTGAAGCTTGTCTTGAAAAAGAACAGCTCTATTTCATCAAAGAAAAATAAAGTTGGGAATAAATTTGCCAGTGCTAACAAGCTTGACTGGGTCAGAGCTTTGTGTGCTGGACTAAAGAGTTTAAGACTCTAAAATGCATTAGTATAGCAGAGAATATTCTCTTCAATCTGCCTGCCACACTTACTTTGAGGCACACAATCTCTTATATTTGGTCAGATCATCCATTATACTAGAGGAAAAGGATATCAGATCCCTATAAAGCTTGAGTTTTGGATCTAAGTCTGCATGATTCCTTTTCTTTTATTGTGTAGGAAGCCTCAGTGCTTCTTTGTCCTGTGCCCAGATGTAGCCAAAGACAGAGAGACAAGTTCAGCTCTCAGCTGATAGAGTGCAATGCCAAGGGGAAGACTAATCCAGTCACGAGCTGCATGGGCAGTGGAAGCTGTCTTGAACAGAACTCAGAGAGACACATACTGCAAATAATTATTTGCAGAGATTTGTTTGAAATGGCAAACACATCTGCTTTGGCCTTGCTGAAGATTGTCCCATTCCATGGAGCTTCTTGGGAGTGAGTGCTCAGTATCTTGGCCATTGGCAGCGGCCAAGTTTAGATCCACTTTCTGAAGCTCTTGAAGCAAGTAGATTAAATATGAGCGTGTCTTGTGATGATCAAGGAGAATGCCTTTATTCAGGGAATAGAAACAGTGCCACTTAATGATAAGACCATTCAAAAACAAGCAATGCAGCACAAACTGCAATGCCTCCAAACATCAAGAATCTTATGGAATAATTAAAAAAAAATGCATCTCAAAAAACCTACAGTCTACTCATAGTCATTCACTGGAAAAGAGAAGAAACTTCATTGTTACTTGTTATGAAATTATTCAGCTCACTTTCAAGGGCAATAAACCAGAGCAAAATATGTGTTCATCAGCTAGCTTCCTAAACTCTGCTGGAAGCAGGCCTAAGTGTCAGGAGTTTTCATCAGAGTTGTTATAATGACATGTTTTTCCTTTCCGTTAAAAACATCTAGCCACAGCAACTGCGAAAGAAACAAAAACCAGAACAACAACAAAAATGCCACCACTTGATTCCCTATTTCCTTATCGCACATATCCTTAGTGATTTTCCATCTCTGTGAGCGAGGCTTTAATTAGCTAAAAGTCTTCCGACTCTGCGCGGGTTGGAGGTGCTGTCCCACGGCCCCATCACAGCATGGCAGGCAGATTATCGATCTGAGGCAAAGCAGCCTGACTGCAGAGTCTAAAAATACCGGGGCCACCTGAGCTGCTCCACTTGACTGTACTGTACTGAACTGAGGAGGATGATGCCTGCATGAGGACTGCTTGGTGCCTGTTGATATTTGCCATCTCTCCAGCAGCGTAAAACCCTTTGCAGGAGAGATCAGGCCTTAGATTGGATTCTTGGCTTATTTTAGCAGTAGCACTTCAGAGGCAGCAAAAGTTGTTCTAGTCCTGTGACTACTTGAGTAGTAGTAAGAGAAGTGACTTCCAAAAGCTTCAGAGGAAACCCACTGGTTGCAGTGTTAGGTCTCTGTGGATCCTGTAATAATAATGCTGTAACTTATCACTACAGACCCTGACACTGCTTAAACCTCATCATATCTATACTCATTTTAAAATCTCCTACTAAAGGATCCTTTAGAATTAGGACAGAGTCGAAGGTTAAAGACAAGCCTGTAGGAGACTGTACCCAGTTCTGCTTTCATGTGTCTCAGCAGCTTCATACAACTTGAACTAAGCTATATTTAAAATTTTCTCTTTTGGGAAGCAACTTCAGAATCTATTTGTGACAGTCAAAATCCTAAAATATGAGCAAAATCCTTACTGCTGTGCTCCCTAAGGCCCTGAAGTCTCCTGAAAAGACAGCTATTTCTTGAGTGTCATTAAAGAGAGAAAAACAACTCTGAAGGCCAAATTCGTCCCTGGTGTAATTCATCTGAACTTAACATCAGTGGAGCAGCGGTGAACTTGGCCCCAGCACGTACAGAGTACATCACATCACTGCTGGAGATCCAATTCCGTGCAAGCCACACAGCTCTGGAACAGTTGTGTTTCAGCAATGAAATTTCAGGCATTTTTGTAATTTTATTGCCAGGCAGATGGAATAAATTACCAGGGGATAACTTGTAGCCTAAATTTGCAGAAATCTTTACTTAGACCTGGATTCCGAGTGTTTCCAGGGAAGCTTCTGAGATCCAATCTTGGTGGCCTTGTACAAGACACTTCATTGCTCTGAGCCTTCCTCCTCTAAAATATGGAACTTTAACACATTGAGTGACCTTCACGATCTAATGGGGGAGGTTCAAAAGCTTCCACCCAAGAAAAACATTCACTGGGGTTATTCTTGTAATGGGTGCAGGACTGAGGGTTTTGGATGTGCCTGCAGAGTCCACCGGCACCAGGAGCAGCACCATAGGGCTCTGCGGGCCTCTGCTTGGAGCGGTGCTTGTTTGAAGCATCTCCCCTGGGTATCGTGCTGCTGTGAGCCATACAGACGTACTCACAATTACTGTTATAATAGAAAGGGGCCATCCAGAGCACGTCGTGCTCTGTTACGACGCTGGGGCCCTTCAAGGGAACATATTGTGTCAGAATGACGCGTGCTTGTTGTGCCACTTCAACGCGACACCTCTGTCGGAAGCAAGTTACTCATGACTCTACCTCGCATTTTAAAAGTACTTTTCTGGTACCTGGAAAATGGAGCCGTTTGTTCATAATTCTGCCCCCAGTTTACCTCAAAAGTCATGTTATTCATTAAGGAGTGAAGGCACTGAGGCAGCTAATGCGGAGGATCTTGATTTTTTAAACACTCTGCCTGGCTAAAGCTCAGATAAATCACATGAAACGCAGCTCAGCCTCGCCTCAGCACAGGCCCCTCAAATTCCCTTTTCTTATTGCCGTATTTGAAGAGAACAAGAAAGCTGAGCAACACCAAATGAAAGCCAGAGGGCAGGGTAAACAGCCTGGCTTCTAAAATCTTATTATTCATTTTGAATGGTTATAAGATGCATTTTTATGATTTTGCCTTGTTCTCCAAATATCTCTAAATTCCCTGGCTAACATCATTCCCGTGGTCTAATTCTCTGTGTTAGTCACTAAGTAAGTCACCTGCTAAGTACAGCAATACTAACTAGATCCAGGGAGCAGCGTACGTGCAGTGTATCAGTGTCAGAAAGGTGGCTGTTACTCCCTGTCCTCGGCTCCTCATCTAAACCTGCTTGTTTCTGCCCTCACTGGTTATTTTTTTGTCTTCTACATGTCAGCTTGCTTTCGGAAGGCAGGGAGGAGGGCATTTTGTTATATTTGTGCATCATCTGGCACTGTGGGGTGCCCTTTGGTGCTGCCTGTTTATTAGTACAGCTGCAAACCACCATCATCTGCCAGGAAACCTCACCAGAGGCTACCGGAAAAGTCTGATTTTGCATTAACAAGCAGCACAAACACCAAGTCCTCACTTAAAAAAAGTTTGAAAATAACAGACCTCTATAATCACCAAAGCACCTAGAATTGTATCATATATTTTCTTTGACAAAACTTCAGCATTATCATTTTTTTCCCCACATTCTCACTGCTACTGAAAGACAGGACTAACTAAAACACTTGTTACTTCAAGGTGTCTTCATAGGTAATCCCGGGAGCTTAACTGCAACCATTAGAAAAGCAACGCTGTATTTTAGCATCCTGTTTGCATGAGCTCGGTTCTTCAGGATGAAGCTGAGGCATCGAAGCAGCACCACACTTTAAATGTGGGAGATCCATCTATGTATATCTACATATATATATTTCAATATATATGTATACACATATATAGAGAAAGAGTTAAAAGAAGCGAGACAACGGACAGCGCCCCTACACACACACCCCCTCCGGCCCGCACACCCAAGATGGCGGCGGCGCCGCGCGCGGCTCTCGCGAGACTTGCGGCGGGGCGGGCGCTGCCCGCGTAAATGGCGGCGCGGGGGCCGGGCCGCGGGCCGTAGGGGTGCGGCGCCGGGCGGTCGCCCAGCCGGCCGCCATGGAGCACATCACCACGCCGAAGGTAGGAGCCGCGGGGGGGACTTGCGCCAGGGGGTTTGGGGTCTCCCCTTCCCGCGCTCTCCGCGCCAGGGTTCCTACCCTTGGGTTTTGCGGCCTCCTCAGCGCCTTCTTCTCCGGGAGATGCTTCTTCCGGGCCTCGGTGCCGTCTGGCAGCTGAATAAATAATCAAACGAAATGCATATGATATATGCTGTAAATAGTATGCGTGTGTATACCGCAGATTGCACGTCTTGCACTGCTGGGAGAGCGTGCAAATGCCCGGGCTGTCGCTTGACCGCCTTATTCCTCCGTGCAAGCCTGCATGGTATCGAGGAGAGCTGATAAATTGTTTGTTTTCCCTTATTTCCCTTTAAACCGTGTTCCAAATGCAGTTTCTCTATTATTATTTTTAAGGCTTGTTTGATTTCGGTAAACGAGCAGTCCTTGCATTCCTGTAAGAAAGAGGTATTCCTGAGTGTCGCTTCTGAGTTTGGACGGGCTAAAACGCCTCCGTGGGGAGCGTCAAGGTTTCTTTCTGCCTCTGGGTGCAGGGAGAAATACTGCCAGAAAAGCTTAAAAGTTTCTTTTGAGCCGCTGCCCATCCAGCCCCTTATCCCCGGACCCTGAAGTGCCACCAGTGCTTTGGTTTTGTTCCCAAGCAGTTGGATTTGGGAATGTTCCCTTATGATCTCCCACATGGCACTGGAGAGCTGCCTTTACCTGCTGGTTCTTATGCCCTGCGAAAGGGCGAGGTTGGACATGGTTGTTAGGTGTGTTGTAAATAGACGGTGGGAGAAAAGCACCTGGACCAGGATTCAAACTCTACAAGTTTCCTAGCAGGCATTTCTTATTTTATTTTGCTTAATAATGGAAGAAAAATTCCAGCGGTGCTCATTAAGAAGCAAATAGGCCAGAAAATAAATAAATACATTTAAATATTTGGAAGTTAGTATTTCTATGTCAGTACTGATGCCTCGTAAGACTCATCTTTGTTAATTAACCTATTGCAGTGTATGAAGTGCTCTTAAGAACTGTGTTGTGGCAGGGAGCTACCTATGTATTTCTATATGGGTTTTAAAGAAATGATCTGCAAAAGGTTAATGCTGTTTTAGTATCATGACTGAAAAATGAGTAGTTGGAAATTGGACTATGAGGTTGTTTCTTTTTCAATATTACTTTGATCACATTAAATGTGTGCAGTCTTTCCTTCTTTATTGCCTCATTATTTATTTCTGCCATCTTGCCAAATAATAAACTTTGATCACCTTGACTGTAAATTTAGTACTTGTTGTGCATTCCAGTGCTAAAATTTGGCTCTTTGTATAACCTTTCCAGTCTTAATAACTGGAGAAACAATATGAATATATAATAGAAGATTGACTTGGAGTTGCAGGGAAAATTATCATTCTTATTTTTTCACTTTCTTTCTCATAACACGACTGTTTTGGAGTTTTTTTTTGATCAAAGATATATTTACTTTTTGCCCTCATCTTATATTGCAGGTTGAAAATGTGAAATTACTAGATCGCTATACAAGTAGGAAGGCAGCAAACGGGACGTTATACCTGACAGCCACTCATCTCATCTATGTTGATGCTTCTGCTGAAGTCAGAAAAGAAACATGGGTATGTTGTGGTGCCTGGGTCTGTTTAAATGACAGTGTAAACATTTGTTATGTCTCACAGCCAAAATGAACAGTTTTGAGAAGTCTGAAGGTGTAGTTTTCATGGCAATTTAATATCAGTTGTTTTTACAGAAATGGCCATTTCAGAAAGAAAGGAGCACAGACATAGTATGACTTGATAGAGGTCACATAGTGAATAAGTTGTAGTTTCTGGAATTTGTCTGCTGTTCCTGAGTTTGTAGTTTTAGAAATATAAAAACCTAAAATTAACACTTGGTTTTAATTAAAAAATAAAGTGAGAATGCCAAAGTATTGACTTGGGGGTGGAGGGGTGGTTTAGTGATAAGAGTTCAACTCCTTTTATAACCTGTAATACCCAGTTGCACAGCCTCTAGAAGTAATTTACGTAATTCTGTGTGTTTTCATGATCTTTCCCTTGGTTACCTAGCCTCTAGGTGCACAACTTGGATGTTTGTTGTGTTTACTTGATAAATGTCACAAACTTATTTTCTGCTGCTAGTATTGAATTAGGCTGGTAGTGCTGCAGACTTTTCCTATCTGCTTGTAATGCTTGTGGCCTTATCAGCGGCTTCTGAAAGGTTTAGTTGACTTCCTGTTTTTCAGATCCTGCATCACCATATTGCAACTGTAGAAAAATTGCCTCTGACCACAGCAGGATGCCCTCTGCTTATTCACTGCAAGAACTTCCACGTGGCACACTTCGTTATCGGGCAGGAACGGGACTGTCACGAAGTGTATACCTCCCTGCTTAAACTTTCACAACCAGGTATTTGGGAATCTGTTTTGCAAGGAAAAAGCTGGGAGGCTCCTCTGAGCTGCAGAGAGAGCACTTTGCTTGTCAGGTATTGACTTTGCTGCAGCAGCAAATCATCTGTTTCCACCACTGCAGCCTGTTTGTGTGGTTCAGCACAGTAAATGCAGTGCTGCCCTGTGGAACCAGGCCACCTGCTTCCAAAAAAACCACAAACACCTCCTGGCAGTGGAAGTGAGGTCATCTCCTCCAGGGAATTTCAGCAGACCTGTGCAAAGATGCCTTTCCTAGTCAAGGCTTTGCTGGATGGCATTCTGTACCTGGCTGCTTTTGGCCACTATGTGCTTAGCTGCTGGCCATGTGAATTTCTGGCCTTTCTAGTTGAGTTAGATGTTCACAAAATGGTAGAATGCCATTTAAAAAGCTTTAGGCATTGCCACGCTTTGTTGTTCCTCAGTAGTTCCTGTTTGGTGTCTGTCCTCTTCCAACTGTAAAACTCTGTTTCACTCTGGCTGCCCTGACTTGGAATCAGTCTTAAGAGTGTGTGCAAATTTCCTCAACAGTCTTTGGTCCTTTCTGGCCTCAGTTTTTAGCCTGTTGTGGATGAATCTTCAGGCTCTTTGTACTTCCTTCAGAGAAAAGTTCCACTTGGTTTCTTATGGTCGATGGCTGCTTCTGTTTGTGAACTAGTGTTTGGGGTTCTGTGTTGTTGTAAGGATGCTGTTTGTGATGGCTTTTTGTAATTTTAATTAGTCAGTAGGAGGGGGAGTCAGACCCTTTCTTCTTGGCCATTGTTGGTCTGAATCAGAATTTTTCCTTAGAAGCGTTTTTTACCTAGTGTTTTCAAACTGTTTGAATTTGAGGATTGTCCCTGTGTTTCCTTTATGTTCTGAGCTGCCAGATTTCCTTGTTCTGAGGTTCCTGTCCTAATACTGTATCTGGCAGGTTTCTGGTGTCATGTTTAAAAACTGTCACTATTCCTTCTGTTCTGAAAATTAGAGACTTGCAAAGCATGGGAGCTGCCACTGCGAGAGATTACATTAGCCAGTTTCTTTTGCTTTGTAATATGTACATGTTGTATGTAACAGGCTGTAAATCCTTATTTTGTTCTGTTTGTGGTTTTTAACAGTTCAGTTTTATTGGTTTGAAATTTCTGCACATCTGCTTTCTCTGTGGTCTTTGGCAGAGCACATCATTATTTTATGATTTGGACATGAATGATTGACAGTTATGGGTTACCTGCCTGGTAACCTGGCTACTTTATCAGACTCTGGCAGGTTTCAGTCTCTCTCTGGAGAACTGGCTGGCTTGGAAATGTGCTGAATGAGTTATTGATTGGATTTGCATTTTATGAAGAGAAGAAAGGAGACTGGGGAGGTAGAGATGGAGGGAGGAAGAAATTATCATTTGTCAGACACAGCCTGAAGCTTTTGTTGGGCTGACAGTAATATTCAGGACATCTATCAAGCTCTTCAGGTGGCTCAGAGCATACTATTCAAAGATGAACATAACAGGTGTGCAAGAGCTGGTTTATGAACTCTTAATAGAAAAAGTATCTTTTAATACGTGTTCAAATTTGTGGGTTAATTCTTAAGAATACTTGTCTAGTATGTATATTGTAAACAACTCAGTAGGAACTAATTTGTTAAGAAAAATTACTATTTGAATTCTAGTGAAGTGCTTTAGCGGCTCTTCTCGTCTGTGTGAGCTGAGCACTGAAAATTCCTGATGACTTAAATGAACTTTTGGCATTTGGTATGACCCAGAATGAAAGCCTATAAATATGAGGAACACTGAAATAAGGCCCAAATTTAGAAGCTTTGGGTGAATTCATTTCATTTATATGTTTCTTTCTAAGCTATAGATGAATGGGAATGTTTTTGAGTAATCCTTGGGAAAAACAACCCTAAATATACATTTTCTTCCCTGCATTACTCAAGGACAGACTTGGTCTGCCTCTTTTGCAGAGGCTAGTAAAGTACAAAAGGTAATAAAAGAAGACTTCAGGCATCTGATATTGAAGGCAGGAGCCTAAGTAAAATAGCTACAGTTAAAATATAGCTAACTATACACTAGGGTGGCTTAGCACCTGACTTGTATAGTTTAAAAAAATCCAAATCTCCTGTTTGTTTTTGATTGAATATTTTTTTTTCCACTCCTTGTATCAATTGTGACATACTTGTGGTACACTGGCTTGCACAGGGCATGTATCCAAAGAAAGAGCCTTTTGGGAGAAGTGTCAACTCTTTATATTTTACTGTATTTATCTCTAACTCATCTTTTTTTCTTTCTTTTTTTTCCTCAGTGAAACCTGAAGATCTTTATGCTTTCTCTTACAATCCTAAAATGTCTAAAGATAACCGGGAGATTGGATGGAAACTGATTGATTTAAAAGTAGATTACCAGCGCATGGGAATTCCAAATGACCACTGGGAAATAACGGATGTGAATAAAGACTATGAGGTAATTCCTGCCCAGAGTAGCCATTTGGTGCGGTATCTCTTCTTCAATATTAATGACATACAGAAATCCTCCTCCTGCTGCATAAGCGGTGTCTCCAGGGAGGAGTGAGCTCAGCTGGTCTTAATCGAAGCAGCAGCATCCTGATGTGAAGTTGCACATAATGATGCTATGAAAGAACAGGGCCGGCAGAGTCACCTTGATTTGCTTGCTCCCTCTGGCAAAGAACTAGATACTTAATTTTTCTAGAGAGATGTCAGACTCTCGTTTACAAGAAATTGAAGTACCTTTAGCTTCTTCAGGTATTTCCAACCCTGTCCCATCAAGATGATGGCACCTATAGAAGAGAAATAAATGGCAGCAATTTTGCTTGGTAGAGAACAAAGGCAGGTGACAATGGACAGAGCAAGGTGGGGGAAAAGCCCAACAACCAGAAAGGACTAACGTTTTTGGCTTTGTTAGATTTTATGCTAAATATGGGCTCCCAGTCCTAGGTACCTTTTGCTGTTATTTCCTTTTCTCCCCCTTTTAAGACAGGCCAGATCTGGATGTTAGAAAGAGAACAAATTTCAGCAAGTTTGTTCAGACTCTTGCTTTATTTTATTTCTCCTTCTCTGCACAAACAGATGCTTTTATAAAAAAGCCAAAGCTGGCAACTCTGCGAAAAGTGTCAACACATTAAGGCTTGAATCCCCCCTTCCCCCAATATACTCTATTTTATGCTTTGAGTTGAAGAAATGTGTGCTGTCAGAACTGACTGGTAATTAAGTGACTGCATCTTTGCATGCCTGAATTGGGATAACATGAGAGGTGCTTTTTTTTCCCATTAGCTGATTTGGGCGTCTGAATGTAGACATCTAAAATCATTAATCACTTTGAAGCTTTACTTGCTAGTACAGTATGTAACTCTCAATTGCTTTGTAATTTCCTCAGGATTTCTAGCTGGCTTTTAAAATTGTTAAGCCTCAAGTAAAGCCAGACTTGAAAATAGCTTTCACTGTGAAGTATGTGCTGAATAGACCGTCCTTGTGTGAGAAACAAGGATAATTCTGAGGCTGCTGCCCAACTACTGGAAGTTGCTTTTGAATTGAATAACATTTAATTGGAACTCCTTATAATAAATTTGTTCTTAATTTCTCTTTTTGTGATAAATCAGAAGCTCATACAAATCATTGGATTTCAAGAAGTTCTTTTTAAAATGTATGGTGTTCTACGCTGTCCATTTTTTAAGTCCAATTGCAAAATCAAATCCCCATTCCCATGCTTTTTTTCTAAGTACTTATTAATTGCTCAAAACCTTTTAAAATTAGACTATTTCTGACATCTCTTGTCAAATTATTTATTGCTAAAATACTAGATGTGATAAAAAAGCAATTTCATATTCATGTAAAATTCAAAGTTGTCATACCTGATTTTCTTCTTTCTTCCAACTTAGGTTTGCAACACATATCCTCCAGAAATAGTAGTGCCTAAAGCTGCTAGTAAAGCAACAGTGATTGGAAGCTCAAGATTCAGAAGCAGAGGACGGATTCCAGTTCTTTCATACTTATATAAAGAAAACAATGTTAGTTATTCATAGTCTGCTGTCTTTGTGGGGGGTAAGGGTTCCCCTTCTTATCCAGTCCCATTTAAGTGAAGGGAAAGAATGTGATAAAGTTTGGAGCATGTTGCCTTCATATTTGAGAATTGTATTTATTTTTTTTTTCTCCCATTAATTTAACCCAGTAAAAGCTGGCTTACAGCTGGCTTTTACTGGGTTATTCCAAGTGGCAGAATAAGCTTGTCAGAGCTAAGCTTTTTTTCTAAGATGTAAGTAGTGCTAAGTCAGTGGATGGGGAATTGAATTTACTTTTTTTCTAAGACCTTATGTGAACAGATGATGATTGAACAAAGGTAGTTTTGGTTATCAGACACAGGATGTCTCTGGCTGTGCCTCCACTGCCCTTCCTCAGAAAAGCTGTGTAAAAAAGCACAAGCTTTCTGAACTTCCTGCTTGAGTTTTTTTGATCAGCTTTTAGAAATGTCTTGATATAGACTTTTTTTAAATTTGCTGATTAGCTGTACTGAATTTTTAACAAGATGTATATTAACTTGGCTAAACATTTTTAAGAGGAGGAGGAGGAGGAATGACCATGAAACAAATCCCCATGCACTCAAAATAAGTAAAAGTTTTGGTTTTATTTCTTTTTTGCACTGCAGACCAGGGCACAGATTTTTAACTTTGCTGTCTCAGCACTGTTTTAGATGCAGATGTTAGCAAAATGCTGTCACAGACAAACTGTTATTACTGCAGGAAGTGGGCCTTGACCCGGGCAACTGTAAGGAGTTGTGCTGGAAACTATCAGAACTTTCCTAAAAAAACACATTCAGTGCTGTTCTGAGCGTGGAACAGTAAGAAATGATAAGCAGAGTAACACAAAGGGATTGTCAGGGCAAGCGAAACAAAGCAGATACAGTGAGAGCTGCTAATATTTGGAATAGTGGTCATCCAGCAGTGTAGTGGATTGGAGAAAGTAGGGAGCAGGGTTCTGTAGCCTTGCTGATTTCTTAAGTTCCCAAATTCTAGCCTTGAGAAATAGTGCAGTGATACTTCCACCCATTTGAGTGGCAGCTTTTAGACAAAACAGAGGATAGGACATTGAAAAACATCAAATTACAGCGTTTGGATGGTGTGAGAGCAGAACTGGGTGGTTGTGTGTTGCAGGCTGCCATATGCCGCTGTAGCCAGCCCCTCTCTGGCTTCAGTGCTCGCTGCCTGGAGGATGAGCAGATGCTGCAAGCCATCAGAGAAGCCAACCCTGGGAGTCCCTTCATGTATGTTGTAGACACGAGGCCAAAGGTATCCTTTTTGTGGGATTTGGGGCTACTTTTAAAGCTCGCATCTGAAGTGGCAATGTTGTTTCCAGGGAATGCTTTCATAATTTTGCTAATGCTTTCTTATGCTGTGCTAGGTTGGGGTGTGTTACTCCTTAAGGATGAGTTCAGAACCAGACTCCAGATTCTGTGTCTTAATGTGACTAATGCTTGTGTGTAGTAAACTGTGGTGTTAAATGGTGTTAGGAATGCTTGGGCACCTGGAGTATTCAGGGGTGAGATTGGGACTAAGAATGACCTGAAATGACTGACATGGATCCAAGAATGACCTAAAATACCTTGAGGCTGGTTGGAACAGTGAACCACATTCCAGGAGACAACTGGGTTCTTCATATGTTGAGCTGGGGAAAAGTCTTAGGAACCCATTCCAGGGGACTGAAGTTCTGTAATCAGTGGAAAGGACAAGCAGGAGAGGCAGTTCCTCTTTCTTTTTTTTTTTTCTTTTTTTTTTGTTTTGTTTTGTTATTGTAAAAATAGCATTAGTGTTCTTGGAATGTGTGGCTTGGAAATTAATAAGTATCAGCTCTTCCTTGTTGGTCGATAGTTGCTATTTGCAGCTAAATGTTATTACTGAGATGTTTAATGCAATAGGTTAGTAAAGCAGTTTGCCAAATGAAATCTGTAACGATCGTCCTTTTGAGGGACAGGCAGTTTTGAAAGGGTTTCAAGCAGTTACCTTGCAAGCATATTGACTGAGTGCATAAGCGTAAGCAAATGGGAACACGGGTGTTTGCAGAGCCCAAAATCATTTATGTCCAGTGATTTAAAAATGCTAGGATCGTTTTATAAATTAGGTTACTGAGAACTGGCGTTACAGTTTTATGCAAACTCCAAATGCATTTAAACTTTAGTGAGAACAAGAAAAGAAAAAAAATTGTTTTGGGAAAACTTAGAAAATATCTCTTACTTATTTTATAATATGACATTCCCTAAAGGTAGTTTGTTCTTGGTACATTTGGTGATTAAAGGTGTGTTTATAGAAGTCACTGCATGTTATTTTGGTAAGATGTACGTCTTGTGTCCGTATCTTCTTCCTTCTCTCCTTTCTATAGAGGCAAATAATTCCTCTTCCCAAATCTGTCTGTAGGGGTTGAGGTACTCTTTCCTTGCAGACACGAAAGATCTCCTGGTAATATTCTTTTGGATAATTCTGCAGAGAAACTGGCTTCTCTTCAACCATTTCTGCTCTTCTAGTTGTATACTTTCTGTGCCACTTGAATGTTTCAGTGTCCCCTCAGGTGACTTTGTTGAACCTGTGTGTAGGTCTGTAAAAAGCTTTGGAATTCTCTTGCTATTCCTGTGCCTCCATGTATATATGTGACTGCCTTTCCTAGCTTATCCTTCATAAGTTTTCACCAGAATCTTTCTGTATAGCTTCGTGGGTTGGGACAGACAACTTTGACAGCAGTTTTCTGCAGTTGGATAAGGTTTTGATGCTGCCTGTCCTAAGAAATGCTCTCCAAGCTCCTAATGGATTACTGTGGATGGTTAATTGATTGGAGGCATTCCCAATAATTTTAGTAAAATTGATGACATAATGCATGGGAGAGCGACAGGGAAAAGAACATCTGAGGAACAACTTTGTTGAATATATGTTCTGGGGAGATTAAGTATTTGAAAAGTGAATTTGCTTATTTCAGTGCTTGTTTTTGTTGTTTGAAAGAGTTGTAAAACTCTTTCTGTTTTATCCTACTGCCCTTCCCTTGCATTTTCTAGCTAAATGCCATGGCCAACCGAGCTGCTGGGAAGGGCTATGAGAACGAAGATAACTATGATAACATTCGCTTTAAATTTATCGGCATAGAAAACATCCACGTGATGCGGAACAGCTTGCAGAAGCTCCTTGAAGGTGGGTTTGGAGCCTCCTTATGTTTCTTTGGTCCCTGACCTTGCTTTGCTGAATATAGAAGTGCTCTGTGCACAGCTTGATGGTGATAGAAACCTGTTAGCAAAGTTGATGTATTACTGAAGTGGTTGAAATTATTAATGTTTGTTTTCCTGATGGAGACTTTGTCTGTTACTGTGCACAGTGTTACGTTAGCTCAAAAGCAATTAAAATTTACTACGTTCATTACTTGTTTTGGATACATAATTTGGCACACAAATTTTGCATTTTAAAGCTAAAAGGTAAAGAAAGTGCCTTTTATCATAAAGGGACTCCATGTTAATTTGTGGGCTATTTTTTGTTTGTTTCTGACTTCTTTAGCTGAACTTGTTTTTTAATATGTGAGTGGTCAGCTTTTTAAATTAATCTGTGAGATGATGATTTTGGGGAAAGGTGGGGACAAGAGCAGCAGAAATGCTTTTCTGAGTCACCGGAGACCGAGAGATGAATCGAGCTCATATTTACACTGAGGTAACTTTGGAGAAATTCTGCTAATGATGATAGAGTGGCTTGGGTCCAACCAAGATACTCTAGTAGTGTCTTTTCATCAGTTATTAACATGTTTATGGTGACAAAGCCTGGAGAACAAGGCAGCATGGATGCTGTAAATCTTTTTCTTTGGACCCCATGCTTATTTTTTTGGAAAATAATGCAAGTGCTGTCATTCAGAATAAGGTTTTAATATCTTGGTAACCAATGTGTTGGGCATCCTGCTTCAAAAGATGGTGCTAGAGACTGGCTGGTCTGGTTGCACTGTTGGACCTGTAGTGACCTGGCAGAAAAATAAGGTTGTTTGTAGGACTGTGAGATTGGTGTGAGCACAAGTGTAAGTCCTTAGTTCCATGTTGCTGGTCAGTTTGTTTTGTGGAGGGGGAAAGGGCAAAATAATTACTCTCATATTTGTCCTCTTGGCTACTAGGGTTCGACAGTGAAAAATCCCTCTCTATAGTAGGGACTGCTGAACTATAGTACTATAAGTATTTCTTACAGTGGTTTTCAATGTAACGTATTTAATCTCAAGGGCTGTTCAGGTGCTTTTTTTTTTCTGTAACTTAGAACTCTTCTTGCTTCAAATCTTTTTAATAGTGATTCCATGTTAATGACTGTTAAATAGGTGTCTGATGGTGATTTTTATAGTGAAGTAACGAATAGGAACACTCATCAGCTGTGGTTTTGTTGGGAAAACCTCACTTGATATGATAATAATGTGTGGGCTATGCTTCTTAGAGGAGAAAGATATTTCTTGTCAGATCCTCAAATTCTCTTGTAGCCTAAGGAGTTCTCGATTGTGTATATAGATGTGCAAACAGTAGTTTACCCTTTGAATGGGATATTTCTGCTAATATTTAAGGAGTCTGATAATATTAGCATTTAGGATCTGTCAAGTTTTATTGCTGTGAAGAAGTAATGGGGAGGTGGGGAAAAGAAGTAAATGTTTCTATGGAATCATGGCAATTTTTTTTGTTTGTGTTCTCAGTGTGTGAAGCCAAGTCTCCTTCAATGAGCGACTTCCTCACTGGGCTGGAGAATTCGGGTTGGTTACGGCACATTAAAGCTGTGATGGATGCAAGTGTTTTTCTCGCCAAGGTAAAACTGTACCCCAACCTGCAGGTAAATTAAAGAAAGAAAAATAAATGTACTCATCTGTTAGTGATTGCTCCAAGGCTGTGAAGTCAGCTCCAAGGAGAAGGTGGGAAAAACCTGATGTTTAGTTTGGCCTTAGCGTGGAAATAACAGACCTGCAGTTGGGTTTGAGCATGAGATCATTGAGTAGTTTTCCTGGCTGGCAGTCCCCTAGCAGCTTCCAGTGACCAAGTGAATTGCCATAATGGGCTGAAGCATTTTCTCACTCACTGTATTATAGCAGTTACCTGGCCATTATTTGAACTCATTTGAAATGCATGAAATCACAGAATGTGAATAAATAACCTTTGTAGATGCCCTTGCACACTGCAGCCTAATTAGTCATGCAAAAAACTTGCATGCTTGCTTGATATTGTCAGTTACTGAAATGCTGTGATTTAAACAACGGACTATTTTGCTCTCTTTTTTTTTTTCCCCAGGGACTGCTAGTTTTGATTGTTCAATGCAGTCCTCTTTTCCAGAGCACCTGGAAGAGTGGGACTTTGCTGCTGGCTAGGCAAAAGGCAAAAACATGAGAGCTCATGGTTCTTCAGTAAAAGTAAGGGGAATGTAGACAACGAGCAGCAATAGTTGCTACTTGCTACCTTCCAACATAGCAAGCAAGAAGTTGTTTTGTTTCTCCTCTCCCACCAGTACAAAGGAAGGAAGGTGGTCAGTTTGGGAGGAAGTTGAGATGAGCTCTCCTAAATTTTCTTGGAAGTTTCCAGTCCCTGAGCATCAAATTATTATTCTTTACTCATCCACCAAATGTTTCCTCAGAGAAAGGACTGTGAATTCCAGGCATTTCAGAAGACTGAGTGTTTTGAGATCAGAAGATCTTTGTTTCTTGATGGTCTCTGGTGCTGACAAGGCGTGCTACAGCATTTCATTGTAGTTGGGGTTTCCTATGGGTTAATGGCTATATGCCCAGAAATGAGGCATTTCCATGGTCCAGATGAGAAGTGACAAATTTTCCCCTTGGGTTTTAGAGAAGTCTGGTAAAGGCAGATGAGGGGAGAGCATTTAATTACAGTAAGCAAGCTTGCAAGCTGCTAAACTGTTCTGTCTGGTGCCTCCTTTGCAGGCTGTGAAAGATGAAAAGGCAAGTGTGTTAGTGCACTGCTCCGACGGGTGGGATCGCACAGCTCAGGTCTGCTCCCTGGCCAGCCTCCTTCTAGACCCGTTTTATCGGACATTTAAAGGCTTCATGGTAAGAGCATGAATGTTAAAATATCAAAAAGTGCTTTCTGCATTCAGAATGTAAACAAGCCTTAATTAAATGTTTTAGACCATTTCCTGGAACAAAGAGTAGGTGACCTATATAAAACCAGCTTTGATTCTATAAACAAGCTTTAATTGCTCTGAGCAGCATGAGCAGAAAACGGCAGCAGAGTTGATTTGCAATTCCCAAATCTTTTTATTCTTGAGTGTCCAAAGATAACTGTAATGAGACATTTCTGCAAGAGATGAGTGAACAAAAGATATTATTCTGACAGCAGCTTGCCAAAAAGGGGGTAAAGAAGCTTTTCACTTAACACCCCTATAGCAAATGGTCTTGTAACTGCTAGGGTTTAAATTGGGGGGGATCACATTCATGTACACAGAGCAAATGTAAAACCTGTGTATTGCCCAAAATGTTTGTGTCCCTGAAGACCTATTTCAAGTCCTTTGCACGAGAACTTGCCTGAATTTGAATTTTAGAACTTTGTTCTAATACAGGCTTCTTTTATAAAGAGTCATCACTTCATATAGTGAAATGTTACCATTCGTCTCCTCATGTTAAATATCTGAAAGTTCCTTAAAAAGCTGAAATTGGAGTAATGCAAATTTTCCCTCCCCAGATATGTGAATGCGATTTACACTGCTGGAACTGTTAGCTTGCATTACATGCTAGATTTTATTATTATTTTTTTCTTCTGGATATTGCTGCCTTTTAACAGTTAAAATAATACCAGAATATGAAACATGAACCTGAATTTCTGAAGTGCACGGGAGAGTTCTGTGTAAACTGTGCAACATGATTTTGGTGAGGGTCAGGAGCGGTAACCTAGACACTGGAGCACAGGCAAATTTGTCCTCTGCATGTAATGAGTATGCACAGGTCCTATGACCATGGTTATACCTAGAGGAATGCCACAAGAACGCCCAAGAATATGAAAATTTGAATAAGCAGTCTGAATTAATAATCAAAGGTATATTGTGATTTTTCTGCCACCTTTTGGGACTTCAAGCCTCTGGATGATAATATCAGGGATTAATCTTTAATAGCAATTTATCAATTAGTTGTTACATTAACATTTTAATTGACTTCTGTGAATATATTCATAACATTAGGTAGCCTTGTTTGTGAACTGTATTTAATATTTAACAATAAAAGCTTTGTTTTGCCTTTGCTAATTAATGCTACTTCAACTTCTGTTTTGAAACTGAAGGTCTTAATAGAAAAGGAGTGGATTGCCATGGGTCACAAGTTCTCACACAGGTAACAGCATTTAATCTTGCATGTGGTGACTGAGGGGAGGCTTGACAATGAAGGTAACATTGTTTACAGGTTCATTCACTCCCATTAATAATTTAAATGAGAATAAAGCAAAGGGGAGATGGATCTGCAAATAATTTCTCAGATATTGTGAGCTCTAATTTGGAAACTGCAGGAATTGCTGACGTAAAGCAGTATTTCCTAGGGTTGTTTGCCAGCTAGTTTGCAGTTTGCTTTTTCAGGATGTTCTTTTTATATTGCTTTGCAGCATTGTAGTCTTGAATAGATTAGTTTTAAATCTATTTTTCCTACCTGTAAAATCTTATTTATATTATATGTGTAGTGTTAGTGTTTTGGCAATACTTGTAAATACTTCTGCAGTGATTTTTCTGGCACAGTTAATATTTTCAACTGAGTTCAGAATGTAAGTTCAGCCTGATATAATATTGAAGAACAGTTTGACCTGCATTCTTTAGGCAAATTAAAACTACTGTAATTAATAGTCTGCCTGTTGAGCGCATAGTATTTTGGGTTGTGTTTTTGTTTGTTTAGTTAATTACTGGGTAGAAATTGGAAATTCGCATGCCTAAACGAATACTGGGAGGGACTGGACCAGTCTGTTCAGTAATATTAGCATATTAAAACTTGAGAACCTTGACTCAGTGTGAAATTTAGTCCTCTTTTTAATAGTGAAACAAGTTATTTCCGTATAGCATATTTAGGAAGAATGAGCAATATGGATGACCTTAAACTTGTGCTTTAGACAAAGTGGTCCAAAGATAAATTGCTCTCTAAACATTGCAAGATCAACTAATGTTACGTGGTCACTGTTTTTGCTTTTGTAGGGACTGTTTTTTGCCTTTACTTCTTTTCTAAGGGTAGGGAAATAACTTCACCTATTTTCTGTTGTAAAGGGTTCTTTGTGTTGCAAAGCATTGTCTCAAATATGAGGACTTGGCAAGGTGTGCAAAAAGTATCATAGAGACAAATATCACCACTGTTTGATAACATGAACTTTTATTGCAGTAAATGGAGATCATTGCCCTCCTAGTTGCAGCCTGTGCGTTGTGGTTCTTGGGGAGATTAGTCTTTCTTCATGCTGCTTCTTCAGATAGAGTAGCTGGAATAACAGAACCAGGAATTGGTATTTGATGAGCTGGATCTCTGCAACAAGGGGCCTTACTTCATCTTAGCTCTTAAGTTGGGGGAAATCAAGTAAAAAATTGGTTAGAGCAGATTGTTTAACAAAACCACATAAAGTCTGCTTTCCCTTCCATGGATTTTCAGGTTGTAAGACTTTCTATTTTCTTTTTTCCTATAAAGAAAGAACAGTCAGGACAGTATTATAGAGGTTTGAACATTTTCTAAAAAGACTATTGTTCTTTTTTTTTTTTTTTCTAGTTATCTTTTGTTTCTTAGTAGGTTATAAAGAACATTATACCTCTGGCTTTGTAAAATTAATAGTTTAACTACATCTAAACCTGGAAAAAAGTTTTCTTTGCTTTTGGTTGGTTATTTTGGGCTCCTCCTTCAATCCCTAGTAGTTGCCTAGTTGCCTAGGCATTTGTCTAGTTGCTTGCAATCACGCCCAATTGCCAGAATCTCATTCTTGGCATCCACATGGGCAAGATCAGGTTGTTTTGGCTGTTACTGCTCATTATGGCTGGGCCTACATGATAAAGTGCTCTCGCCATCCCTGAGGATCAGAGTGGACCCTGGGCGACCTGCAGTGTGTGCAGTGTATGGTGCTACTTTTGCACCTTTGCCTCTTCTAGGGCATCTCCTGTCTTTGACTTCTGTTTTGATGAAAGAACTGGATGGTTTGTTGGGTTTATATTAATCCCCTAATGTAAAACATGAGGTATACAAACACCTGCCCCCCCCACCCCCAGCTCTGCAGAGTGATTTCTTAAGCTGGCCATGAAGAAAACCATCCCAGCTGTTAAGCAGCTAGAGAACTTTTGTTGTCGACAACACAGGATTTAACTTTGTTTTGTTTGTATCTCTCCAGGTGTGGCCATTTGGATGGTGACCCAAAAGAGATATCTCCTGTCTTCACTCAGTTCACTGAGTGCGTCTGGCAGCTCATGCAGCAGTTCCCATGTGCGTTTGAGTTTAACGAGCGTTTCCTGCTTGAAATCCATGACCATGTGTACTCCTGCCAGTTTGGCAACTTCCTTGGGACCTGTCATAAGGAGCGTGAAGATCTGAAGTGAGTTGGCAGTTTACAGAGCCAGCAGTCAAGAAATCACTTCAAATGTCAAAAAAAAAAAGGACAGGTTGTGGTTTTGTTTTTATATGACTGTAGGCTGGCCAAGGGGAGCATTTTGTTGATGGCTGCCCACATTCTACAGCGTGCAAAACTTAAAGATGAATTATATCCCTCAAAGCCAGATCTTTTAATTTGTCCTGTTGTAATAACTTGCAGATGTCACTCTTGGACTGGATATGTTCCATTCTAAATGATCTTATGTTGCCTGCTGATGTGTTTTGTGTTTATGAAATTAATTAAATATGTGTAGAAGTAATAACTCTAGCTATTCTGAGTAGAATTAGATTAAGACAACTAAGAATTAATCAACATACTGAGATTTTAATTTTTAGTAATTGAATCTTGTTTGTACTTGACAGAATCTTTGAGAAGACCCACTCTCTTTGGCCTTTCCTCTTACAGAAGAAGCAGGAGCTCAGAAATCCTTTGTACAGAGGATTTACAGCTTATGAAGACCTTCAACCAAACACGTTACCTTTCAGTTTCCAGTAAGTCACCTTCCAGTAAGGAAGGGAAGAGCAGGGACCTTTTTTCACTGTAATGGAGTGGTTTAATCAGGTTTAGCGAAATGCTTTTTTTTAGAGCAGATCACTTTACCTTTCATCTCCATTCCTCATGCATTAGCTGAGAGGAGTAGGGCACAGGTAGGAGCAAAGTGCAAATACAGTAATTTAATACTATTTTTTGGTGTTGAGGGGGAGGAAGCAAGCAAATAAGAACTGTAGACAAGCAGATTCCTCCCTCCACAATTCTTACTCTGACAAAAGCAGAAGAAGGTAGGGAATTTTTTTGAAGGTACTGTTTGTACTGGCTCCTTTTTACAATTTAATAAGTCTGTCTAATAAATGTCTGTATAATAAAGTCTTTAGTATGTGAATTTAAGTGTCTGATCACACTCAGGCTTATGCAGTGAGGTTGGAGAAGGGATTTCTTGTACTGTGTGTTTGTGTGTTTCTTTGCCTAGGGCACTCTAGCTGGAGTGGTCGGTTTTGCTTTGCATTTCTTTCTTGTTCTTGTTCCCTGGTGGTGGAAATATGTTTGTAAGCACTGCGTGTGGTTACTGCAAGGCAAAGTATTTTATTAAAAGAGGGGAAGTAGTGCAAACCACAAACTGGAAGGTGAACAGCCCAAGCCTCCAGTGAGTCTGCTATAGAGCGAAGTGCAGCTTCCTTTTGTTTTAATACCTCTCTCCAGATTATGCAGATCATAAGGGCAAAGTATTAAAATCCTCAGAAGTTTTTGTTGCTACATTGAAGCTTTCTGAAAATTACTTCTTCACACTAAGTTTTATTCTACAGAGCTGTGGCATTTTTTTCTAAATCTTTGTAATCTGAATTGATTGAAAATCCTTAGGCAGTGTCTAGTTACTGTTTGTCATGACCACCTGTGTACAATTTGCCTTATTTTCTCTTCTTACCTTACTTTTGAGGTTTTGGTGTGGGATGTATAACCGTTTTGACAAAGGAATGCATCCAAAACAATGTGTGTTGGATCATCTCCTAAACTGCCTGAGCCAAAAGACAAAACTAGAGGACAACGCATCTGAATTGGAAAATGTGAGTCCTGAATGCTCTTAATAATCAAAATTATATAGTAGTCGTGGCAAATATAACTGGGATTAGAACAGGAAAATAGGGTGCTAATTGTGCCATATCCACAGATTGTCACAAACACCTGTTTCAACATGCTACGCAGATCTGGGCAAAGAATATGAAAATACAAAAATATTTTTATCCTTGGCTAGCCTACAGATTTTTCTTTTCATTTGCAGGACGTTTGAAAAATTGATGACGATCCAGGTATTAGAACTGTGAAATTAGTTTGCTTTCTTATAAAGGCCACATGTAACTGGATGATGTAGACCGAAGTGCTCTTTAAAAGTGGCGCTTTTGGATCCAGCTTAAGTGCTTTGTTAGAGCAACACAGACCAAGTTTGCACTTGGAATACTATGGACTGCAGTACTGGAGTATAGTGATTTTAATTGCTTCAGAATAACCAGTTTCTCTCATTCAACCCACAATAACGAAGTATACAGCAATGAACTTTACAGGAGTTTATTCTGGTCAGATTGCCCAGAGCTGATACTGATTGCCCAGAGTGTATTGATCTGTACATGTTTCATTGTCATCTAGGTTACGGAGCTGAAAGGAGGCACTGAGCTGTGTGACAGAGGACTGTTACCTTGACAGTTGCTTGTTACACCTTCCTGATATTGGGGAATTGCAACTTTCCTTAACTTTTAAATGTCTTTTTCTGTAGAAGCTTCCCTTCCTCGATGGTCCTTTGCTCATGGAAGCCTGTTCCTTACCTAAAATGGGAAGTGCTTCTTCAAAAACACCGATGCTCAACACTCCCCAGGATTATGATGGGGACCCAGCTGCTGCGTTGACTAATGGTACTGCGGAGGGGGATATAGCTGTTATACCAGACGTGGACCGAAAGAACAAAGATAACCTGTCTAAGCACCAGGACCTCTACGATCTAAAAGCCACTGTAGGTGTTTTGGACTCTGAAGCTACAGATGGGAAGCCTGAGCACCATTGATCAGCTCTGAAAACCGAGCTAAATGAATCATGCACTCGTGTGGTGAGGCATATGAGATCTGTGCCCCAGCGAGGGCTGTCGCACACGTGACGTGTACAGCTAAGTGTCAGTACGTACGTCTGCAGGGGCTGTGCTCCCGCTGCAGAGAACTCGTTTTGCGTTTGGTTTGTTTTGCATTACTGCAGTTGCAATGATGAGTTGCAGTACAGAGCTGCCAGGAAGGCTGGGCTTGCTTTAGAGCCTCAACCTCATTTTCCAGCTGAAATATGGTATGTGTTTAAGGTTTGTAACTGCCTACCAGGACTGTTTGAGGCGAAAAGGTGTCGTGGAAAATCAGCATGAATGGAGGGTTAGGTGTGACTGTATTTATAACTTGAGTAGGAAGGATGCAATCCATTTATTCTTAGTGATGGTGAAAGGTTACAAATGCCATTTTAGTTTGTTACAAAATGAAAAAAAGTCTTTTTTTTTTATCTGAGGATGAATCTCTGCATGGACCCTCACCTTGTGGCAGAACAGATTCATTTTTTTTTCCTATGCATCTCTGTTAAAAACAACCCCACCCTGTGCCTTTTCCTGGAGATCACCTTAATGTCTAGCCGTGCAGTGTAGTATTTTATCATGGTAGTGCGTCGTGTAGCATTTGGTCGTCTTTGTAGTCAGTATTTTTAAACAAGGTTTTGTATCTGCTGCCAGCTTCCCCAGGCCAGTCCCCTGAGTTTAATAGCTTCTTTCGAAGCTGACCTTTCAAAGAATAAGCTTTTATGGACTTTACTTACTGATCTAGGGAGCGCAGCAAGCCACAAACACAGCCTGTAGCACATCTATTTCTGATACAGGAGGGTTAGAAATGAGCAAGCACAGGAGGACTTTGATTTATATAGCATTTTTTACTCTTGTTTCATTTAGTCAAGACCATAAAACAAGAGGATATATATATATATCTTCTGTTATTGTTATTCTAAGGTGGAATTAATATGAGTTCCTCAGATCCATCAGTGAGGCAATAGCTGTGAGTCAGGTATGTTCTGCTTCTGAAACATGGGCTGGAAGGATTGCTTCAAACTGCATCTTGAGTGGTAGTAGTCAATGTTTTCTTGGATGTTAAAACTGCAGATGTTTTGTCCATACTCCCAACATGTGTGGAAATGAGCATTATTTCTTATGGCAGCAGACTTTGTAATTCTGCAAAACAAGTGACAAAAGGTAAAGCAGGATGTGGCCCATTACTGGAACCAAGAAATGGACTTTTTAGCTTATGGATCTGGCACCATCATGGAGTCTCATCAGTGGCTGTGATGCTGCTGGAGATTAAAACTTCGAACTGTAAAAAGCAGCAGTAATTCCAATGATACACAACTCTTCTGAAGAACCAAGGGCTCACCTCCTCAAAGCAGTGGATGGCCAGAAGAGCTGGACCAAAGCACTACCTGTTCTGGACAAGTTTCAGCTGTAGGTGTGTAGAATTGCACAGAGCAGTTTAATTTTATTCCCTTTTCAGCATTTTTTCATATAGGAGATGTTGCCATCATGTCTCCAGACTGAGTTTTCAGTTTATAAAATTTTGAATCATACTGAAAATATTCTCCAAATTAAACACCTCCCTCAACCGTTAATAAAAAGTAGAAACACTCTAGTATAGTATTGTAAGACAATAGAGCTGTTCTTCATACACTTACAATCTAATGTAAAACCACCAGGTTAGTTTCAGTGTTCAAGATGAACAAAAATAGTCAACCAAGTATCTCACCATAGATGAGAAGATATCTTCTATTAAGCATATCAAAAGACACTATTTAAAAGGGCAATGCAAGGGAATATGCAGTTTCTTCCATGTCCAGAACAGCAGTGAGAAACAAACCTTTTTAGTGCTGCAGGTTTTAAAATCTCAAAGCAGGTAATATTTAAGTCAATTTAAAAAAAAAATAATTTCCAAGGTAAGAGTAAGAGACTTGCAGGAAGCAATTACTTCAAAGCTAAGCACATAAAATATTGAACCAAATATGCTTAAACAAAACATATTGAGGCTTTTTTGTATGGATATGTATCAAAAATACATATACGATGTGTTTTTTGTCCCCCCCAGTGCGCTGTGGGGATTGCATCCTGACCAAATGGCACCAAGTACACATAAATTCCACTGTAGATTTCCACTGAGAAGTGTTGGGCAGATTCTTACCCTCTGTAGCGTAAAAGCCCAATTTCACATACCCAAACTTGGCTCTCTTAAGTCCCTTTCAAAAGACTGGTGGTTTAACCCTGTCTTTACATTCTAGCTAGTAGAAGAGGTTTGGTGAGTTGTGTGTATGGCTTCTTAATCAGGGACCTCCTGCATGAGAAATTAAGCCAATATAGGCACTTTTTAGGACCAGTTATTTTAAGTCTTCATTCTCCTAAGTGATCTCTATTGAGAGTTAGAGATACAGAATTACAAACAATTTTGACTGACTACTGAAGGGTTTAGGCATACTGTTTATTAATCTTTGTATAAGAATATTTTGCAAAATGTTTCTATAAATGTTTACACACTGCCTTGTCTTTTGAATTATCATAGATTACTTAGGAAAAAGTGCAGTGATCTTTGCTTATTCCTACAGGAACATGACACTGACATCTCCTTAAATCTTTTATTCTTTACTATGCTACTTTCTGTGCGTACAGCCCTGAAAAGATTACTTTATACACTGAAAATATTTATGAGCTTTTAGTAATCTTGCTGCTTTTGACTTCAGTAACAAAACAATGTATGACTTTATACTTTGAAATGTAAAACCTAGCCAAAAAAAAGGGAATGATCTGTTGTTTTCAGCCTCTTGGATATAATATATACAAGCTTGGTCAAAGCCTGTGACATTTGAAGTCATTCACGCTGGTGCTGTAGATTTAGGCTGGAAACAGTTCCAGGTTTCCTGGAATGCCAGGAAATTATTTGCTTGAAAACAAATTAGCTTGAAAGTTTTTAGCTTGGAAGATTTTTTTTAATTATTTTTGCGTTTCAAGACCAAAAATGAGAGGCAGTTCAAAGCACTGCAGCGCATCCTCAGGTCCCTGCTCGACCAGGACTGGCTTCTGCTGCTGGCTCTTGCCGAAAGCATCTGCTGAGCTCCTTGGTAAGCACCCTGCCTGCTGTTAGTGGTGAGTGACTCCATCGAATCGTCCCTAAAAAAGCATTTGAGGAAGTCTAATAACTGTTACATGGGTTGTGTGTGGCGTAAGCGCCGTGTGGAGAAACGTTACTCTGACTTGTTTCTGGTTGAGCGTTGGTGCGTTGTTACATCGTGAGTTCTCTTTCACCTGGAGCCGCAAGCTGAGCAATGCATCTTGCTGCCTTGTGTTGGGAGTCCCGGAGCACGGAGGTGGGAGAGGAATCCTGTTTGCTGGGGCTGGGAGCTGTTTGTGTGAAACTCTGCTATTTCTGGAAGACTTCTTGCTTTCAGCGAGATGCTCTGGCGGCCTGCTGCCTGGATGTTGTCTCTCTCACTTGCTCCAAATAGGTGCAGCCTTGCAGTGAGAAGTACCTAAAATAGCTTGCATTAAAGCTACTTCTTGGAAGTAGAAGAGGACTTGCATAGCTTTATATCTCATTAAAAAATGTCTTAATGTGAATTTCCTATTGCTGGATTCTTAATTTATATTTTGTTTTGCAATTGTCAGTGTTAGACAAAATCACACCAGTGCTTTATGAAAGAAAAGGGACTATTTGGTTTGCTTGTAAATGCTGTAGGTCTCAGCCTCCCCTTATGGTAGGAGAAAAGGCTGCTAAAAGCAGATATATGTACTCTTAGCTGCATTCTGTTCGTGATCTTAGTGAATGCCTTTTGTTTAAGCCTTAGAAGAAACACTCCCCTGCTCTGCTGGTGCTTGCTGGTAGCTGAAGCCACCTTGAATAAGGTGAAGAAAGATTTGCTCATAGGTAGCTTGGTAAGCTTGAGTTTGCTGATGTCTGGGAGCCTGGTGGGATTGGCGGGGAGCTGAAGCACTTTGCAGGAGCCTCAAGTGAGCCCTGCTTGGGTAGAAATGGCCAAATTGAAGTGCCCTGTGTCTCTCTTTCCATGAGTGTAGAGATTGCGGTCCCTACAGTAGCCTCCTAGAAGAACACCTTTGCATTTTGCACAGATGAACCTAACGCACACAAGGAAATACTTCATAAGAGCTTTTGTGCTAGATGTGGTGTCCATTCACATTGGGCAAAGCTGGGCTTTGGGTAGCGTTAGTGCCTGGTAGTTGCACCTCAAAAGGAGGAATTTCCTGGCACTATTCAGTACTGCGTATGCACAAGTGACCAAAAGAACTCAAAATGTAGCTGTTTCCCTTTTTCTGTTCCCTTTCCACACCCTTTGCATTGGATGCGGGATCATTTTTTTGTGCGGACCGAAGGCAGCTCTTGGCAGCCGAGGAGATTCCTTGTTTACATCCGTCCCTGTTGCACATGGGTGTATCCAGTGCCTCGGTTCTGCTGGGGGAAAAGTTTCACCTGAACACAGGAGTTTTGTTTAAGTTAATAGACAGCCCCTCATGGAGAGGAGGGACATCCCAAAGCAGGTGATGTTGCAGCCGTGCTCTCCTGGCTGCCTCGTGCCAAGGGTGGCCAGGTCGGTGCCGGTTGTTGCCACCATCGTTTGCGAGGGTGTTAAAACACACAGTGCTGCTTCCCTCCGAAGCCTTTGACCTGCAAAACCAATGCAGAAAAGAGGGTAGGTTAAAGTGGTTGACCTGTATCTTTTTTTTTAATGTTAATCTGTGCGTATGGCCCCCCATGTGCATCTGTGTTTCATGTAGCAGCGTACTACTGGAGTAACTTGTAGCACTGGATCTGGTTGTATGTAACTGAGCACAGACATGTACCTTGCCTCCTCGCCCACAAACTTACCTGAAGTTCCATAGTATTCTGCTTAGTCTGAGAGGTGTTTTGCTGTTCTGTAAGTTGGTTGCTGGTTTTGTCCTTAGTGTAATTGTTGAGGGGCGGTTGTATAAAATCGTGTGCGATTAAATCCTATACGTGCTGCAACGGCTGTTTACGTGTGATTCATTTTAGTTAATGCACTGCTTTTTTTAAAAAAAAAAGTACTGTGTTTGAAGGAACACTGTGTCCTTTTAAATGTATTTGTCTCATGATGTTTCATTTGTATGACAGTTTATTTTTATTTCTTATGAAAAAAATAAATATCTTTTTAAAGTAACAGATGGGTCTGTCTCTTAAATTTCAACTCAAAGCAGGAGAGCAGCCTGTGATCACCAGGTCCTCCTTGATGTTGCCCTGTGGTGTTGTGAACCTTTAAAAGTGTCTATTGCTTTCCTATGTCTTAAAGCAAAAAATGTATCTGACAGGTGGGTATTCTTAATCCTCAGATGTTGCAAAGTATTTTTCTCCTTTTGCTATTTATAAATATTCTTAATGTTCCCAGTGCCATTCATTTACCCAAATTAGACTTTCCCTGCATTTAACTGTATTATTTGCATTAGTACTGAGTGGAATTGAGAAAGCTCTAATTTACATTTCAGGGAAACTTATTGTGTATTTGACAGCATCTTTGCTGGGGAGAGATTTGAGCTTCTCTGCCTGTTGGAGCCGATTTAGCTTGGAGAGGTCAGGTTTCCCCGAGACGCGTTGGAGGGTGAGTGCTAAAGCCTTATGTTTTGGACAGCTGCTGGTTCGTGTTAGCTCCCAAACATGCCTTCCATTAAGTGAAAATACTCATCAGTAAACTTAGTAGGAGCTGCATACAGCGGCTCGCCTCTTTAAAGTCACATCTGCTGTTCTAAATGGAGATTAAAAGAAGAGCACAGCTTAGTATTTCTTTAAAAATTGAATCGTAAACTGAAGATCTAAGTATAATTTTTAAGGCAGTCTCCAAATTTAGGTGTTTTATTTTGGGTTTCTGTTTGGGTGCATGGGGATTGTGGGTAAAATGATAAAGTTCTGTTACAAATTGTAAAAATTCTGTAAGGTCAAATTAGACCCTCATTTTCCACATCTTTATTGCAGTGGTTCAAGGACAAGTGAGCATGAAATGGTGGTTAGGGAGTTGCTAAATCGTGTTTTCTTTTTTCTTCTTTCCCTCAGCAAAGAACAAACCTTGGAGCCTATTCTATTCACTTGTGGGAGAGGGCACAGGAGCCAGCACGAGTGGGAATCCCAAAAATATTTATTAGGGGAAAAAAGAAAAGCACACTTGGAAGAACAACATTGCTAACCGTGGTTGTGTCCACAGTCCCCTGCGTGGATCTCTGCCATGAGAGGGTGCTGCTCTTGGATACTGGCTTTGCCGACCTTCTGCAGACATGAAGCAGAGGTGAGAACCAGGACTAACGGTGACCAGAGTTTTCCAAAGTTTGAGTATGTCACAAGCACCCGGGGGCTTTTGTACAGCCCCTGAGGACATTTCCCCTGCCACTGGCCAGGAGCTTTAGAGGGAGTTAAACACCACAGAGAGCTGCTGTTTACAGAACTTCTTATCTGACAAAGGGGAAATCATGGGGAGAAAAAGATGGCGATAGCATTTGCTCTTTTGTCCAAATTAGGTTCATTGCTTTTTTTCCTCCCCTATTCCACCACCTCATATAACTTTTCAGAAGTTTTTCAAAACTTTTGGAGTGTCTTTGCAGGGCATGACCAATGAGCACTTTTTGAAAGCAATGAAATTTTCATTATTCTGTTATTTAGCGTGTAGGATGTGAGGGTTTTGAGGTAAACATGGCAATTCACAGCAATTACTAGTTCCACCTCAGGAAGACTGTTGTTGCAGGCTTACTTGCTGTTAGAAAGATGATATATGCATATATTTAAGGAATTAGTGTATAGAGTTATGCGTATAAAGGGAATTTTGTAGTTCTCCTGATGCCTTCTCAGTCCACCTGGTATTTTGGCCAGTCCCCACAAATGTACTTTGTGGGACATACAGTGTGTGATCTCTTTATGCCTGACTTTTGCATTATTGAGGTTATACTTCCTCCTGAAACCTCTGAAACTAAAACTGTAAATCCTGTAAATCAAAAGTAGGGAGATTCCCATGTGCACCTGTGGGTAACGTCTCCGAAGTGCTGACAGCCTGGAGCGTGTTCACTAGAGAAGGCTGGAAGGAATGGGCAGCTTTTGGTGACCTGCCGGTGCTGCGTGGAGGAGAGCCGTGAGCGAGGGCTGCCCGGTGCCTGCTCGTGCGCTCACGGGGGCAGCTGCAGCGCGTTGCGTTTGGGGTGGTGCAGGTGCAAACCTGGCGTCCGGGCCCAGCTCTGATGTTTTGCAGTGATTTGGAGCTCAAAGGCAGAAGGAGGCAGTAGTTTTCCCTTCAATAATCCCTCGCAGTGGACTTGGAGGACTGTTTGTAAACTCTTAATCTGTGCAAAATGATTTATTTGGCACTGCTTAGGGCTAAACTCTGAAATCTGTTCTTTTTGCAGTGTTAAATCAGAAAGCTTATTACTGCCTTTCGGCTACATTAATAGCTGTAATCTCTTATAATGAGAACAACTTTATTGGACTGGATTTACCTTCTGAGGAAGCTTCCAGATTGGCATTTCATATACTTCTGCCCTTTAATTCCTCACCAATTAAGAGGAAGTTGATAAAGGAAATAGTTTGCAGGAGGAGGTGCCAGGTCACCCTGCTTGCCTTGGGAGATCCCCCTTGCTCTTCGGGTTCTTGCAGACTGGGAGCCCTTTCCTTGTCGTCTTGGACCTCCTGCTATTTGCAGAGTTAATAATCTTAAATGCGGCAGGTTTATCAGTCTGCTCTCCTTAGGTGTCTGCTTGGTGTTTACCTGAACCTACTGGTTTTAATATTCACACAGGATCCTGTTTAATGCAGGTGGTTGTTAAGGAAACATAAAGAGCATTTCAGTTTGCTGCTTTTCAGTTGAAGGCAGATTTATTCAACAGGCAATTCTTACTTTTGGCTCCATTAGTATTGGGATTATCCCTATTGCTTCCTAAAACCCAGGTGTAATTGCCAAGGTTTCCATTCTTGCTAAGAGCAGAACAGTAATAACAGGAGGACAGTTGTGCTCCTACCTAATTTCATTTATAGTCTTAGCTTTGCAAAACAGACCCCTTTGAAGCCTAAAACCTATTAATATTTAACACGTTAGTGCTCCTTGCCCTTTTGGCGGTCCTTGCCAGGCTCCCTGGAGTCTGGTGGCAGTCATGAGCGCTTCAGGAACATTTCACAGAGGCACCAGATTTTACCCCTTGCAGTGGTGGTGAATTTTCTGCTGGGTGACTGAGCTCCTTCCCTGTTATCTAGCAGTGCTGATAAGGCCACTTCACACTGCCAGGCCGTTCCTGCCCCACTGCCAGAAAGTTTGGAAGAGCTTTAGAGGGAACTGGATAAAATGTGAATACACTTGGCAGCTGACAGCTCTTGATAAGACAGCCCCAATGTTGCTCCCCTCTTCTCCCATCCACCCTGTAAGAAGGCTTTTATGCTGTTGAGTTTTACAAAGCCAACCCAATGGTTTATTCTCTGGCAGGTTTAGCTGGTAGACAAGCCTTAAGTTGCAGCTCTGGCTTGCGCCCTGGAGCTGTCCTGAGAAATCTGGACAGTTCCTGGTGGCTTTGATCCCTCCGTGCTTTCATAAGCCTGGGCTGACGTGTTGCTAATAGCAATTCTTACTGGACGGTGGGAAGCGAAGAGCTCAGCAGCCCTAGACGCAGCTGTCAGGGTCTCCAGCAGGGCTGGGCGAGGGCTCTGGGGCCCAGGTTTGAGAGGTGGCTCCAGACAAGCTGAGCACGGATGCCGGGAAGTGCCGGAGCAGCTCATGGCTGCTCAGAGCTGACACCCGGGGCGCGCGGCCCCCAGCACCTGTCTGGCTCTGCCTCCCCCTCTCGCTATATTTACCCTTCCCAAAGGGAACTTTCCAAGAATGGAAGTAGGGAGATAAAACGCCTGCAGGGGCTAAAATTAGCCGTCGAGCCCGAATGCGGTGGCATTTCAGCTGCGCGCGGGCCCGACGGCCTCATTCCCCCGCAGCCGTCCCCGCCGAGGACGGTCCTGGCTGTTCCTCAGCGGCGCCTGGGGCTCGCCATGGGGCAGCAGGCACCTGGCCAGGCCTAGGGCAGCGTCACCGACCTCACAGAGGCAAAGCAGCGGCGTCGCGGCGCCCGGTGACTCGGGGCACATGGAGGGAGCTTGGTGACCATCGCTTGAAGAGAGTGAGTAGGTTTTTCTGTCGCTCTTAGGTTGCTGGTAGCATCTCGGGTGGCCTCTGCGGGCAGCTCCATCAGTGCGGGAGGTGGTACCTGGTCCTTGATTCTCTGAGCGCCTCCTCACACTGGCACTGGCAGGAATGTCCCTCTGGAGATGCTGGTTCCCGTTGTCTGGAAACGCTGCAGCTAGTCGATTGCTGTTCAGGCCAGTTTCCATGGGGAACATGTAGAACTGTGTGGAGCCTCTTTGGAACCGACTCTTGGATCACCCCCTGGCTCAAAGTCACGTAGCCAGGAGAGTTTGGGAGCTCCAGGGCTTGCCTGTAGCCTGTCTCCCGAATAAAGCACTACTCTGTGATTTCATGCATTTGTGTATAAATGAATGGGGGAGGCTTGGCAGGTTGGAGTGCAGTGGGGCTCTGCCTGCCCCAGTGCCGTCAAACATGCTCTACTTAATCCTGTGGCTGCAGAGGTGACCGTGCACAGGGTTCCTCCTGGCCGTGCTTCACACAGCAAGGGCCCATGTGAGACACGGCGGCCGTGCCTCGGTGACGGTACCGCTGGGGCACGTTTGCAGCAAGGGGCTATTTGCTTCATGCTGCTGCCTTCTGTGCTGAGAGTGAGGCAGCCTCCAAGGATGCACCCATGAGGGCAGCGGCGCCCGCGGCCACCCCTCCTGAGGAGTCAGAGCTGCAACGGGGAGGGACGGCAGGGAGAATCCGCCGGGAACAGGCAGGAGGCCGCTCCTCGGCCTCCCCACATCCAGGGCTGCAGCGAGCAGCATCTCTCCTGCGGCCCCCTTTTAGAGCAGGAGAACAGCCAGGCTCGGCCCTGGTGGAGCTCGAGCGTCTGCAGAGTTTGGGGGAGTTTAATGCTAAAGGCTCCTCGGGCTGGGTTTGCACCAACAGCAGCTCTCGTGTTGAAACTGAATCCCAGCTAGTCCCTTTAAAAAGAGCAAAGCATAAAAATTACCAGGTTCTTCTTTGAGCCTGCTCTGCAGTAAAACCCAGCAGTGCTGCTGGCTCCTTAAATCACATTCAGAATTTTCTGTAGGGTAAAAAATACTTGTTAAAGCAGCCCTGTGTTGATGTAGCCTTTGGCCAGGCTGCTCATATGAGGCAGCCAGCTCAAAGCTGGGCTGATCGTGCTGTTTTCAGATGCATCCTTACCCAACAGCCCTCATGGGGAATGGCCAGACTGGCTAGTTCTGAGGATGTGGGGAGAACTGGTGGCCTCATTTACCAGCTGAGTGCAGAATCCTTTCAGAAATCTAGTTTTAAATGACTGGTAGCCACGCATTTGTCTATCCCCTACCTTTTTACCGCCTGTGGGAGTAGCAGCAGCAAATCATTGCAAGAAAAAACATGGGAGTCTGGTGGGCTCCCGATGCACTGTGTGATCTTCAACACCAAGCTCAGGCTTGTGTTTGTCCATCGCTGTGACCTCTTTGAGAGGTGGCTCGTGTATGTGCTAGAGCAATGAGCTCCATCTGAAGGCTTCACAAGGCTTCCTCTCCTGGGAGATTTTGAGCAGGTGGCTTAAACAGAAGAAAGACAAGGGGGCTGGTGGGGGACAGCACAGGTTCTAATGCTCTTTTCTTGTCATCCCATAGATCTCATGCTTTACAATTTACAATGAAAGTGGTACTTAGAAGACCGACCAAAAAAATGAGCCTAATGGACATAACTAAAATTTTCTCCATGCTCCAGCCCAGAGAAGATGAAGAGGATAATGGAGAAAGCCAGGAGCTGAACCAAGCGGTGTCTGAGGATGACTATCAAACTCTTGATAAACTCTTGCGCCAAGACAAATACAAAAAATTTATCAACAGCAGAAGTGGCTGGGGGGTACCGAGCACCCCGCTCCGCCTCGCCGCCTCCAAGGGCCACGTACGGAGCTTAGAGGTCCTCCTGGCCCACGGAGCAGACGTGGACAGCCTGGACGTGAAAGCGCAAACGCCGCTGTTCACTGCCGTGAGCAACGGGCACCTGGAGTGCGTTAAAGCTCTCCTGGACGCGGGGGCCTGTCCCTCCGGCAGCATCTACAACAACTCCTCTCCACTGCTCACGGCTGCTCGGGATGGTGACATCGGCATCCTGCGAGAGCTCCTGGCCCACGGGGCGGACGCCAACGTCAAGGCGCGGGTGCCTGAGTGGGCTGCCAATGCTGCGGCTTGCTCGGGCCCGCTGTACCTGGCTGCAGTTTACGGGCACCTGGAGTGCTTCAAGACGCTGCTGCTTTACGGAGCCGACCCCAATTACAACTGCACAGATGAGAAGATGATCGCACGGATCAAGCAGCCCAAGACTCTGCTGGAATTTTGTCTGGGACATGGCTGCAGGAGTGAATTCATCAAGCTGCTCATCGACTTCGGAGCCAATGTGTACCTGCTGAACGTGGCAGGGGAGAAGCTCGCGCCCAGCACCGAGGGCCTGGAGCTGCTGCTCAGGGAGAGAGGTATCATGTGTGTGCCTGGAGGGCTGGCTTTGCTGCGGACAGGGCAGGGGTGCAGTTTGCTTGAGATTGCCCTTCCCTTCATCTCTGCTAATAATGTTGATGTTCTCCTTGTTGGAGTAGTTTTGGGGACTGTTTATCTGTAATCTGAGTATTGTTTCTATAGTTGAGGCACACAGAGTTTTCACTTGTGTTGGATACTGTTTTTCAACAGGACTATTCCTTCCCTTTCTGCTGCTGTATACTGGCTCTCTTGTACTGCTCAGGTCCTGAAAAACTTTGCTTAGTTTGGTACAATGCTGGGGGAGTTCGTCTCTGCACACCCAGCTCCCAATGCACATGGGCTGCTAGGGCTGCTCCTGAACATGCAGTGCTCAACCTCTCCCAGACCCCTCCAGCTTCAGTGAACTGAACCGAAGGTCTCCGGTGATTTCTCTTTTTATTTACTTGTGTGTTTTCTCTCTCTCTCTCCTCCTAGCTCATCCCAAATCCCTGCTGTCTCAGTCCCGACTGGCTGTGAGGAACCTTCTGAAGCTGGCAGGCCACGTGCAGGCCATTGGCGAGCTGGACATCCCACCTGTCCTGCGGAGCTACCTCCAGCACCAGCTATAGGAGGAAGCCCTCGATGCAGGTGGAGCTCCCACGAACCGTGTCAAGCACCTGAATTAAAAGCTGCTCCGAAGTCACGGTTGCCGAGCGCAAAACAGCCCTGATTTGATCAGCGACTTCAAGGTGATTGTGGCTTAAGAAGTGTCCCCAGAAGGGGTTGCCTGTGTGAAAAGGATATTTCCCTCTCTGTGGAGGGCAAGCGGGCGAAAGCAAATGGAAGAGAACTCTGCACCCAAAGTGTTGGCATGATGGTAGAAAAGGATCTGGCTGAATTAGTGTTTGGTGGTAAACCCTCTTCATACCTTCAGTAGTCAGAAATTGGTTGGAGAAGGGCCTGGGAAAAGGCTTGATGGCCAAGCCCGAGAAAAGCCTGTTTTTGCCTCCTCCCTTCTTGGGGAAAAGCGGAGAGGAAGGAGGTTAAAGTGGTCTCCACACCCCTAGCTCCATGTAAGGCTGATTTGGGGAGGTTCTGCAAGTATTTCCTCTGCTTCTCCACTGCCAGGCTGGGAGTGGGGCAGCAGAGGAACATGTGCGGTGGAGAGCTTGCCTCATAAAGCTTCCTGCTGGCAGTGGTTCTGCACCCTGGTGCCCTGTGTGACCTCTGGATCTCCTTGAATGGCCAAACGGAGGTGGTCTTAGGCTGCATTTTCAAACATTGTTTAAACATCAACAAGTATTTCTGTGGTTTTGAGGGACAGAGGATCCTTTTCCCAGCCGCGTGCCCTCGATGGGGCAGGGCTTGTCTTATGTGTATGTACTATTCTTATTAAATTGTTGTGACCTGTTTGGTAAAGTACTGATTAACTGCTAAGGGACGAGCCAGGAAGCTCAGCCAATATCACCTGGAAGTGACACAGAGGCACAGGACGCTGCCCAATGGTGCAACTACCTGGGTTTGCCCAAATTCTGGGAAGCAAAGCCTTGGGAGCGTTCCCCATAGGCACCGGTTGGCCCCCTCATTCACTGCTTCCTTGGGCAGGCGTCTGCTGCTGAAATATCCACTTGTGGGCAGAAACGCCAGTGCCAGGATTGCTTCTGGCTGGCCACCTCTGCATTCACCATTATAGAACGTAAGAGTCACGTTGTTATCGTGTGAGCTTGTGAGGCCACCTGCGAGCTGTGACCTCCTCTGCCCGCAGCACATCTCGGGTAACCCAGCAGAAGGAGGTGTCCCCTGTGCAAGGTGTGAAAAACAGTTGTATTTTCAAGTAAAACCACACACAGCCTAAAACCACACATACCCTGTCTGCAGCAGGCACTCTGCCCCTCTGTGAAGCCTACAGGACTGGCTCCCGCAAACTGGAATGTGCATTTTGGTGGATTTAAGGCAGGGAGGGAGCTTAGGCATTCCTGAGGCAGCTCTGCCAGTGATTCACTCCCTGGCTTTGGCAACCATGTAGGCCTCTTTTCTTACGGGCTTCTGCAAAACCATTGTTTTTTGGGTTTGGTTTTTTGTTTTATTTTATTTTTTGCAAAGTGATGGTCAAATCTGCAATTAACTCTGATTGTGCCCTGGCAATCCCAGTAGAAAAATCCCTGGGGAGTGGGGTTGGTGTGTGTCAAAGTCGGGCTTTCCTGAGTGGGACAGACTCTAGAAGAGCTGTCTGAGCTCTGCTTTTTAAAGTGAAAAACAAAGATTGGAGAATGCAGCCACAAGAGACGGTCCCCTGTGGTGAGTTCTTATTACCCATAGTGGCTCCCCATGGTGGGGGCAGATCCGCGCTGCAATCATCTTTTTTTTTTTTTGATGCCAGCAATGGGGACAGTGTCCCTTAAATCAAAGTTTGCAATTGGAGGTTATAGCCCAGAAGAGGCTGTAGTGTGAGTAGTTAATCTGGCTGGTCTCTCCTGCAGCAGATGATGAGTGATAAAACCTACCAAGGGGTAAACTCAGCCCGAGTGTTTTGCACTGAGCCTTGCTCTACTCTTAATAACTGATGCTGTGACAGTGGGGAGCAGGGACAGGCTTTCCTTAATTATGTTTATTGCTGCCTTTCAATGCATGGAAGGAAGGAGCAGTGAAATGGCTGGAGCAGTGAACTGTGTGGCTCTTCTTGCAGAGGGAGCATAGCTGCTCAGTGCTGGGTTGCGGCGTGCTCATCGCTGTGAACAGGGGCCCCCTTGGTGCAGTGGAGAGGGTGATTTGCTGGCATTTATAGCCCTGTGGTGCCGCTGCTGCTCCTCTGCAGCCTGGGACATGGGTGACTGTTACATTCTGGACCGTCTTTAGGATTTAGCTAAATATATCTCATATACTTTGTTTACTACAGTGTAAGTGTAACTTGAGTGCAACCACGGTTAGGGAAAGGCAAGTGGAAGCTGCAGCTGTATCCAAATACATCTCCCGGTGCCTCCAGTTGCTCAGCACATGCAGAAAGGCTCTTTGGCCTCCCAGAGCGATGTGTTCTGTGAGACTTTGGTAACTGCTCCTAGCCGTTATTGAACATCTCTTGCAAAATGTCAGCTTGGCATCGGCTCGAGTTAGCTCGCTGTTTGCAAAACAGGCACATTTTGCATTATTTATAGGCTTCTGATCTAACTGTTAGTTCAAAGACTGTGGGAGCTATTAATTAGCATCCATTAGGCTGCAGGACATCTCCGGAGGGAAGTATGAAGGGCCCCTAGCTTGGCATAGTTGAAATTAGCATGGACAATGATTTAGCAACTACTCTGTAGGGAGCAGTTGTGCGTTGGCTGTGAAACGGGGCTGTGAAACGGGGCTCGGTGATCTAATAGGTCTTCACCTTTCCTAAAAGAGCTGCAGCAGCCCCTTCTCGAGGGGTGAGATTAATGGCTCGAGGGTCAGGAAGCAGCATACGGAGGGCAGCAGGTCTGGATGGTCACTGAAGACCTGTCAAGTCCCTGAACAAGCTAGTTCATGTGCAAATACAGACTGACCAGACTGTGGTGCACCCAAAACACTGGATTTGTGTTCCTTCTCCTCTGCCCGTGGCTAAAAATCTTCTATTTTGTTTGAGGAATCCAAAGGGAATCCTTTCAGCTCCTGTTCTGATCTGCTGAAGGAACATGATGGCCCTTGGGCAGTCTCTACGGGAAGAAACCCATCGCTGCACACCTTAGTGTTCACATTGACACCTGGAAACCTTCCCATTGTTTAACCGGCACCAATTTGTCTGTAGGCTTTTCCTTAGCCCTAGGAAATGGGATTAAAAGTAGAACAGGAAAGTTTGTTTTATGCATGAGCATCAAGTTAGATATATTTAAAGCTATATAAAAGAGCCCACTCTGGCTCTTCTCTTGCAGTTTGGGCCAGGTAAGTCTTACACCATGGAGTTGCACAGCATTAGCATTTTAAATGCTAATTCTTCTGTTGTTATTAGACCACTGCCAAAACCGTGCTGGGAGAGGTTAGAGTCACTAAGTGTGTGCAGAGAGCACAGCTGAGTCCCCAGCACCTCCTGCGGGCTGAGCCTTCACCTTGCGACCACCAGCCAGGGCCCTGACTCAGCTGCGTTGGTGATGGGTCACTGCTCCGCTAGGGACAAGGGCCTGGGTTACCTCCCCTCCTTGTCCATGGGCCGCTGAATGGCCCTTGGGAGCTAATGACTTCCAGCCCCTGCTGTCCTGGGATGGATGCGTGCCAGCAGCCTGAATGGGAATATAATTTGTTAATATTTGAATGGATGAAAAATTTCATTTTCAAGGTAATCGTGCTAAACAAGCAGCAGCTGGTGGTTCTAATAACAGCTGTCCATGTTTATTAATTAATGGGAGCTTCATGATGGGGAGCAGTTTGCAGCAGCGTGTCTAGCTCCAACCAGCAGGCTGCACTCCGGAGACAAGTTGCTCTGTTGCCTTCCTTGCCCAACAGGCGTTACCGGATCTCTGGGAAAGGGCTCCTCTTTGCAAAGATGTTCCCAGCTTGAATTTCTCCTGCACAGCAGTTCAAATAACAGTGGAAGGGGAATACTTAGAAACAGCCTGGGGAAGGTTTTGCCTGCTGCGCTTGAGTAGTGCCCGTGGCCGCTGGTAGCAGCGTTCTGTGCTCGGTGTGTCTTTTGTTAAGCCTCCTGATGGCCCTGAGGGGCGAGCACTGCGCTCGCTTTTTTATCCAAGCACAAAACCACAGCCAAGGCCAGCGCTCGTGCAGTTGGCTCTGGGCCTTGGGCGCTGGTATTGTGCTGGCCCGGCCCTGCTGATCCTGGGGATCTGAGGGATAGCAGCAGCGTTCCGATGAGCGGAACATGCTCAAGGGAATTTAACGCCGGCTTTTGAAAGCTTTGTCTGTGGATGGAGCAGCGGAGCTGGTGCCCGCTGTGCCTGCTGAGGCCAAGCAGCTCCTCTGAGATATCCTCATCCTGGGGACACCTCGGCCTTAGTGCCTCCTGAAGCTTCTTGGGAGCAGGTGGTGTCAGGATGGTTGTGGCCACCTCCTCAAGGTTGTCCTGCCATGAATGCCAAAGCTTGAGAGGGATCCTGCTCCTGTCTGACCTCACCCACCCCAAGCGAGGGCATCCATGCGCCCACCAAGGCTGCGGGCGACCAGACGTCGTCGTCGCTTCCTCTCCCCAGGCACCGCAGCCTCTCGAGCTGCTGAGCTGACACGTGGGCATGCGGATTGGATGGTCCCATGTCACGCTGGGGCTGCCTGTCTCTGTGTCTGTGTGCGGTGTGACGGCTGCTCTGCTCCCGTGCTGTGGCGCTCAGGCACCATCTGCCTCTGCGCCGCCCCATATGCTACCTCACGGCCCCCCGGCGGGACCCCCCGTGTCCTGCCTGCCCCTTGCCCTGGCATGCACTGTTGATGATCCTCTTGCAAATTAAGATGATTAGGGTAAAGCAAGGGAAACAGCCGTCGGGCTGCCCCTGGGGCTGGGAATCTGCTTCCTGGGGAAGGAAGGTGCGGGAAGAAGAGAAAAAGGGGATGAACTGGCACGTGTTCCCAGGAATGGCTTGTTGGAGAGCCCTGAAAACCAAACTCCTTTAGGTTCAAATCACTGCTCTGCTTTAGCTCAGGTCCTTCTTTCCCTCGTGCCCAAGACTGGGAGCAGCAAAAGGGGCTGCATAGTGTTTAAGGGGCTGTTAAATATGGTCCCAAGAAGTGAGCTCCCTGGCTGACAAAGGCCAGACACCAGGGGACAAGAGCGCAGCTGCCCTGGGAGGAATTAGTTAGCAGATTGCCCTCTTGGGCCTCTGCTCTTGCCCTCCCCTGTGCTGCTAGGTGTCCTTCAAAGCTGAGGACCCCAGTGCTTAGGCAGGTGGGAGCCCTGGTGGCCCCAGTGACCAGCCTGATCCCCCAGCAAGTGAGCTGCTCCAGTCACCAGTGGCGGTGTTGGGGACAAGCTGCTGGGATGTCTACCCACTAAGAAAAATCTCTGAGGGCTATTTTGAGCTCCTGGGGACATTTCCCTGTCCCCAGCTTAGTGGACAGTCAGTACGGCTGCTGTTTTTAACCTCCACCCCACTCGGCTGTGGCCGATGCCCTCCGCTTCCCTCGCACCCCATCGCTACCTTGTCTCCCTGGGGTTTGTCTCTGGCAATAACGGTGCTTCTCTAACCAGGGCACGGTGGCTACGCCCCAGCTACGACCACGGGAAAACACAGGCGAGGCAAAACGCTTGACTTGACTGTGATGAACCTTAAACAGCTCGGCTAAAAACCGCTGGGTCTCGCCTGGGAAGAGAGGCAGTGTGTGACGGTGGCACACGGCGTGCCAGCAGCACACAAGTGGCACTGTATGGGGTGCCAGCAGCACACGCACTGGGTGGCAGTGACACGAGCAGGAACAGGACATGGTGGGTGACTGGAGGTGGCTGGGAGCCCAGGCACAGGGTGGCAGTGGCACAGGGGGGACGGCACTGGCGTACCTGGGGGGTACAGCAGGACACCTGCTGTACCAGCAGAATGTGGGGGGGTGACAGGAGGATGTGGTGTCATGGAACCACAGTCGTGTCACCACAATACATGTGTACCCCTGTTGGTTGGGGTGTCACTGTGTCACCTGTGGGATCTCAGCTGAGCACACACCACTGGGGTGTCACTGTGCCACGCACACCATGTCACTCACAGTGTCACTGTATCACCCTCAGTGTCACAGCTGTGCAGTGTCACAAAACCAATGTGTCCTCATGTCACCTGTGAAGTCAGAGTGCCACACATGCCATGTCACACAACTGTTGTGTCCCTGTGTCACCATAATGTCATGCACTCATGGTGCCAAGCTACCAGGGTGTCCCCATGTCACCCACAGCCAGGGTGTCCCCGTGCCAGGTGTGATGTCACAAGCACTGTCACACCATAACAGTGTCCCTATGTCCCCCATTGTGACACACCAGAGCGTCACACACAGACTCTGACACGCAGCGTCCTGTGTCGCCTTTGTGCCGCAGCCACGCGCACCTCACCTTGCACAACCGGGCGCCACCCACGTGTCCCGGCGCCACACCGGCTGCGTGACGTCACGCACGGTCCCCCGTGCCACCTGTGGTGTCACAGCCACGCACGCAGCGTCGCGCGCGGTGTCACAGCGGCGCCCCCGGGGACGGGGCGTTGCCACCGCCCCCAACGGCCGCCGCCCCCAACGGCCGCCGCCAACGGTCGCCAACGGCCGCCGCCAGCGGCCG
>PTEX01000032.1:3724059-3764352 GCA_003342815.1 Eudromia elegans
GGAGGGACGCGGGCCGCTGCGGGCGGCGGCGGCGCCGGCTTTTGTGTGGGCCGGGCCGGTCTGGGCTCGCCTCTGCTCGCGGCCGCGCGGCGGCTCCGGGCTGCGCGGCGGCCGCTCGGCCTCGCCCTGGCGGCGCCCGCGGCTCCCTCGAGTGTCGGCGCGTGGTAGCGCCGCGAAGCTCGTGCCCAACTTGCCGGGGCTTCTGCCCAGCCTCGACTCGAGGCCGCGGGCAGCGCTTCGTGCGCCGACCCCTTCTGAACGCGCCGGCGGGCGGCGGGTCTGCGGGTTGCCCCCGTGGCGGCTTTTGCTCCGGACTCCTCTGCGAGCTGTGGTTCCTGGTGGGGTGACGCGTGCGGAGCTCCGAGTGCGGGCAGCGTGCGGCCGCCCGCGGTGCCCGCCGTGTCTCCACGCGGAGTGGGTACGCGGCGTGGCCGTAGCGTGCTGCCCGCACGGCCCTGCGAGCAGCGGGGCCCCTCCGAAACGAGCCTCTTTGCAGAGCTTCTGTCCTGGCCTTTGGGATGCTGGAGCTCCAAAACTCCCTGAACACCTTTCTGTGCTCTACAGGGGTTTGTAGGACCTCTGGCCAGACTCGTTTGTGGGCAGAGCAGGGATGCAGATGCCACCGGGAGCTGTTCCAACAGAGAGATTGCTCCATAAAGTCCCATCCAATACAGGGAGGTGGGACACAGGCAGGGAGAACTTATGCTTGAGATAGGAAGTCTCGAAATGGGCCTGGTGTCCCCAGAGAGCCCCAACAGTGGCTGGTGAGGAGAGAAAGGAGAGCAGCCTGCTCTAAGCCACGGCCCCAGCACGAAGGGACCATGGCTGAGGTTCCCCTTTTGTGAACCGCTTCTCCCTTTAAACCGAACCAAGCTGGGAGGTGCTGCGCTTTCACCGTCTCATCCTCTCCTTTGCTCTGACGGTTTCCACGAGCAGCCTCAAGAAGACCTGCTCGTGCTGTGTTTCTGAAGGTTAAATACCAGATTAACCCTGGACAGGCTGGACAGTGCGGTCGATGATCTCTTTGTCCTGCCCTCCCATTCCTCCTCTGCAGAGTGGAGCTACTCTGAAGGGCTTGTTTGCTTGCAGAGATGGTGGCTTCAAGGCAGAGAAAATGTCCTGACAAATGCTTGACAGGGAGCAAGCTCTGGGTTATCCTGTCGAGACAGGTGCTGGAGCTTTGGGGCTTTCTGAGCTCCTTCGAAAGCCTTTCGAAGAGAGTTCTGCGTCACGCTTTGCGGGGTCAGATGTAGCCCCAGGTTCCTGCATGTGTTAGCCCCAAGTGCTAACACCGACTGCTTGTGGCCCTGCTTTTTGGTGGCAGGTATCCTGTCGAGCACAAGTCAGCTAGATGCAAGCTGCAACTGGAATACTGAAATATTTTTCAGGGTGGTTTTTGTAAGAACAAAAGAGCCGTTCTGATGCGGCTTGTGTCTCTGCTTGCTCTGTGCTTCAGGCTTTGGTTGGAGTTGAGCTGTTGAGCATTTAGTTAGTGTTTGGGTTAATGGTGAAATGCTCAAGCCCCTTGATCCAATTAGTCTTCCTCTAGTACTGCGTTCTTTTGTTTGTGAAATATCTCTTTTTCTTAATTTTATCGTAATATTTCTCACTAGAACTTGTTTTTCATGTAAGAAAATGAATTGTTGGCCTGTTGCGAGGTGAAGGACAACAGTAAATCAGGCCCCCTGGCCAACAGATAAGCTGTGCTTGTGGCAGAGCCCTGTGCTTGCGGCAGAGCCCAAAAACAAAGCTGTGCACACATGGGTTTGAGTGGGGAGAGGCACAGGAATGCCTACGTAGGAGGAATCTGCTTTCTAATTCTGTACCAGACTTGAGGGAGGCGTCGTGGCTTCTTCAGGCAGAGCTGTTAAACTCACACCCGGCTTGTAAAAGTACTCGCTTGTGTGTTTTTTTTGTACGTGGTTACTACTCACAGGGCTTGGAGCTGCGATCTGAATGAACAGCGCGTGTGCGGGGAGGCTGCGTGGCATTTCATGAAGCTAAAGCAGAGGAAAGGCAGGTTTGCTGCTCGCTGCAGGCACCTCTCTGCCGGGAACTGGGCAGAAGCTTCTCAAGCCGTCGCGTCTGTGACCAGGGCTGCCATCATGGATGAGAAATGTGCAGTTCTGGGTGTTTTGGAGCTGCCCAGCACATCTGTAACATAATGAGCATTTTCTTTGGTGTCCGGGAAGTGTACACTCTGCATGATGGACAGAAACCTCCTAAAATGACTTTGCATCTGCCTTTAAACTGGGATATAACTTGCTTGGCTTATTTCTAATCACTCCCCAGCGTCTCAGCAACATCTCTGCTGCACCAGATATATCTCACCTTAAAAACAAGGTGCTTAGGTACGCAGAACAACACACAAATGCTCAAACTGTGGCATTTTACTGGCCCGAGGACTCAGCCTGTCTAAATACATACGTAAATTCAGCATGTTAACTGCTCCCAGATGGGGTAAAGGGTCACCGCCTTCCCACTGGGGATGTGGTTATACCAGTAGGAACAGTTTGGGAATAAGCACTGCTGGCGTCGGGCACTCTTAAACTTACAGATAGCTGCCCGCGTGACAGCTCTCAATGGCGTAATTACCGCAGTAAAAAACAAACGAGGGAAGTGGTAGCTCTGACCCACACAGCCGTACGGCCAAAAGGATTTTGCTCAGGCAGGCTAGTTGCAACTTTGACATTCTCAAATTATTATTGTTATTTTTAGGGGGAGTAGCGTTCATGCACAACTTTCCTATGAAATACTTTCTATTGCATGATGTTTTTATTTTGACAAAAGTCCTATATGCAACAGTCTACTTGGAGAAAGCGGCCACGTGTTTTAGTGGTTTGCTGGCTGTCAGTATTCACAGCTGCAATAATGTTTGCCTGTAAACCGAGGTGTTTGTGGTACAGCAGCATGAGCGGCGTCGCAGGAAAGAGCTGGTCCTCGTCTGCAAGCAAGGGCTGCAAAAATAATAGTTGGGTGGAATTTCTCTGGGTGATTTATTAAAGTAGCAAGGCTGTGCTGTTCCTGTTGTCATGGTCACGGAGCACCTACGTGATCGCTTTGCATCCAGCCTTGCAGCCCCTGCGTTCGGCGAGGGTCCCTCGCCAAGCGGTGCAAACTTGCAGAGGCCGCAGTGCTGCCTCCTGCCCGCCAGCCTGCTTCTCACAAACTCATTCTGACACCAGGTTCTGGTTGACAGGGAAGCTTTGGGGTGGTTACAGGGCTCTCCTGGAGTACTGGCTACAGCGCTTGTTCCTTGTATTTGCCAGGGATTAATTTCTGTTGGAACGGGCATAGCTGCAAGGTTGCTTGAGGAGCGTGGAGCCTATTGCTCTAGAAGGGGCTGGGAGGTTTGTTCAGCCCCAGAAATGAAGGCCAGGAGAGTGTCTGGGGAAGGGTAAATACACCAAGGGGCTGAACTTTGCAGGAAGAAAGAAAAAGCGATCTGAAATAAATAAAAAATGGCCATGAATAAAATTAGTTTAGGGAAAAAGATAATGATTTCCAGTTCTCCGAGCTGTTGATTTCTGGGGCAGTCTGTAGGGTTCTCCTGGCAGATGTTCCCAAGTGCTTTTGCAGAGGAATTTGATAGGCTTGTGGAAGGCGACTTGGGAACCTACAGTGGCAGGGAATTTCAGAGCTCAGTGATGGAGCTCTCTTCCATCATTAATATCTCTATCCAGTTTGGTTGCATCTCAAATAAAATATTTCTCAGGACCACAGGCTGGGTCTTCTGGGAAATCAAACTATACTGGGTTGATTGCAAAGTTTTCTAAACCTGAGAGCTCGAGCAGGATTATACTTTTCTAGCATGGCTGTATTATGTTATCTGAAAGGCCCAGCAGCAAGTTTGCCATCCACTGTGATGGCTTCTTCTGAACCCTGGGCCGGTCATGATGCAGAACTGTATTAGCTTAGGTGTCATGTGAGTTTTCTGTTCCTCCAGTGCCAGCACGTTGTGGTCATACCACCATGCCCAGGCTAGTACCTCTGATCTCCCAGTGCATTAGAGGTTTCCTTGGCTTCTCCAAGGTGCTGGTACCTTTGTCTCCATAACCCCAGTGCTGCCTGGGCTGTTGTATCCACCTTAAGACAGATGGGTCTTGTTGCTATTCACACTTCAGAATTGCCTAATGCGTCTCAACTGTTTTTACTTGCAAAGCCTAACAACTGCTGTCGGGCTCCTCGAGAGAGACAACACTGATAACGGAGCAGTTGCCATTTCTCTGTGACTAGTCGGGGGCCAGCCCTGCCCATGTTGTTTGCTTTATGTCTCTTTTTTTCATTCCAGCCTGGGATTACCAATATAGGTTGCCTAGAGATGCAGGAGAGCAGGAATTGCATGCCTGTGTTCACGTCTAATCCATGGCAGGCTCACACACTGCACTCAGCGCATGCCTGCCTACAAGAGAGCGAGGTTTAATGTATATGCTGAATGCATGCTCCCCTATACTTTTTTAGGCTGTTTCTGGGGGAAATTGTGTCTTAAAAATGAAAGCAAACCTGTGAGTTAAGGGTACTTTGCTTGAGACAAAGCCGATGACTAGCGCTCCAGCAGTTATCCCGGATTATAGAAATCCGCTGTTTTGCTGGGAACACTTCTGCACTCTAATCCTGTGGCTGGTAGAGATTCCCTTGTGATTTGGGTAAGTCCTTTTAATCTGCAGTCTCCTGTTTTTACCATCTCCATGATGTTACTCTCTTCCTCGCTGCGGCTCCCAACAATTAATTGATCGTAACTTGTCCTCCCTGGTGCTTGTGAGAGTTAATTCATTGTAGCTGAAGTGCCTAAATCCAGTCCAAGTAGCTTGTCTGCTACTACTGCTTAAGGATTTTACCCTGTGGCTTGTCCTCTGCAGCATATTGAGAATAGGCTCTTGTGTTCCTTGCTGGATGGTTATGTGATGGGTGTCTGTATGTGCCTGCCTACCCAAGAGAGCTCGATGAACCAGGCTGCTGGGTTGTATCTGGGCCTTGTCAGGAGCTTCTTACTCTTCTGAAAGCTCTGTGCTCCGTTGTGAGGGGTGAAAAAGCTGAGGCTGGATGCTCTTGTTACCTACTGACATGGTGGGTTTTTTGCAGATGTTTTTGTGCTCATCGGAGTGACTGAGCAGGTTTCTGTAGAGCCTAGACTACAGGGCACAAGGATCCTTCTGGTGGGCTGCCCCCGCACTGACGAGGCCAGGGGTACGCTGTGTAGTTGAGTCCTACTCTGAGGGCTCACAAAGGATTTTGGGCTGGTTTCTGGCCTTACAGAGAGCAAGCCTGCAGCAAGAGAAGCACTGCTGATGCTGCAGCTGGGGCAGAGACAGGATGAGCCCATTGATTGCCATCAGTCACCCAAACTAATCTCTGGTGCAACGCAGTGAAAGGATTTAGCAGCTTGTTTGCTGTAGGAGGTGGCTGCATGAAGGCGAGAGACTTGATGAGCTGTCCCAGACCAGAGGGTATTTAGGAGATAAAATGGTGTTGTTTTCCCAAGGCTTTTGGTACAGGCTAGACTTTCCTCTTACACTTTCTGTTTTACTTATTTATCTAATGCTCTGATGGCTGTAAATTTTCATGAATAATTTCTTGAAAGCTTAGAGAGCCCAACTGAGTTCATAGAATTGTAGAAATATTATGGTCAGAAAAGACCTTCAAGATTGAGTCCAACCATAAGCTTGAGCTCATGAAGGGAGATCCTCTCTGTAGCAAGTATTTGAGAGGAACTTGCTCATTTTTGTTCTTTTTCATTTTTATGATTTCAATTCTGTGAAATCCTGCTGCTCTGATGTATGCATAAGCATGAGCAGAGACCTACCCAGTGGGGTCTAAGACCAGAGCTGCCTTGCATCTGTGCCACATTTTTGTTTGACTTTTGCCACTGGTCAGCAATGACATCAAATCCCACAGCCAGGTAGAATTTGCCGAGGGGCTGGTTGGCTGTTGTCCTCTTTCTGTCAGGGTGTGTCCTGTCGTGTGCCCCCAGTGCCCAGGAAATGCTGGAGGAAGGAGTGTGATGCTCTGAGCTTGATCTGGGAGCAGAACATCCCATTGCATGGCTGTGCTCTGCCAGCCTCCCAAATCCAGCCTGGGTGGTGTGCAGGTGTCCTAATTCTTCCCAGGGCAGACCTTTCAAACCACCTTCCTTCCCCAAATTCTACCCCTATCCCCCTTGGCCACCCCAAAAAGCTACATGTTGATGAAGTGCTGCCCTTTTTTTGTGTGGATTTAGCTCTATTTCCATATTTCATTGATGCAGCTGCTCGCCCTTGGCGTCAGTTTTTCTAGTGCCTATAAATAGCAGTGTGGTCACAGCAGTGAGCGTTTATTGATGTCAGTGCTGACATGGAGCCAGGACAATCTTACTTTTGATCGGCTTTTTGTTTTTTGAAAATCTTGATTCTGTTTCAGTTTTTCCCCACATTTTAAACAAGTCATGTCCGCACAGATGCATATTCACTGTTTTCTTGCAGCCCTGTCTAAGCAGAGCTCTCCAGAGAAACAGCACAGAGCTAGGAGAGCTCCACTGGTCCTCCGGAAAGGCTCTGGAAGGCGCTAAGAAGTGGTCCACTGAGGTGTCAGAAAAGTTCTGAGGGGCAATGCACTCAAGAAGAGCCTTAGAAAAGCTCAAAGAATGAATGAAAATAGGCTCTGGAGACACACTGCACTCTAGAAAGGATCTAGAGCCTCATGTGTGCTCTGGAGATACTCTAGAGTTGCTCTAGCAGCCCCCTTTGCACTTTGGGAAAGCGCAAGAGGTGCCCCAGAACAACCTTAGGGTTGCCCTGGGAAGACACCACATTGCTCTGGAAGGGCTCTAGGTTAAGCATGAGCCAAGGCTGAGGTGTTAGAGCAGTTTGCTCTCTGCCAGGGGCGTATTTACAGTGACAAAATCCACTGGAGAAAGTAGCCTGCATCAGTGAGGCCTGCAGATCCGACCCCTCTTCTGCCTCCCAAGTGCTGGCCGACTGGACGGTTACATTCAGCAGGCCCGAATTACACTCGTGCCTTTGAGCCTGTCACTTCCAGTTGGCTTGGTGCCCCCGAAGGGCTCGAGCCAGCCAACAGAAACATTATGAGGTTGGAATTCGGAGGAGGAATCCGGGCCCCTTGCGTACGGCCCTTCGATGTGTGTAAATACAGGGCTGGGATGTGCCAAAGGCTCCTCTGCTTGTGCTGCAGGCTGGCTGGCAGGCACGTGGTCCTTGCAGCACTCAGAAGGGAGAAGGAGGTGATTTGCAAATGGGGACCTGCGCATGGTAATGCTCTGCTAAGTCGTTGCTTTAATATAATTATATCCTGTCCCATCTGTTTTCCTGAGCTGCTAATTTTAGTAGGGAGGGTGAACACCAGGGTTATCATTAATTATAGAGGCAAATAAATGTTGTGATGTTCACGCTGCCTGCCAAGGCTCAAGAAAAAAAAATTCTCTGCAGGTTTGCTCTTACAGGAGCTAGAAGTTGTGATTTGGGGTGTATTTGTCATTATGGATTTCTGGGTAAAGTCCCTGAAAAGCTTTGCTGGCCTCATACCGCTAAGAGCTAAGCCTCAGGTATTAAAGCTCAGCAGTGCATTACAATTTGAGATGGATTTGTATTCTCCAATCCCACCTCTGTGAAAAAAACACTATTATTTGATTTCTTCTGTTATTGTGATAAATGCAGGATCATAGTTAAAATCTTTCTTCCCCCTGATAAGGTTAGTTGTAGTGAACTGGTTTTAGTGCAATTCTTTCTTGCAAGATGATTTTAAGAGCAACTGAAATCTAGTGTGGGGAAAAAAGGTAGGTGCAGTAAATTACTTTGGATATGCTGAATGCAGACCGTTCAGTATGTGCGTTTCTTGGTTTGATTCTCTGTCAAAATGCTTCCTGTGTTTTGTTACCACATTTGAGAGAGCTGGAGGTCAATTTGGGTTAGGTTTCATGGCCCTCGGAGAGGCCTTGCTTCCCATACTTGGTGGCTTTCGTTGCTGGACTGAATTGCTGCCCTGCCAATGTGGTTGGAGAGAGCCACATGAGAATAAGGTGGCTCTGAGGTCCAGCTATCTGTCCCCAGGAAACAGTATTACTGCTAACTGGAAACATGTGAATTTCCTGGTCTAGCAAACTGGTTAACACAAGCAGCATGACATTTTCATGCCATGCTTTAATTGGAGGAGCAAGCCCAGAGGCTCTTAGAGGCGTCAGCAGTTACTGTACCAGCTGACGTGGGAGCCTCTTGCCTGGTTGCACCTATTTGAGTGACTTTGCCATCCGCTGCTGCCTCCTCACGTCTTCTTTCTCTCTTTGCTTTAGATCAGTCATGATGCTTTGGTCTGTGCATCCTGAAGAAGACTCTGCTACGGAGGTCGTTGTTTCCAGCTAGATACACCTGAACCGAGCAGCTGCCATGGAAACGGACTGCACGGAAGAGGCTGGCAGGAGCAGGTCTCAGTCTGTGATCTGCAGGCAACTCAAGGAAAGCGACCAGCAGCAGGAGGAAAATGCTGCAGGAGAACGGCTCTCCGGATGGAGTGATGCCTCTGCTGCAGCAGTGGAGCAGCAGCAGCCCCAGGCTCCCCCTGGCAAGCTGAAGAAAACTGCCTTCAAACTGTTTGGAGGGAAGAGGAGCATATGTACACTGCCAAGTTTCTTTGGGGGCAGAAACAAAGGGCAAGGGAAAGGAGCCTCCAAAAAGGGGCTCAGTAAGAGCAAGACCCATGATGGGATCAGTGGTGCTGCATATGAGGAGAGCAGCAGGGTGCAGCTGGAAAGCCCTGTGAGCGAAAGCAGGGATTTGCATCCTTGCCCACTGCCGAGCTCCCAAAGCGCTCATGTGGCCATAGATAGCAGTGTCAAGGTTGATTTCAGTAGGCAGGACAACTCGCCGCCAGGGAGTATTGAGGGCTGTGAGAAGAAAACCAATGGGGACAAGTCATTGTCCTTTCCCAGGCCAAAAAAAGGCCTGAGAGGATTTTTGAACAGCATTCGGCGCCACCGTAAGAGCAAAGCTACTGAGTGTGAGAGAACAGGGCTCCCTGGGTGGAGTGGGGATTCAGATGAGGCCAAAAAAACTCAAGGCATGGGAGCTGAATCCCAGCGAGTTCCAGAAGAAGGGGGATTGAGACCTGCCCCTCTCGCCTGCCCGGAGACGTCTGAGGACAGCTGCTCTGTGGGCACAACAACCAACCTTGGAGAGACTGCTGAGCCTGACTGGCTCCTGGCTGATAAAGGCAGCTCTGAGGGGGATGCAGCAGTGACGCCTGCGAACAAGGATATTCTGGATGCAAAATCAGAGGCTGATGTTGTTTGCACAGAGTCTGACTACGGCCACCTCCCTGGGGTCCTTCACGCTGACTTCACAGACAATGACCCTCCTTTGTTACACTCTGGGGACCAGCTAAGCCTCATCTTTGGAGATGTCACATCCCTTAAGAGTTTTGATTCCCTCACAGGGTGTGGGGACATCATTGCTGAGCCTGACATTCTCAGCATTGCTGAGAGCACGATCTCTGTAGAGCGCAGCAGAGACGCTGCTAAACGGAGCTCCTGCCTTGTCACATACCAGGGAGGTGGGGAAGAGATGGCCATGCCTGAGGAGGCAGAGGAATACCTCCAGCAGATGTGGGACAGCACTGCTGAAGGCGATGGAAGCTACGACACCCAACTGCCTCCGACTGTGAGCAGTCATGAGCCACCAGTGGTGAGTAGCAAGTTAGACACCCATGATTTGCATGAGGCGGAAGCCCACCCTTATGCAGTGGGGGGAATGGATGATGTGGAACTCCTGACACCCCAGAGTGACCAGCAGGAGTCTGCACCCAACAGTGATGAGGGTTATTATGACTCTACCACGCCAGGACCAGACGATGAAGCTGGAGATGGGCTTGGTGAGATCAAGAAGGATCGTCTTCCCAGGGACAGTTATAGCGGTGATGCACTTTATGAGTTTTATGAGCCTGATGACACGCTGATGAGCCCTTGTCAGGGGGAAGAATCTCTTTTTGAGAGCAAAGTGTCTCATCCAGAGATCTTCAGCTACTTCTTAGACTTCTGTATTCCTCCTGAGAAGAGCCTGATCCAGAAGATGGGTCAGAAAAGTGGAGTTATGGAAACAGAAGAAGAGCGACTAGCTGCCATTCAGAAAGAGCTGCTGTATTGGGAACTGCAAAGGGAACCAGTCTTGAAGCGACTTGATGTTCCCAGCAAAGAGAAGTATCCCAGGGAAAAGCAAAATGCTGAATGTAAAACTAGAGCAGCCAACTTGATTGGCAAAAGTCAGAGTTGCCTTGGTAGTGAGCAGGTTGCCTCTCAAGCTCCAAACAGAAATGTGAATAGTGGGGTTTCGGTGGCCAGGATTGAAAATCCAGAGTGGAGGGATTTTCCAGGGACCTTATGCCCAGAAAACTGTTACAACAGCCAAAAAGCCCAAGGAAGTGGCCTTATTCAGCTCATGAAAAACAACACTACATTTGATTCTGGCCTGGATCACACGGTGTTTGGTGGTTCTCCTCATGGTGGCTTAGCCCCGGGCAAAACGGGAATGTACCCTGGCTATAGAACCTGTGAGCATGATAGCTGTTTGCAGAGTAACCACCACAACGGGGTGGAAACTGCTGCCAGGGAAACCCAGGCAGAAAGTGAATGTGAACCCGAACATGCTGTTAACTTCTCCCAAGCTCTAGTGGAGTTCACCAGCAGTGGGACCCTCTTTTCTAGCCTCTCTGAGAGCCTTGGTAGTTCTGACTCTGGCTCTTCCTTCACTCAGAACCTCCCTGTCCTCCCGACCATGGTCACGTTTGACATTGTTGATGTGGAGCAGGAGGGAGAGGGGGAGTGCGAGCAGCATCTGGAGATGAGCGCTGACGAAGACATTGCCGCATCCTTTGATGCCTTTGACGACAGCTACGTACAGAAGGAGTCGTTTGCTGAATGTGACGAGCGAATGTTTCCAGGGTATCCCCACGGCTCCTTCCAGAGTTTTAACTGGGGTGTTGCCAGCCTTCCCCGCCACCTACGTCTCCACGGGCTGAGCCCTTCCATGCCAGCACCGCTGTCCATTAACAGGAGGAGCAGGTCACTTGACACGGAGAGCCTGGAGTTTGAACTTGCTGACCTGCAGGTTTCCAAGAACGGCCATAAGCCTTACCAGCTTTGCTCTAAATGGGACAGTGGCAAAAAGGGCTCTGATGGAGCGAGGAGGAGCAGGAGCAAAGGGGATGCTGAGTCCTCTGCTCCTGAAGGTGGAGAGGTTGATGGTGTGCTGAGCTGGCCAGGCTTGCAGCATCTCCAGTATGACACTGACCTGGCTTCTGAGAGGATGAAGCACTGGGGTTTTGCTCCAGCTGTGAGAGATGCCATGATAGAGAGTGCCTGGGAGCCATCTGAGCAGCCAGACGTGGATTCCCCTTTTCTGTCTCATTCCCGGAACAACCCTAGAGAGCTTTTAGACAGGAAACCCCAAGAGACAGAGTCCAGCAAGCACCTGGTCCGACCATCCAATCTGCCTCTGCAGATGGACACTGAACAGTCCCAGGAGGTGTCCGGTCCCTATCGGTATCACGGAGAAATTGTGGCCAAAAAGCTTGCTCGTGTGTTACCGCTGGGAGAAACGGAGCCTGATTCACCGCAGGGCTTTAGTTTTACCCAGGCCTCAGAGAAACCCACCAAGTGCAAACCTGTGGGTGTCGCGCAGGGAGTGCCCCAGTGTCACGAGGACACCACCGAAACCTTAAAAAGCCCCACGCGCTTCGCAGAGCTCTACGGAAGCGGCAGCAGGGAGCTGCTGAAAGGCCGGGCCGCGCAGGGCCACGCGCTGCCCGCGGGCTGTCACAGCACTACAGTGAATGTAACAGTAGCCAAATAGCTTTGGGGGTGGCCAGGAGGGTGGCAAAGGGTTAATGGGGGCAGGGGTCAAGGGAGGGAAAGTGAGCATTAACGAGTGACTTTAAATTAGTACTGGGCCAACAAAGATGAACTCTCTTGCAGCTGCAGTGCATAGTCTCCATGCTGCTGCCATTCTGCGCTGCTGCAGGTACTTGGGTTTGATTTGATGCAACCTCCTAGATTCATAGATTAACACTGAGGCACTTTTTTTTTTTAACCCTTTCAGTGCAAATCCTCCCCCTTGAGTACAGTATGCAGTGCAGAGTGTGCTCACAGTGCACAGACCCATTTCTGCTAGAATAAAACCTGGAAATGGCATGTTTCTAGTATGGCAGGTTTGCTTTCTGCAAATGGAGCTGAAGGGACACCATCAACTTCCAAAGAGAGAAATTAATAAGACCTTATGGTTTTAAGAGATCTGAGAAGTGTCACTGGCCTGTGACCTTGCTTTGTGTTGGGTGTGACCGTCCATTTCTGCATGTTTGGGGGTCTCACACCATGACTGTGCATGAAACGAGGTGCAGCGAAAAGCAGAGACAGGCAGAGTGTGTTGGTGCTTTGGGTGTATTTCCCAAACAAGCACTTCTTCAGTGCAGCTAGGGATGTGAGTCTGGTGAAAACTCCCCAAAGAAATTCTTTGTCATCCCCTTGAAACGTTTTATCTTGGACAGGTTTTCGCTATTTTCCATCTTGCAGAGTCGCTGGAGCTGAGAGGAAGCACGTGGGTTATTCTGAAGGAGAGCAAGGAAGGGAAGCGATTCAGCTGAAAGGGGAACTTTGCTGTAACTTTTATTTTTTCCTGCCCAGAAGGAAAGCAAGTGCTTTTGTGTGTGTGCTGATAACACTTTCCCAGCTCTAGTTTTAATTCACTTAAAGCATAACCCTCGGAGAGATGTTCTGTTGATGGTGTCCCTTTTAAGAACAAAGTGTCGATCCCTTTTCCTTTGTAGTCCCACATAATCTTCAACGGAAACCGTTGCTTTGTCCCACATTCCTCGCCCCCACCCAGGCCATGGGGCACATGTAGCAGGTTTGAAATAAGCTAAATTGGGATCGTGCCTGTAGCTGTGAAGTTGCGGATACTGTTACTTTCTTCAAAAGGAAGTTTTGTGGGATTTTTTTTTTATTTTATGTTTATTTTCTTTGCATAAACTCATATGAGGAAAATATTCTGTTAGTTGGAATACAGGATGTAACACAGCCTAAATTAGGCTTCACAACTTCTTCCTCCTAACTGGAGGGAACAAAAAAAACGCTGGAGGTTGCTGCAAGTTTTTTTTTTTCTTTTTGCCTCTTTCAAGGAGTGTGGAGGAGGGAAATGAGCTAAGGAGATGCACTTTGCTTGGAAGAGGCTGTATGAGCTCTTAGAAACATCTGTTTCAGGCTGTTGGAGCAGAGCTCATACCTTTCCTGACGTCTCCCGTGTCCCTCTTGATCTCTCATATGTTCGTCTCTAAAGCAGATCTTCCTTTCGGTGACTTACGAACCCTACTCTCATCAAAGTTCTCCATTCTGATTTCAGTTCAGCGAGTGAGGAAGTCCGAGTTCTTCCCAGATTGCCTCTTCTCCACTTTTCTTTGGGCAGAGTTTGCAGCGTTTAAAGAAAAACAAATAAATTGGAAATATCACAGTGTTCTCCCCTTCTCTTGTAGCAAGTTTTGGGGGGAATGGTAGCTCTGCTCAGCCCTAACTTGATTTTTTTTCTTGCTGACTCCAGCCATTTCTGCTGAAGCGGATAGGTGAGCGCTGCTCCCTATCCATAACCCAATTACAGATGTGGCTGCAGCTGGAAAAGCAGCTCCCTGGCATCGCTGTATTATAGAGTGCCAAGGCCCCAAGAGTAGGGTGGGCTGGAGGGTGTTTTGCTCTGTCTTTCCAAGAAAGTGAAGTCCTTCTGATGGAGCAGAGACTTTTTCCTGTCCTGCCCTTGAATATCCATGTGGGAGAGGAGAAGGGCAAGGCCAGGCTTGGCTTTGCAACGCTTCCATGCCTGTTTCCTGAGGCTTGCGTGCCCCTCCGTGCGTCCCAGGGATTAAAGCTTCGCTCTGGTGTTATGGCCCTGATCATTCCACAGGGAGTCACTAAGGGAACCTGCTGTGCCACTTTTCCTACCCTTGGGTAGCCCAGTAAAAAGAGTTTCACGGGGCACCGTCAGCTCTCCATGACGCTCAACACTGCCGTGCGGAGGGGCAGGCGCGTGGACGCGTTGCTGCCCTCGCTCCCTGTGCGAGGTGCTCTGTCATCGACTCCCTTGCTGATAACGAGCTTAGCTAAGGAAAGGTCACCTTGGCTCCACGGGGCTTGGTGCAGCGTCTGCCCTCCTGATTCAGGGAGGAATCCGTAGGCAGCACGGGAGCACGTGGATCAGTGCCCTGCAAACTGGGCTCGAGGGTGTCTCTGGTAATTAATACACCTAATTAACGGGGGCCTGCTCGAGGCCTCCCTCTCACGCCAAGTCAGCACGGGTCCAGGTCCCAGCATCGTAGCTGAGGTCCATTGCAACACGTCCCTAGCAGATACTGCCAGCAACACCAGAGTTACTGTAGCATAGATAGGTGTTCACAGTGCTTGCTTGGCCTGAGCAGCAGCCTCTTACTGCATTTTTTAATGACTTTTTTTATCATATTTTAGCGTGTCACCAAAGGCATCTTGTCGGTTTTAGGGGTTTTGCTTAGTGTTTTGTTTATAAATGGTGCAGCCTTTGCCAAAGTTTTTGGTGAAGTTTGAAAGTGTCTCAGTGCTAAAAATGAATGTTCAGTTGCAAGTGCATGTCTCTAATAATAATTATTTTGGTTGTAGGTACGTACTAGAAAGACTTATTGAAAACTGTTTTTAGGCTCTAATGTGTGAAAGCAATACAGCCAAGACTTGATAATCTGACTTAATACCAAAGGTTTGTCCTCTTAATTTGATTTGAACTAAATGAAGCAGATATCTATTGATTTAAAATGAGTTTTCTAAAAGCATTTTAGAGCTAATTTACTGGATTATTGGAGTATTCTACCCCATTAACCCGCAGAAAGAAGAATTTTCAGTATCCTATCCGAGTCTGTAAACTTTCACTGCTACAAAGAGATTGGATTTTACTGCATAATGTACTTCTGTTCCTAAAATACCTGTCTGCCAAGGAATATATAAGACCAAATCTTCCCCGCGAGCATAAAGGGACTGTAAATGCTTCCTAAATTCAGAAATGAAATTTGGAAATGGCCTTAAGGGGGTGGTATGACAAGCGACAATTTCTTAGGTGCTGACTAAGAAAGTGAAAGACGTTCCAGCAGCCAGGCTCTTAATTAAGCTGTAACCAATTGCCCTGCTCGCCCTCCGGAGCCTCCGGAGGAGGGAGGTAGCGGCCCAAATCCCCGGGCAGTCTGGGGGATCTGTTGCATCCTCCCCGTTGCATTGCTTGTTTTTACTGAGTACCAAATACAAGCTCCTGCTATCTCTTTACCTGGTAAAGTGTAGACTTACCTGAGGAACCTGGATTCAAGAGTAATAGTTGCAGCTATTGAGGAAGTAATGATCCAAAAAAGCCAGGAATAGCAAATTTGTCTTGCCAAGGCATTAAAAAATAACAGTCCCCCAAACCTCATGGAAATTAGCTGAATAGGTCTCTAGCATGAAAGACTTTGACTTGAGATGGTAAATTGTGGCTATTAACTTGCCGACTAAACCACTGATGTTCGGGTCAGTCTACCAAGTAATTCTGTATTGCATTTTGGGGATTTTGGGTTTCTTCTTGTTCTTTTTATATGCATAAGAAAATTGTCAATTTTATCTATTTTTGTATAGTTTTGCATTTTATATTCATGGGGAAACTTTATGGACTGTTCTTTTACTTCTGTACGTTGTGTGGTAAAACAGTGTGGTTTACAGCTCTAATGGAGAAAAGGCAACCGTTGCGCTCACTGCTGCTGCCACTGCCTGTGCAATGGAAGAGAACCACCTCGCTTCTCATGCGCTCGTGTACCGTGCTCCTCCACTTTGTATGAGCAACTGCTTCTGGAAATTGGAAGCAGTCCATTACCAATACACACGCTCCTTGTGGGCACTCACAGGATGTCTTAGTTTTAATACCAGTTTGTCACACTTGTCAACTGTTTTTAGCTTTGTTTTTCACCTGAATTTGTGGGCCGTGGTGATATTTTTTTACCTCCTAAAAGTATTGTTGGCTGTCTTGAAACTAGAAAACCGTAGATTTAATTTACAACTCTTCTGCGTGCTTAAATTATTTTATCCAAACTGGGGCTTCTCTTCGACCACAGGGAATTCTGCTCCCCAAAGTAACTGCCCTAGGAGGGCAGAAGATGCTCGTGGCTGGTGGCATCTGATGGCAAAGTTCCTCTTTGTGCTCCCAGGCAGGATTTATTTGGGCCGGTTCTGGGCCTGATGGAAGGAACGCAGGAGCAATGTGGCTTCCTCTCACGAAGGGCTGTGCGCAGAGCAGGAGGGTGCCAGCGTGGCCGGCTGCAGAAGACCACGCAGGGTTGCAAATGCATTTGCTCTACGTGCTGCCCAGAGCTAGAGATACTAGCTCAGTCCAGCAGCAGCTTTCCCACTTTTGTGGGCAGCATTGCCAGCTCCCTGTTAGCAAATCTGAATGGAACTAGAGGGATTTTTCAGCTTCCCTCTCCTGTTTTGCTGTGCTGGAGTCTCGGTCTCTCCAGTGCCGTGCTCTCCACATTGCCAGCACGAGTAGAGATTGGCCCTGGCACGATGCTGCCCTCGATTTGGGGAGCTCTGCCTAGGAGCCATCAGTGAAAGCAGCACTTCTCATAAGCTAAATGCTAACACTTTGGATGTGGTGCTTGCTCTTCTCCTTCTCTTTTTTGGCTGATGAATGTATTGTTTTGTTCACTTGCCTCTAAGCTGTGGCCCTGCACTTTGCAACCCTGTGTGAGGGGTGCAAGGGCTGATGTGACTCCTCTGTAGAAGGGTGTGTTGTGTGGAAGGCGGCAGTGTCAAACAATGGCACACAAAAAGAAAAATGCTGAGAAGCTAAAAGATTGCAGTGAAAGCAGATTTTTTCCCCCCCCACGTTTCCCCCTCATTCCCTTTGTGACCAACACTAGCAGAAATGGCAATTGCAGCCGAGGCATTTGGCTCTGTTGGTTTTTGTCTTTGCATTAAGTAGCTCTTAGGCTAACAGGGTTTTGTTTCAAGGGGTTTGCCTGTGGTCCTGGAAGGCAAGCCTTCCCGAGGCGGGCTCCCCCACGCTGCCCTCACCGTTCCCCAGCTCCTGCTGTTGTGTCCAGCCCTACCTGTGCACCGAGCTGCGTTAAGTCAAATGAGATGACCCCTTTTTTTTTTCTTTTCTCCCATGTTTTGATATCCTGAAAATCAAAAAGACCTTCAGCTTAGCCAGCGTCTCCTCTGCGCATTCCCCTGTTCACAAACATTCCAGTCCCCTGCTGCCTCTTCTGCAAGGTGTCTTACTGGTGGTGGGAACAACCACCAGAAGCACCCATGGGTGAAGTGATAACGCATAGGGAAGCCCCGCAGCCCTTCTGCCTGGCCACAACAGCTTGGCCCGGTGGATGGCAGCTAGTTTCTCCTGCCCCGGCTAGGTGACTGATTTGGTTTTGTTTCCATTTCATTTTTTTTCTGATCTCATTGCTACTAGTTCTTATGTATTGACCGTGTTTTAAATTGAATGTTCTTTTCACCGCATTCTAATGAATAAACTTCAGGTTTTTAGAGAATTTCCTGTCTCGCTGTGGTTTTGTTCCCGGGACTCAGGCGCACAGGACAAGAGAGCAGCTCTCCGGCTTCGCTCACCGACTCCATGAGATGTTGCCTGGGCTGGGTCCGGCCTGGCGAGGTGGCAGCAGCCGCTGGCATGCGGACGCGTTGTGGCACTTCACCATGGCGCTGGTTGGGCTTGTTTCTTTTCAGGGAGATAGAAAAGAGCAAAATCCAGGGGAGTTTCTCGGTTGCTTCTGTGGACAAGCTGACGAGTAAAGCTGCTCCGTTCACCAGCACTGTGACCATTTACTTCCACAGGGCTTGCTGTGAGTCAGTGAGGCTGCGCGTCCGGGCTGGGTGTTTTTACTGCACAATGAGCATTTTTGAGAGGGAAGCAATGGGATTGCAAGAGCAGAGGTTTCCGCTTGCAGGTTCCAAACAGGTTCCCTTATTGTCACCAAATCCGTTTTAATTAATGGAATCTCCAGCGTTATTTTGCATGGTGATGCTCCAAAATACAGAGCTGAGGACAAAATGAGTGGTCGAGGAAAGAGCAGGGTGAAGACAAGAGGAGAGACTTCTAATGCCTCTCTGCTGTTGACCGAGGGCTGTTTGAAAGAGAAGCATCTTTCCATGTCGCTTGTGCTCCATGTGCTCCCTCCTGTTCTTCAGTGCTGCCACGACGTTACGGCAGTGTCGAATTTAGCAGACAAGTGTGTTAGGAGCTGAGACAAGATTTACTAAAATACCCAGCGCCTACAAATAGCCTGGGGTGGGACATGTTGTCCTGCGTTTGTAAAGGCGACGGGAGCGCCCCGAGGGTAGCGCTGTGATGGCCGAGTGCTTTCCGTGCTGCTGCCTGTCCCAAATAAAGCCTCTTTGGCACCCAAATCTGACAGGCGGAGGTGAGAGGAGGATGGGGGTGCGAGCGCAGGGGTTCAGTCCCAGCAGCCGTGCTGCAGCGACGCTGCACGTGTGCGTCGGCGGTGCTGGCTGCCCCGGGAGCCTCCTTCCCAGCCCGGCCTGCTCCCGTCGGAGCCAGCGCGCTCCCTGCCATCCTGCCGCTGGCTCTCACGCTGCTTGGGGAGCTATTTGGGTACTTCTCAAAGTTTCTGAGTGCAATGGGATTTAGAAAGAAGCTCCTGTTCCCCCCTGCCTGCCCCAGGAAAAGAAATGAATTTGTGTGGAGGGAATTATTGCTCACGCTTGTCGAGCTGCTGCAATGTCTCCAGAGGAGCTGTTGGGGCAACTGGTTTCCAAGCCAGATGCCCCAGGGAGGCTTTAGCATTTCTAATTGCATCCATTGGAAATTTATGACCACTGATTGTACTGAAGGGAGGTCTAAGCCTTTGTATGCTGTGGGCTTTACTAGCGACTGGGGATGCATTTCACCTTGCTCGCGTTTGCTTTTCCTTCACTGTCCAGGAGCTCCTAAACGGACCGGCATCTGCTCTGAAAATTGTGACTTTCCTATAATGCTCCGTCTGGTCAAAGCTGCTTCTCTGCTGTCTGACTTTGCACCGGCTGTGGTGAAACACTTTCCTCTTGGTAACAGAGGCGCGTGTGGGTCCCGCGGGACCGTCACGGCAGTCCCTGGGCTGCTGTCACCACGCGCTTCCCTGTGCATCCAGCAATTGTGTGCTCATCCGAGGAGATGGCTCCTTGGAGGGCTTTGAAGCGCCCGGCCCGAAGCCTTCATTATCTTGCTTTTAGATGCAAACAGGATTTACAACGGCAGCGGATTTTGATCATAGACCACCAGATGTGAGCGGTGCTTGGTTATAGGTAAAGCCACTCTGTGTCGGGCTAGCAGCTGCTCTGCTGACCCACCATCTGCTGCCTTCCCCACCTATGCCACATGTCCCCAGAGAAGGTGCTTGCAACCAATTAAAAGCTTTAGGGCACACTGGCAACAAGGCGGTTGCAGCTTTGCGGAGGTCAGTGGTATTTATACTTGACGTCTCTAACAGGAGGCGGTTGGGATGACTACTCATTAACAACACTGTTTTAATGAGGGTGTAGGAAGCAGCACTTGTGATGGAGAGACTCTGGGGTTGAGAAAGAATTGCAGCTGATGCAGGTTTCCTCTCTTTGACTCTGCATCGGGGACGGAGCCTTTCAGTGTCCGGCTATTGCCCCATGTAACGCTTGTTCAGCCCTTGCTGTGCCCTAGGCTTGCGGCACCAGGTATCTAAGGAGCCTTCCAAAGAGCAGCGTGCAAATGTCCTCTTGTGATCAGCTCTGCACTCGGGAGAGACCTCTTGGGGCTACTACACCAGGTGTCAGCAATGGTGTGACAGAAAAAGGGGCATTTGGGGGTTTTTTTGGTTTTTTTTGGTTTAATTTAAAGGAAAGAGTTTTCTCTTTTCCAAAGCCTGGGGGAGAGAGGAGAATAAACTCTAGCTGCTCGTTGCTGTTTAACCTACAGGGTGACAGACAGAAGATGGTGGTGGTTTTGTCATTGACGTCATCAGGGTCAGGGGATAATCCGTGGCGGGTGCCCCAACCTCATTTTCTGGTCGGCTGCTGCGGTTTGACAGACAAGGAACAGTCGGGATCACTCCCTGCCCCGGAGGCAGCGGGGTAATTCCTGGTGCTTTCTTGGGTGCAGCAGGGTAATTCTTGGTGCTTGGACGCTGGAGACAAAGCCATTCTCCAGCACATCCCTGTGGCCTTGGGGAAGGCAGCAGCCTCTCGCTGAGGCTTTCTCTGGACGTTTGCCCAGCAAAATGTGTTTTCTACATCAAGAAGTGCAATGGTTCAGGCTGGAGATCTGCCACGAGAGGAGCTCTCTGCAGAGAACTGCCTGGCTCAGCACACGGAGCTGGGGTTTGGGCAGCCCCATTCCCTGTCCTGCTCTGGACCAGGCCCTGCTAAGTGGGGCTGGCTCCATCCCTGCCAAGGGAGCTCGTGAGGACTAATCTCACACTGCGCATGGAGCCCTGCGAGGAGACGTGTTGCATTAGGGTGGGCTTAGAGCGGCCGGACTCGCTCTCGTGACCTCTCTCTCTGGGGGACAGCAAGGGACAAAGGCAGCACCTGAGGCCAAGTCTTCCGAACCCGCTGGAACCGCTCAGGCGAGCGGGACCGTCAGGAGGGGAGAGGCCACCAGCCGGTGCTGGTCCATTGGGAGCCATGTCAGTAAAAGGTGATTGACTCCTAATTCTGCCTAATTGAATTAGGTAGAGCCAGAGCAAAGAGGCGAGAGCAGAGGGCAGGCACCGACTGCCACTGATGGATGAGCTTCAATTACTGTCCTTCGTTTTATACGAGGGCAGAGGTCTGAAACGTAACCAAGTGTGAAAAATGAAAGCTCAGGCAGAGCCGGGGCTGCAAAGGGCTCTGGCCTTGCCTGAGGACGGGGTGAATGAAAAAAAAATACCCTTCTCTAAAGCACCCATGTCCCCTTTCCAAGTTTTCTTGGAGGTCTAAGACTGCTAATGCTGCCAAGTGCTTTTCCCCAGCCAGGCAGGGCAGCATCACGGCTGTTTTGAGCAGAAGAGCAGGTGACGGTCGTGTTTTGGAAGTGTGCAGCTCCAAACCGTGGTCAAGAACGTGCTCAGCAGGCAGCAGGGCACGGCGGGCAGGGTGCCCGTGGGCAGGGATCGCCGTGCCATGACGCGCTCCTGCTTGGGCTGGTGCTCAGGGACCACGCGAGCGCTTCAGAGGCACCAGGGACTGCGGTGGCGCTGGCTGCTCTCCTGCTCCAGCCCTTAACCTCCAAGGGAGCCCTTCCATGGCCACACAAGTGTCACTGCAGGCTTCCCGGCTGGCGCAGGGGGCCCTTGGAGGGCGTTTGGGTCGTTTGCAGGTGCTAAATAGCATCTCATTAGTGTTCTCTGGGGTGCCTTCCCCTTGGCTTTCCCCGCAGTGCGTAAGAACTTGCTGGGCAAGGGGCCGGGCTGGCTGGGGGTCTGAAGCACCAGCTGTCAGAGGAGATGGAGAAGCTGCTGCGGAGCCCTTGAGCTGAGGGCTGCTGCACGAGATGGTTTAATCTCCTGCCCCACGCGTTGCCTTCTCTTAGCGTTTTCCTACTGCACGTGTGGTAAGAGATGCAATTAATAGAGGAGCAGGAGCTGCCCCTTGGGAGCACGGGGGGATTGGGGCTCTGGTTTGTCCTGTTTCCCCTTCAAGACTTGGGAAACTTCAGTGTTTTCATTGCCCTGTAGTAAAAAAATACAAATTGACTCATTCATTGCAAACAGGGCCCATAATCTGGGTGCTGAAAAACCCCAGTGGGAGTTAGTTACCCTCGTGCAAATGTATTTCACGCTTTAAAGTGCTGGATTTTTTTTTTTCTCGGAATAATTTTTTAAAAAAAGTTACAATTAGGCTATTAAGAAAGACAGAGGCGTCACTGATAGTTATGGGCTTAGTCATAACTCTTGTTTCCCTGAGGCTGGGGCAGAATGGGTCTTTCTGGGGCTGTGGAGACCATGCGTGAAGTAGTCTCAGCAGAGGATGCTAATGGAGAAGGACAACGAGGTGGTGGGATTGCGCTGGCGGAGAGGAGGTAGCTCTGAGCACAGAGGGTTTCAGCAGGCTGACTGGGCATGGAGCTGCCGTGGGTCTCCTGGGTTTGTTATCCCGGGAGGGGAAAGCGGTTGGGTGTCGGGGCTGGCTGGGACGTGCTGCTGGGCTTGGTGTGGGTGGTTGTGCCCGTGGCTGCCACGTCACCCGAGGGCTGTGCGGCCTTAGAGACGGTCACCCCGGGGGGCAGCTGCTGGCCAACCAGGTCGGCATGGGGCTGTTCCCGGCCGGGTAGGACTGCGCAGCCAAGGGGGAACACGAGCAGCCACCCGGCTCCGTGAGAACGGCAGAGCTGAGGAGCAAGGACGGGGCAGGAGGCTGGAGACAGACGGGAGCTCCCCATGGGTCTCGCATGCAAACGTTGCCCTGAAGGCGTGAAATCTCATTGAGATCCCAGCTAAAACCAGCACTTTCGGCAGCCAAACAAAGCGCAGCCTGTCCCAATTTCTTAGAGAAGCCAGGGGCGCTAATTAGCAGCTGGGCCCTTAATAAATGCAATTTGCAGAGATGCGCCTCCATGCGGGTTTGCTCTTTGACTCGGGGTTTTGCTACGCAACCAGGTCTAACAAACCTAGCTATATATTTAATTTCATCTTTATCTCTCTAAATCCCAGCTTGAAAGAGAGCTCGCTGTTCTCAAGGGTGCGAGATGTGAAGGCGAGAGAACCGCAGCTGAGCTCCATTAAAGGTAAATACATTTTCAAAGGTGTCTTTGTACAAAGCCTAGAGGGTCAGACCGAGGAGTAATTTGTGACTCAGCCAGGACCTACTTAACATTATTAGTGTAACAGAGGAAAATATTTCAATTGAAAGTCATTGGGCAGCCCTTGAAGTCTGCAGAGATGAGAAAAAGTAAATGAAACCGCTTTGGTGATGTTTCTGCTTTAACACAGAACTTAAAATAATTTCACTTTTGAAAGAGGCAACGCAAAAGGGAAAGGGGGCAACTCTCTCTAGGAATTTTTGGATTCAATTCAGATTAAAGGGAAGGATTGGCGTCTGTGGGATGCTCTTTTTAGCACAGAGGGCTGGATTGCAGCCCCAGGACACAGCAGGGTCTGACGCTGCTCTGCGGCCCTGAGAACATCCCTCCCTTAGAGCCGTGTCGTCTCTGACGCCAGACATCCGCACGCTGTTCATTGCAGTGACCGTCCAGCTCCTGAAAGGCAGAACTGGAGGATGCTACAGAGCTTAAAGCTTCAACATAAAGGAGGAGCTTAAAGACCAAAGTCTGGATCCTTGAAGAGAAGGAAAGAGCATCTCCTGTGGGTGACCCTCTTTGGCCACCTGGGCCAGCTGTGGAAGGTTCCCAAGCTCCTGCACGACTGTTGGTACCAGGGATCTCCCGCCCTTTCTGGTTCTTGCCCCTCTCCGTAAGATGAGGCAGCGTTTTAGAGTCAGCTCCTCCTTTCCGCCCTGCGTGCGGTCCCTGGCGTTGCTGCCTTCAGGCATTCCTGGGGTTTTAGTGCTGGGAAGATGGTACCGCGGACAGCCGGGTTCTCCCTGCCCCTCCGCCGCCGGCTGGGGTAGATCTCTGCTCTGTTGACCCCGGCTGCCCTCTCCAGAGGGTGCCCCCTTGAATGTCTTCTGCTTGAAGCTGTAGTGGGGGGAGCTGGCAGTAGCAACACATTCAGTTTCCCTTCAGACATCATTAACTTTGCTTTGTCAACAGCCAGTCCTGAGGACCGGAGCTGCTGAGCCAAGGACCTCCAAAATGAGTCAGCAAACCCTCAAAACCCACAGGTCCTTTCTAAATGGAAAGCAAAGGAGGGCTTATTCACTTTATATGGGCCGCTCTCTTAGGTTGCCCTCACTGCACGTTTTCTGGCTTTACCTGAGCTTACATAAATGAGAGTCCTACGGTCACTTCACTGGGCTGGGGCTCTAAACCCTCAGGGGTGGCAGTGACAGTGCTGAGACTGGCAGTACTTAGGACATGGATTAAGAGGGACTTTTAACACTGGAAACGTGTGTTTTCCATCACTAGCCTGCTTCTTGATGTTACACAGAGTCCGAATCCTAACCCCCCGAAGCTGCAGGGATCTTCCCAGCTTTCACTGCTGCAAATCTAGAATCAGGAAAAGCCAAGAAGCAAATTTAAACCACATTACCTTTGTATCTAATTGCAAGCCAGTTGGAGTGCAGCAGCTTTGTGGGGCCTCCAGTATCTGGCTCCTTTATTTCTGCTTTCCTCTTGAACAGGAACCCAGCGAGGGACCTTACGCTGTAAGAAGGGATATGGAGGACAACTAGGGGACAGTGGGGAGAATCCTCCTTATTTCCATGGATGTCCTTGTGGTATGAGCAGAGGAAGGTGAGGAGCTCACCTTAGGAGCCTCCCTGCTCCCAGGGGGTGTGTTAACACTGAGGTGTTACAGAGTCCCCATACCAGGAGGGCATCACCCCTGTGAACAGAGGTCCCAAGGAAGGTGTGAGCAGGAAACGCTGCTGCTTGCTTGGTGGCGGCAGCGAAGCAGCAGCCGGAAGAGCTGCAGCACCTGGGATTGGAATACTGGGATTTGAATACCCGGTGTCCTGGTGCCTCCATTCCTGGAACTGGGCCGGTGCTTCCCGTCCTGCCCGCGGTGCCCCCGCATCGGCAGAGCAGTGGGACTCGGGGAGCGCGAGCTCCGCCGCTATTTCCTACTGCCATCTTCAGGGCAGTGCCGAGGCTCGGCGTGCCCGGCGCTGCAGGCTGGTTGGTAATCTCTCTGTGTCTAGGCTGATGCCGAGATCGGTTTCATGCTGGAGGGAGAAAAAAAGAGCTCTTTTCCATCTTACACACAAGCTGTCAATGAAGGCATTTTATTTTATTTTATTTTATTTTATTTTATTTTATTTTATTTTATTTTATTTTATTTTATTTTATTTTATTTTATTTCCACTGAGTTGCATTTGTCTGTTGCAAAGAGAAGGAGCAATTAAGCGAATTTCAGATAGCGGCAGCCCCACCTGCACCCTCGTGCCCCACGCACGGCTGCTCAGCAGGACTCGGGAGACGCAGCGGGGCAAGGGCTGCACCGGCAGCACCGGGACACCTCAGGAAGGGGCAGCAGATGCCCCAGAGGAGAAGTTCCACGCAGCCCTGGCCGTAGCTGCTTGGCTTGGACCAGCAAGGCGGCAGCGATGGGAGGATAAAAACCAAAGGGCACAATGAATGTTCGGCCTCACCACGAGAGGCAGCCCCTGAACAGCAAAGCCCGGCTGCTTTCTGGGCTGTTCCCTGATTTGCAGCTTCAGGTGAACTTTGTTAAGGGAGGAGCAAGGAACTGAAGAGTAGCTAAATGAGCTGTGATGGGCTGGGAGCTGGGATAAATGCCCAGAATAGTGGGGGAAGCAGAGCAGGGTTTATATTTGTGGGTGTCCTGGCACATAATTTGATTTTAAAGGCTTTTTATTACCTTTTTTTTTTTTAAAGTTTTTGACATTCCTGGAGAGCAGTGGCTCCCAACTAGCTGCAGAGGTTCAGGTAAGCTGCAAAATAAGACTTGCAAAAGAGACTTTTTTTCCTCTCTAACAATAAGCCCCCATTACACAAACACCTATGGGGCTTGCTGGAGCCCTTTGCTCCTAGGCAGGAGCTGGAGCTGTCAGCCTTGTCCGTACTGGCTCCTGCTCCCTTCCTTTCCCTGGATGGCCCTGGAGCGGTGCTGTGTCTGCAGGCAGTGAGTGCTGCTGGCCCCGAACACGGCCGGGCTTTGGTTCTGGTTTGATTTCATTCATTTTTTCACTTTGTGCTGCTACGTTGTGATCTGCAAGAGCCATTAGGGGAGTTTAGAGAGGGAACAGCGAGCTGCCAGGGCGATTAGTGTCTGTTGTGATGGACATGACGCCGGTTCCCGTGTCCAGCAGTGCCACCCAGCAAGGACAGGCGCCCTGCAGCACCCGGACCCAGGGCTCCCCCCAGCACAGCCTGGGAAAGCAGGACACCCTCCGTGCGAGGCACCCGAAGGGTTTCTGCGCCTGCTTTATGCTGGGCTGACCTCTAAGGGAGGAAGGAGTTATTGCAGTGCCGGAGCTAGGGGAGACCCGCTCGGTGTGCTGGCTCCGAGGGTGCCCAAGCCCGCGGAGCTGGCCCAGGCAGAATGCTTTCGGGGCAGCCCCCAGAGCCGTTCGCTTCGCTGAAGCCCCCTGCGCTCTCGCAGAGGTGTGCGTGGAGTGCAAACCCGAGACGAACCACGACGGGACGCTGGCCCGTAGCGCTTCACTCCTCATTGGGAGGCTGGCACTGGATCTGCCAGGCTGTTTTTCTCCAGATGGCAGGATCCAGCTCCCGGATGGGATGCTGGCCTCGGGGAGGCCCCGTGAGTTGGGCTGGACGTGTTTCCAGCCATTTCTGAGCTTCTAACGTCCTCAGGTCCAGAAAAGCCATTCTCTGGGATGGTTCAGCTCTGACTGCTTGACCCTGGCTTGGACATGGGTCTCCAAACAGACCTCATTGTGACAGCTCTGCAGCACAGCTGGGCCGTGTGGAGGGGGCAGACGTTCTCCACGGCATCCCTTAAGCAGCTCATTAAGCTGAATTTATTCATTCATTAACCCTCACATCGTTCATGTGAGGGTTCATTAACCCTCACATCTCCCCTGCCTGTTTGCCCCGTGCTGTTCCCTTCACGTCGCTGAGCTCCAGCCTGTGGATAGCCCTGGGGAGCTGCAGAAGAGCAGAGCGCCGGCGCGTTCCCCCGCACTCCCTGGGACAGGCGACCTTCCCACGTGTCCCCGTCCTCGTGGTGACAGGCAGCTTGCTGCAATCTGCTGTCAACGTGGGTCAGGAGGTCTGACTCCTACTCCTCAGCGAGCGCAGTCAGGTCAGCAGGAGTGCCGGCCGCTCTGGGCATGGGATCCAGGAGTGCCGGCTGTTCTTGGCATGGGATCCAGAGGTGCTTGTGGGCTCTCCACTTTGTTTTTTCCCCCATTCTCACTAAGCTAAGGCTGGGCAGCTCCTCGCTAGCCAGCTGGGCACTCATCTCCTTTCCTCCTAGCCCTCAAGGAGGTCCTGGGAGGCAGATTGGGAGCGCTGGCATTTAACGCATGGTAGCTGTTGCACTAGGCAGCAGTGATATGTGAGCCTGTGGGCCCCTTTGCCCAGTAAATCCAATGCTGGAGTCTGTATTTGGTCCCTTCGCTCCCCTCCTCAGCAATTGTAGCCACATAGGTTGTGAGGCCGAGATCTAGGGATGGAGCAGGAAGAGAGGAAGCCACAAAATAGGTCAAAAGGGTGAGATATGGGAAGCAAAGGAAGAGGTTTGTGCTCCACCATGTGCATCCACCATCCCAACCTGGTGTTCAGCCTCATGCTGTCTTATCTGTCCATGACGGACCCTAAGAAGCAGCCAAGCGGCCCTTCGCTCTTCGGTTCTCCTGGAGACCCGAATTCATTGCGTCAGTCTGGAGCCACTCCACCACAATTCCCAGGAATTTCCCTCCGGATGTGCAAGAGGAGATGCCAAAAGCAATGACAAACATGGATCACTGAGAGCCAGGAGGTGAGGGGGCTTGGCCGGAGCCTCCGGTCGGGATGTTGCTCCTGCTGCAGGTCGCATTGGGGAGGCAAGGGACGCTCCCCCGGAGGCGGGAAGATGTCCCTGCAGCCAGGGCAAGAGCCCTCCCCGTGGGACAAGGGGAATAAAACCGCTTCCCTCCAGCTGCTGAGCACCAGCGAGAGGAGAGGAGCAGCGAGCGGAGGGGCCGACGCGTTTCTGAGCGCATTGTAGTGCGAGGAGGGGAAGTGAGTCACCGTGGCGTGGGGCCGCTCTTCCGTCCAGGCGCGGGGGCAAGGGCAGCCTCCCGGACGGGCCGCTCGCCAGCCGGGCCAGGCCAGAGCCGCCTCTCGGGACAGGTTTTGTTTTGGTGTTCAGGGAAAACGGGCCTCATTGTGCTGTTCTGTCATGGCGCTTTATGGACGGGGCGGTTTTCTTTCATCCCATCTGGAGCTTGTTCTATTATTACTACTCTTTTTATATATGTGTGTGTATATATACATATTTTTCTCTCTCTTACGCCGCAGACAAAAGAGCAGCCGGTTTTGGTCGCGCAGAGCGCTGTTTCGGATCCAGAGCAGGCGCGTGCCGGTCTCGGGGGACGGCAGCGTCTCGGTGCCTGCATGGGACATGAAAGCACGGGAGCAGCCGGTCCCCCGCCGCACGCCGGCGAGGGAGGGAGCCTCGTCACTTCAAAGCCAGCCTGGCCATAATTCTCAGCATCCCTCGTAAAAGCCACACAAAGAAGGACGGTCACCCAGAGCGGCTTTGCCCTCCAGCTCTCGCTTTAAAGGAGGCTCTGGAGGGGAGAAGGGATTGCTGGGGTTTCGTGCTGCCCAGAGCTGCTTCCCGCCCATAACCGTTTTGGTGTGAAGGGGAAGGCTGGTTCAGCAAGACCAATATAGGAAAGCAAAAGCTTCTCCCCTGGTCTCCTGCCGTGCTTGAGGGGCCTGACACGAGGTGCCGTCGTGACACGAGGCCGAGGCATCGCATGGCAGCGCCGTGAGGGTCTTCATGACGCACTATGTGCACGACTTTGTTCTGGCACCCCATTTTTCTTCCCAATGGGGTGGTTTCACTGCCGATGGTGTTTGACAGCTGCCTTCCATGGTTGCCTGTGGTCCTGGTTTGAAGTGGTGGCCCTGCAAACTCGCGTCCCGCCTCAGAGAGGAGCTGAGGCTGCCCGGAGGCCTCGCGTGGCTTTCCGTGCCATGTCGTGCTCGGGCACCAGAGGGCATCAGGGCCCGGGCCGGCCTCGCTCCGCTCGCAGCTCCCGGGCCTGGCGGTCTGGGCTTCAGCCATCGGCTGGGTCGGGCTCTGCTGCCTTGGCTTTGGGAGGAGGGGGGAGAGCCTGGAAGCTTGTCCCGTGTTTTCCAAGCTCTCTGCAGTCTGCGAGAAGAGCACAGCGTCGTTCCTGGGGACATCTCTCTGGGATGCATGGAGCCAGGATGAACTTGTGTCTGTCTGAATTTGGGGACGGTTTAAAGGGAGTGGAGAACTTCATTTTTTCCTATGTTGCTCCTTGTTGGCAGAGCCTGCCCGCAAGCCCGAGGTTCTGGGACGCAGAAACAGGCTCCTTTTGGTCCCTTCCTGCTGTTTGGGCACTGGTGAGTCACTTCTCTCTGTAAACTGTCTCTTGGACCGTCTTTCAAAGGGCAAATATGAATAAAGCTTCCTGAAGACCAAAAGGAGAAATCCCGAGGATTGGGTAGAAATCTAAGCCCAGTTCAAATGACGCCGTGTTTCGCTAGCAGTGACTCGCTGGTGCCAGCGGCTGATGTCTGCCCTGCTGCCCCCTTCATCTTTCACAGGGGACATTTTTGGCTAAGCAGGGGCGTCCAAGCCCTCCCAGAGACACATGGGCCGGTGTGACGTGCTGTGGTCTGGCTAACCCCAGCTCCAGGGCCCTGCTGGGTCCTGGTTGACTCTTGCCAGTCCCACCAGCAAATAACTGGAGTGTAACCAGCACCTTCACCTAAGTCCTGGGGTGGCTGCCCTTTGAGCAGAACAGGAGCCTTCAGAGCTTTGCTCCAGTTTTGGGAAATGGGGCAGGTTTACTGTGTTTTTCCAGGGAGGCAGGACCTTGCTTTTGCATGCCTGGAATTTGCCGGGATATTCTGCATCTGCTCTGCCTCAGCCTCCCGAGGGACAAAGTTCCCCTCTGTGGGAAACATCTGGCCCTGGCGATTACCCCTGCACGCTTTGCTGGCCTCACCTTTGTGCCAAGGAATTCATCCCGCTCCGGCGTATCTTGATAAAGCTGTTTGTGTTTCGGTGTCTGGGGCTGGCAGGGCCGCTCGAGCCTTCGCTCCGGCTGAATAACGACAGCGGGTGTTTGATCCCCTTGGCTGCACCTCGCGGTCCCGCTGGGGGGGCTCTGCTGGAGCCGCCGCGGAGCCGGGGACCTCCCGCCCCGCGCGAGGGGGGAGACCGGCCGCCAGGTGAGTCACGGGCTGCCCTGAGGGTGCCCACGGGAGCTGTAGATGCCGCTGAGAGGCGGAAGGGAAAGAGGACAGAGGTTGCAGTCTCCTCGGCACCAGCTTTTTATGTATTTCCTCCTGCTCCTGCTTTTGTATTGCCTCTCCCCAAAAACAGGCCTTGAGAAGCGGTAGGCGATGAAATGTCCAGCTGCTCTCGTGAGCTCAGCCCTGCAGCACGTACTGCTGAGTCTGGGCTGCGTGGAGGGGGCTCTCGAGCACTGCCCACCACTGCCCAGCCACGTCTCATCACCACGTGTCCCCTGCCTGTGTATTAACCAGCCGCACGTCGCCCTTTCTGCAAGGGAGTGAGAGCTCCTGGGCACAGTCTGGGCTCGACCAGGCCCACGAGCAGGATCTAGAGCCCAAGAGCAGAGGGAACCAGAAGAGGATACAAGCAGTGACCCTGGAGCCAAACAAGTCTGTTAAACCCTGGGCAGCTGTGGGTAACTAAGCCTCTTCTGATGCCCCAAATGGTTCTGTAGGTCAATCAAACAAGACAGAGCTCTGTCTCCTGTTGGGACACCTCTGATTCCTGCTCCCCACCATCCCACCTCACCAAGTTTTCTCTTCGCTCTTGCTTTTAATCCTGCCCCTCTCTCTCTCTCCCTCCGTCTCTCTCTATATATATTTTTTTTTTGTTGTTGTTGTTAAATGGTGGCTCTTTACGATCCATTATTTTTCTGCTAATCTGCTGTCTGGAAACTGTCAAGAGCAAATAGTCGGTCATGGCCTTAATGGCAGTCACTTGGTTCCTGTCCTTTGGGACAAATGAATTGCCACCATAAATACCAGTTAAGAGAGGAACAGGATTCGAGAGCGGCCGTATGTCAAGGAGAAGGATAATGCAGTTAGTCCTGAGCTGCTCATGGTGATAGCAGGAAAGGGTCTTTGGTTGCCTCATCTTTGCTGGTGGATACGGGCATCCCTGCAGGCAGAGAACTTCTCCAGTGGGTGCCACTGCGAGGAGCTTGGTCCTTCAGCCTGCTCTTTCCTCCGTTGTCCGTCTCGGAAGGCCCATTTCTCATCTAACCCTGCTCTGTTCAGCGTCTCTAACGTCACAGTGCCTGTCGGGTCTTGCCTCAGGAGTGACTCTGTTCTTCTGTGGGTGGCAAAGGCGTTTCGACATCGCGAGTAGGATGAAGCTCCGCACTGCTGCATAGCCCGTCCCTGTTGAGCTTAATTTGGTTCCGGCAGAGTTAATGAGATAACAAATGCTTTTTTTCACTACCTACTCCTAAGGTTGTCTACAACTGCTGAAGAGCTAAGGGTGTCCTGTGTGGGTGCATGGAGGCCTCTAGCACGTACGAAGTGCTCCTGTGGCTCCAGCCTTGACATCTCGATGATGCTGGGAACACAAGTAAACATGAGCTCTTACTGAGTACCTTTTTGCCAGCTGCACCCTAAAAGAATAGAGGAAGATTTTCAAAATGTGAAAGATGATTTTAGATGCCAATTTCATTGGCTTTAAGGCCCTTTTGAGATTTTTGAGGTTTTTTTTTTTCCTCCCAGCTGGAATAGGAGTAAGAAGTCAAGTTGTTTTTTACATAGGCAGAGGAATGGAAGCTCATTTCCTCCTGCTGGGGAGAAACCAAATAAGGAAGCAGTCTCTAAGCTAGCTTTGCCTTCTCCCCAGAGCGTGTCAAGTTGGCCCACAAGCAAGCCAGCAGGCCCCAGCACGGCTGCTTCTGTTGCCTCTCCAGATCTGTGCATCGTTGATGGGCTGCCTCTAGCTTTTATGCACTCCTCTGGTTTGCTGCTTGGATCCGTAGGATGCAAGAAATGTGTAACAGCAACAAGTGAGCACAGCCTGTTCCCATTTTCCTTGAAAATGACTTTAAAGGCAGGTTGGGAGCCTCACTGATGGAGATGGACCACTTGTAGTTAAGTGACCTAATCCAGCAATTCCTATGAAGATATGAAAGACCTGAAAGGTGAAAGAAAGGGATTGAGAATGAGCAAATTCAGATTGGTGCAAGAAAATTCACTCTATTGCTTTGGGTCTGGATTAGACCCTCTATAATGTTACCTGTGAGAGTTTTGTCTAGCTGGCACCACCTTTTCCACAGAGCTATGGCCAACAACAGCAGAAGTGCCAAAGAGCAGGGATAGACATTTCTAACTGTCGCCCTGGCTGCCCCCCATTTTTCAGTGCTGATTGCATTTGGATGCTGCCTCCTGCCCTAAGACCTGCCCGGCTAAACGTCCACAAACGTGGCTGCAAGAGCAGAATCACAAGGAACCTGTTGTCACCAGCTCCTAATGAGGTGTTGTGATAGAGCAACAATACAAAGTTGCCTGGCTCTCTCCAGGGACGTGACAATGGGTGGGAGCAAAACCAAGGAACATGTCACCGGGTTGTGATACAGCTACTTGATTACACGTGAGAAACAGCAGTTTGCCAAAAAGAAAAAAAAATCCCATTGCTAAAATGAGTGATTTAGTGCTTATTTCTCTCCAAAGTAGCGTCAAATCACACTTACTGTTGGCTCAGTCGTGTTTTCGCTGTGTTACACTAACAAACATCAAGCTTGTCCATTATTAAAAAGGACCTTGGTGTCTCTCTTCTCTCTGTGAGGAGTGATCCACCTAATGGGTGTGGGTTGGAGTTCTTGAAGAAACTGAATGGACTAGAGCAACCAGAGGAGAAAAGTCAATCGAGTGAGAGAAATCAAGCTGTATTTTGCTGCAGTCGAGACTCCTCTATTGGCTGCTTTGGCTTTTGAGCAACGGTTACAGAGCTGGAGGCAGCGATGAACTCTGCTTTTGCTTTGCAAGGCCAGCGAATGCAGTAATGCCAAGGACATGTTCGTTAATTAAGAGCTGCAGCCTACGTGATGGAGCCCTCCCGGCAGGGATGAAAGGCATGGCTGTTCCATGGGAAGCATCTTTGAGATTAAGGAATGCCAAAGGCAAAGAAGCATCAAATATGATTAAAAAGTGATTAAGGCTCACTTTGAAAAACAGGACTTGAGGAAACAAATCCTATGAGATAAATAGAGGGATTTCAGTGCACACTCAGTGTGGTGAAATCACTTGAGGTGGAAGGAAAGCAACAAAGCCTGTTTGACACAGGCCAGACCTCACAGATGTTGTTTATAAGTTTTATGATCTTTTCTTCTTGTGTTTTCCTGTTTCTTGCAGTGAGTGGAGCCCTGCTGGAGGATGCTTAGCTGAGGCCTGGAGCCCTCCACAGTTTCAGCAAGTCACCTCTGCCCAGCCTGCAGGAGCCGAGGCTCGGGTCACTGACGGAGAGGATTTCTCCACGGAGAGGTAAATTTGCACTCGCGCAGGAGCGGGCACATTTGAGCCCTTTGGTTCTGCCCTTTTTTTTCTCATCGTCTCTGGGCTTTGCTTCCTGCTCCAGGGAATCTGTGTGGATTCAGCCAGCCAGCCCAGAGCAAAGGCAGTGATGCCTCATGCTCCCCTCCCTGATCAACCTCACAGAGGCCCTGTAAGCCATAGGGGTGGCCTCAGCAGTGGTTGAAATCTCCTAGAGTCTCCACTTCTCCATTTTGGCTATGTCATATATCTTCCAGCGGGTCCTCTTTGGAAACTCAGGGCACTAACTGTCCTTAATAGCCCTGAGCAGCCTCACCTGGGACCTCCACTTGTCCATGGGCACAGGAGAGCAGTTCGGCTCAGCCCGGGGCCTTTGCTTGGGTCTGAGCTGTGATAAAGCAGTGTCTGTCTCTTCTCCAGGTACAGTTCCTGATCATGTCCCTGTTGATCCTGACTTGCTGGCGTGACCCGTTTCCTCCTCATGACCTGGCCTGCTGCTCTGGACCCCTGGTTGAACCTGGCTGCCGTCCCTGCTCTGCTTGCCTTGCTCAGGTACTCTGGGAGGAGGCCCTGGCTGGTGATGCCCCCATGTTACTGCATCCAGCTCGTCCCCGCTCCCCTATGGAGCCACCAGCCCTTGCTGCATCCTGGAGTGGACCCCATCACCAGGACTCCGGCCCTCCTGGGGGAATCGCCTGGTCCCAGCATGGAACCTTGTGGCTGGAGCAGGTCTGGAGGTGGCCCGTGTTGCTCGGCATGGAGTAATGGCCGATGGGCCGCTTGCTCTGCCCTGCCTGTGCAGTCCTCGCAGGGAGAGCTCTAGTCAGCAGGTAGGGCACCTTGCAGCTGGAGCAAGCAGGAGGTTCAGAGACTTGATGGGAGAAGGAGATAGCGCCCGCGGGACGCTGCTGTAGCAGGAGGGCTCAAGGGCGGGCCGCGGCATTCGGAGAAGGGATGTCAAAAGGGCGGGATGCCAAAGACCCGCCGACATATAAATAAACCCATCCTTTATAAAACCACACAAGGCTGGTTGCGTTTGTTCTCGCTCCAAGAGCTGGCTGATGAAGACTCCCTTATATTCCCCAAGCTTAGGAAATGCACGGGCCGGGATCCAGAGCGTTACTTAGCGTTCGGGTTACAGGCCAGCGTCTCCAGACGCTGGGTGCAGCCAAGGTGGGTGGTGGGGCCGTGGACACGGAGGCTGCGGAGCGGCCGTGGGGGCTCCTTCAACCAGACCCCAAGGAGAGGTTGGTCCTTCAACACGTCTGCTGGGGTGTTCGTTGGCCTCGTGTTCCCTTTGGCCAGCCATTCTTGGTAGGGCTCCATGTTGCCACCCTGGTAGGGCTCCAGCTCGGTGTCCTGGCTTGCAGGCAGGTTAATCTGCTCTCAGAGGAGACTAGAGGCAGGGATTTGCCTTTTTCCTTTGAAGGCTGACGTTCGGCTCAGTGCCACGGGCTCCTTCTCCCTTACATTCAGCCTCTACTTTCCTGTGTTCGGTTCCACCCCGGTTTTGCCCAGAATACCCCATGCAACACAATGAGGCCTTTATAATCCCCACCTCCTCCTGCCACCCTCTGTAGGCCTATTTTCTCGCCCTCCTGGGGGTTACACCCTGCATTCTTCCTCGGGTAAGTCCTGCCGGCGTGTTCATGCAGAGGTCTCGCGATCTTGGCTCCAGGTAGAGGCCCCGTTTCAAGCACGGGAGCGTGTTAGTGAGGACAGGCAGGCGCATGTCAGTGCCTGCGTGGGTTCCCCGCGTGTCTGCGGAGCTTTCCTCTCTGCTCCGGGTTGCTGCTGTTGAATAGCAACATGCAAGGTTGTGTTAACTTTGATCAGGGTGTTTGATCTGATCTTCTAGCTCCCCGTCATGCTCCGTCAAAACATCTTTTTTTTTTTTTTTTTTTTCCCCCTATGTTTTTCTGCAAACTTGGGAAGCTAAATTACATGCGGATGCAGCGTCGGTGCTGAGGGCATTCCGGGGGCTCGTGTTCCCTTTCCAAAGCATCGTTTGTTTCCAGTAATGAAGTACTCCTTGGTATGAAACCAGGGAAAAATGAAGCCTGGAATGAAACCAAGTGCAGGGGAGGGGGGACAGCAGTTTTCTTTTATTGTTTCTTCTTTAAAAAAAATGGAGTCAACCAGTCTAAAAAAGAAAACTCTGTGCTGTGGCTATAGATTATTTACTGGCATGACATTATCCACTGCAGGGAGCCAGCCAGGAAGGGCTGCGCGGAGCTGCCGAGCTTCGAATGCCTGGAGCGGAGCCTGGGCCTGGGGCTCGTTCTGCACCCGCAACGTCCTTCCCCGTCCCTGCAGCTCCGTGGCAGCATCGGAGCAGGGAGCAGGGCTGCAGGCTGACGTTTTTGTTCAGTGGCTGCTTGTTTGGGCACCGTGGGAAGGATTACGTGAGATGGGCCTTTCCAGGCGCTGTCCTCTGCTGTTGGAGGGTTCCTCACAGTGATGTTGTGTGGTTGGACTGTTGCCTTATGATTTTCTTACTAAGCCTCCCCAACAGTAGCTCAAAGTAACATGAGGTCCGGGGCTTCTTGCAGTGAGCTGCTGATATGGGCAGGGATCTCACTGTGGCTGAGAGAGGTAAATAAAGAAGCTTTAGCAAGGGAGGAAAGGTCTGTGACCCCATCAGGCTTCCAGAGAGCTTGGACAAGTCCTGTGGACGTGGTGTTTTCCTCTTTAACCGTGCCTGCCTTTCTCGAGCATCTTTCTCACCTTGAGCTCTGTACAAGGTTGATTTACATGGATATGTTTTGGTCATCAGTGAGCAGGGACAGCATCCTCAGCTCCCTGTCTGTGGAGCTTTGAGAGGATGAGATTACCATGCCCAGGACAAAAGGAGTCTGCAATAAGGTCCTACCTCCCCACAAAGGAAGGAGCATCAAGTGCGTTCACAAACCTCAGGCTCAGTCATGGACAGATTCATCTGTGGCAAAAGATCCATGCAGAAGAGGGTTGTTCTGGGGGAAAGAATGCTGGTAGGTGACGGGAGGCTTCAGAAACTGTCACTCCAGGGGTCCCATCAGCTGGGCTCCGAATGTCACCGGAGGCTGTCACAGGCTGCTCAAGGCCAGGGAGGGGGACCTGCCTCTTCAGGCTGCAGCTCCAGGGTTATTGCCTGGATCCAGAGGGTTTTATGGCAGGAGCTTTTTCCTTTAAAGAAGAAGAAAAGGGAAAAAAAAAAAAGTTCCTGCAGTTTTCCAGGATCTCGAAGACACTTCCCCCTTGGCTTCTTGAACTAGGACAGCTGTGGTGACGAAGGCAACAAATAATGAATGCAAAACCGTCCATGGACAGCATTTTTGGGACAAATGACAAGCTTTGAACCTGGAATAAAGTGACTTCAGCGTCCTGTACCAGGGCGGCATCATTGTATATTTGGAAAGCAATTCTGGCCTGACTTGTGCAAAACCCTTGTTTTTTCCTATGGAGGACTCAGCAGGAAAGTTTTTCCAGGTGAAACCATCACTCCTGTCTCTTGCTCTACTGGCTCTTCCCTTGGGCTGAGCCAGCTTTCTCAGTGATGGGCTGGTGCAGCCACATGGGGACCCGGGTTCAGTGTGATTAAGGGCCATTTTCTGAGAGGAGGTTGATGGCCGACCATGAGGTGGAGAAAGCCCTGGACAGAAGGAGATGCAATTGCACCACTGACACGGGCGAGGAACGGGGTCTGGCAGTTAAACCTCTGTCTCCTGACCCCAGAGTCAACGCCTGCCCGTTTGAAGCGAGGTTGATGTCACCGCATTCAGCTGCCCTTTTTCCATGTGTGACTTCCCAGAGGTGTGGCTCGACCAGCTCCTTTTGTTTGGGTGGCTTTTGCTTGATGAAAGGTTCCTGCTTTGTCTGATGTAGAAGGAGGGCGTCTCTTCCACCAGCCCAGGCAGCTCCCAGGTGCTGCAGCCTCAGGAACTGCCCTATGGTTGTCACTACCGCGGTGCACGTCTGTCCTGCCAGGATGGCTTTCCAGTACAAACGAAGGAAAACAAGCACCATGCGGACCGCCCGATTTGGGGCACTGCGGGGACCCAGGTGACAGGTAAAAGCTGCTCAGCAAATCAGCAGAGTTGGCCCAAGAGGGTGGCGGGTCCCTGAGGAGAAGGGAGACGGGGGAGCCTTTGGGGCCAGGCAGGACCACGTGGGCTGTGGCCCTGCACGTGCAGCACAGCCTGCCTGGAGCCGCCCCGCTCACACCCAGGGTTTCCCCGTCAGACTGGTTTCTCAGGGCTGGTTGTGGGGCTGGAGAGAAGGGATGGTTGGGAACAGCCCTCTGTTGAACTTCCCCGCTACAACTTTGGCTTTTGAGGCCGTTATATGTTGGAAAATGGGAACTTCCTGAAGGGCCCCGAGCCCCTTCATCGTGGTGCAGCCGGGGTCACCACCGAGCCCTCTGTGAAGACTCCGGGTGCGGGCAAAGCTCCCCATGTGCTCCCTGGGGCCTGGCCATGGGTAGGTCAGTCATGGCTGTCCCCGGGATAAACCACCTCGCTCGGTGTTTCTCCTTCTCCCCTTGAGGGCCAGCTCGCCCAGCAGGGGCTTTGGAAAGGCTCCTGCAATGACGTGCACATGAGGGAGCCCTGGAATGCTGGGCTGCCGTTCCTGCTACGGAGATGGATGCGTGGGAGTCCTCCAGGGCCAGGCCGAGCACCCCAGCTGCTCATGCAACGGTTATTGCCCCCATCCGGTTCACCGAAGCGAGGCGGGTGAGGGTGCCGGGGGAGGCGCAGCCGGGACCGCGCTGGGGTGAGCAAGTTCGGGCCGAGGATCCTCCCACGCTTAGAAACACACAGCGAGGAGAGGCGGCGGTGGGAAACTCCTGCCAGGCCCTGGGTACGGGGCTCCCTTCTTGCCTAGGAGGAAAGGCAGACCGGACGAGCACCACGAACCTCTTCCAGCCTTGCGATCAGCTGCCCTCCGCGCCGAGGCTCTTGAGGCGCTGGAGCTGCCGTCCGTGCTGGGCACTTCTCCCACCCTCCAGCGTGGGGTGCACAACCCACCCCAAGGAGCGTCAGCCCCAGGGCTGTTCCTCCCCCCCAGCTTGCTCAAAAAGCTGCCTTTGGAGTCAAAAAGAAGCAAGTGCTTTAAAAAAATCTGCAAATGATGATGTATTAATAACAAAGTGGAATTATCACTTCGGAGCAAAGACTGATAGAGGGACAGCGGAGCTGCTTGGAAAAAGGAGGAGGGATTTAGGGACTTAGTTTTTGGTGGGGAAGGGGAGAAAGGGCCCCATTCCTGAGGCGGGTGGGCTCGGTATGGGTAGCAGGGAGCATCTGCTGTGCTTATTTTGGCAGTGCCTCTGACTCGCTGTCTTGGGGTGGAACACGGTGCCATCCAGACTGGCCTAAAACCTGGTCCCCACCTTGGGGAGCCTCAATCCAGCTCCATGCCTTGCTTTAGTGCAAGGAGGAGAGTTCCCATCTCCTCTGAGATCATTTGGAAAACGAGCAGAGATACAAACCGCGATAGCGCTGGCTCTTTGTGCTCCGAATAAATTAGGAGGGGAAGCACAAATGGGGAAGATTCCCAAAGAAACCGGTAGCACCCGTTCAGGCTGTCTGGATAAAGAACACGGGTCTTGTTTTTGCCCTGAGTTCAGGGCAGACCTTGTGCTCAGCAAAGCACCAAGACCAGGCTTGTGCATGGGCAGCCCTCCTCCCGGAGCGCCCGCATCGCTCCAGGGACTTTGCCTGGATTTGCAAGAGGCTGTTCACTCCTCATTGCTTCTGTTTCTTTAGTCACCTTGGGGATCTTGACAGAGTCATGTTTAGATGGCCCCAGAGCAGGATACATCCTTCCAGGGCAGTTGGAAAGGCCCTGTCTCCAACAGGAACAAGGGATGATGAACCTCACTGGTTAGAGGCCAAGGCCGGCCCTATAGGTCCTGTGTAGGGGCAGGGAAAGTGAATGAAGGTGGAAGAGGTTTGGCTAATGAGCTTTAATTAACACCTCTGAGCTGCACTAGGCACCTTGTGCAGTCAGGGTGCTGGGGTTTGAAAGGCAGCAGCTGGTTGAGGTCAACTACAGGCTCAATGCTGTGGTCAGGAGCTGGGGAGGGTTTGGCTGGTGCCAGAGGTCAGCAGAGAGGCCTTGCTCCTCCTGGATCCTGAGAGGTGAATCAAGGCATCAGCCCTGAGCTTCTGGGCCTGCGTGTGTGCTCATGAGCCCTTGTGGTCCCTCAGGCTTACCAGTCCCCTTGTGGGCTTAAGGTGGCATTGAAAGGAGACCTGTGGAGCTGGAACTGGGCCCCTGTTCTCTGTGGGTAACTTAATTGGTTGGATAGGAGCAGCTTTTCAGATTAGCTACAAATTTAGGTCCCAGGTGATGGTGATTTCTTTTTTTTTTTTTTTTGCAATCAGCTTCAGGTGATGAACATGGAAACCTTATTTGAGCTAGAGGAAAGAGGGGAAGCCAATTGCCCAGTGAAGTGCTAATTAGCATGGATGGTGCCTGGTGTGGACTTAGCAAGGGGAAGAATGTGCCCAGCCCAGTGGGCTCGTTACTGAGGTTCTGGTGAGGATGTTACCTCTGATGTGTGCGAGCTGCTGCACCTCCTCTGGTAGACCCAGGCAGGGCAAATACAGCACAGGTACCTCAATGATAGCACCCCTGAGGTTTGTGGCTACCATGAGATGTACAAATATGTATTTTTTAATTCATGTACTGAGGGAGGACTCAGTGACAACAGGCAAGGTGAGCCTTACCCTTTTTTTAAAGCATTTCTTTTAAAGTTGAACATATGTTACAGGTGTCAAGACGGTGCTTCCAGGGAGTTATTTTTCTCTTGGAGCGCCTGGTGGGGGGCGAGGGGAAGTCCAGTTCCCCTTTGAGGCTGGGTCTGCTGAGCCCTATGGCCGGGCTGGTGCGGGGTGAAGCGGGGCCGGGTGGGAGCCTTCCCCCCGCGAGGACGACCGCGGTGCCTCCCCGGGAGCCAGCGGGCACCGAGGGCACCGCGCCGCCTGCGGCGCTCGGGACCCCC
>PTEX01000032.1:3764747-3814395 GCA_003342815.1 Eudromia elegans
CGCGGCTCCCGGCGCCGCGGCCCTAGCGCGGGCGGGCGCGGAGGGGGCCGAGCCCCGGCACCAGGAGCCGCTTCCCCTCCGCGGCTTGGGGCTCCCGGGAACCTGCACCATTGGGCGCTTTATTATTATTATTATTATCATTATCAACACTTTGCAACTTCAGGACACTTTTTGATTTTTTTTCCCGTTTTTTCTTTTCCTCCGGGATTTTCTTCATGGGCTGCCCCGAGGCCGTGTGCTAAGGTAAGAGGGGCGCGGGGGTGGCTCAGCTTGCTGCTCCCAGCACCTTGACTTTTGCAGCGTCAGAGCAAAAAGTTTAGTTGGGTGACAGGGTTTACTGGGTGGTCTCAGTGGCCGGTGAGTCTGGGGGGGTTCCTGTGAGCAGAGAACCGCAGGAGGGATTCCTGCTTCCCACTTTCCCTCCAGTACTTCTGATACTCGCAATCAAATTCAGTCGACAGTGACTACAAAGTGCCCAAGTCTGTAGGAGTTCAGCAAGACCCAGTGCAGTAGAAGCTCCTGCAAACTCAACTTTCTGCTCCTTGAGTCCAGCTGCTGAAGTAGCAACGACTTTATAGTAATGGAGAGAGCTACTGCGGTGGGCTAAGCTCTGGCAGGAGCCTGGTGTGATCGCTGCCCTACAGCTGTATCTGATTTCAACAGCTCGTGCCTGACACTCGGCCGTGTGAGCTGCCTGCGAATTGGGTCATTACTCACCGAGGCTGATTCAAAGTGTGTTTAAGTCCAGGAGAGTATTTCCCTTGGCTGTAACGAGTGTTTTGGGGCTTGGATGGTTCAGTTCTTCGGGATTGGAGCGGCTGGGGAAGCTCGGTGCGGGCTCGCTGTGTGTTCCCAGGATGTGGCTGGAGGGGGCTGCTGGATGCCTTGTTTGCTCCACCACCGCTTTCGTTTTACACCTTGGGCTTTGCCAGCTGAGCTCTGCCCAAACGCTGTAATTAATAGCTCGTATAACCACCCTCCTCCTCCCTGCGACCTGCTCCTAGGACAGGGAGCGACACTCTCCTTGTGGTACTGACGGCTTGCCAAATGCCCTTTATTTGGGGAGAAAGCTGGCACCGCCTTGTTCTAACTCCACAGCACGGAAACGGTGCATGGAGGCTGTGGGTTACTCGAGTGGCATCTAGAGATTGGGTCCAAACTTGCTGTAACTGTTTGAATTGAGTATTTAAGGGCTGCCAGTCCCTGCTGGCATGGTGTCGGGGCTGAGCATGGGGGTTAGAAGTGAGTGTGCTTAAATGGGCTTGCCCTGCTCTGGGGCTGGAGACCAGCAGCTGAGATGGTCGCTCCCGCTCACGTGTGGGGGCCCAAGGGTGCCAAGAGGAGCAGGCTCTGCTCCTGGAGGAGACAAAAGACTTTATATAAGCTGGGAATGCCCCATTTCTGCTGCCCCAGCCTGTTTCCTTATCTGTGTGTGCAGGTGCAATTAGTTCATGTAATTAGTGGTGGTTAAGACAAGAGTGAGCGACTGCATGGGCTGAGGAAGGGACCCAAGGTCGTCTCTGGGTGGCCTGTGCAAGCAGGAACAGGAGCTGCCACCTTCTGCGTCCAGGGGGAAGGTCTGGCCGCCCGGCGATGGGGAGAAGCAGGCGCACGTGTGCAGGGAGGGAAGGGCAAGCTGCTCCTCCTGCTCCCACCCCTTGGCCTCCTCAGCTCTGACCGTACTCAGACATCCTGTTCTGTGGGTTTCAATCCCTTCCACTGTGTGGGGTCCTGGGGAATGGCAGCTGCTGCTGGAAGGAGCTTCAGTGGGACACCCGCTTTGCTCTCGGGGTGATCTGCTTCAGCCCTCTTGGCCATGGTCTGGAACCCTGGGGATCTGAGCAGCAGCAGCAGCTGAAAACTATGGAGCTGATTGGGGCAGCCTGGCTACACCTGGAGTGGTTCTTCCTCCCTGTGTTTAGCTGGACGTCGTTTGCATCGCCTGTAGGTCTCACAAAAGGTCTCGTGAGCTTAGGGGCTGCCTTTTGTTTTTCTTTTTTTCCAGTATTATTAGTTGGTTTAATAAAAATTACTGAGTTTGCCATAAATGATACAGATTTAAAAAAGAGGAGAGAGTAAAAACACACTGAAGGTAACTTAATGGTGTGTGTTTAGTGGGCAGCTCATGCCTGCGTTTTTGAGCAGATAGATGGTTGTGGAACGGTAGCCTGGCCTCTGCTGAGACTCGGCCCGAGGGAGCTGAGGCTCCTCTTAGAGCCAGGGCCTGCCTGACTGCTGGTTTTTGGTGGCGATTCACTTTGAGGATGTGATATATTGTTTGACCTGGAAGGATCAGACAATGCGTGTGTATGTGAATGGTGAAGGCTAGCATGCATCTGTTAGCAGTTCTCCTTAATTCTGCATCAAGTCATGGACTTATAGATTTCTTCTTCTACAGTATGCGATCCATAAACCTCTGTTAAAATTCTCCATGAGGAGACGTTTTGTAAATGTCGCGTAGAGTTTCAGCGCTGTGAGGCCAAGAGTGTCGTCTTGGCTTGATAATTAAACAGGCAGCGCTGCGTGTTGGGCAGCCACAGGCTCTGTGACGAGCCGTGGCTTTGCCTGGGCAGCGGCTTCCGTAGGGCACCAGCTCTAGCGTTCAGCTGCACGTCCTGAAACAAGGATGGATTTTGGAGCTGTGCAGAAGTGTGGTGGCACCGGTGGCCTGTGTCTCTCTAGCCCGTGGGCCATCACCACGTGTTCATCAGAAATGAAAAACTGCTGAGTGGCAGCAGAGCTTTTAAGGAAGCCTTTCAAAAGGCACGTATCCAAGTATCTTACAGGAAACAGCTTAAGTGATGTAGCTTGAGCTCCAGGAGTTTCATGCTACTCTGATGTTGTCATCCATAGCTTCTCTGCTCTTCCTCTCTGAGAAGAGGGTCTCCCTACGTCAGTATGTGGCCACGGGACTTCATCTGCCCCCTCCTGAGCAGGGTACTGAGTTGCCTGTTGCTTACCTGCTCCCAGCTGGATCATGTTAGTACAAACCACCATTGATTTAAACTTGAGGTCTCAGCAAGCACATGTTCTCCAAGCACCCTCAGTGTGTATATGTGTCCGTCCTCACTTCCTTGGTCCCAACCCAAGCCCAGAGGCCTTCTCTAGCCTCAGGACCAAGCTCTGCTCTTTGTCTCTGAACGTACCGATACCTTTTCTAGATGCAGCTGGGTGTTTTTGGTAGGTGGATTGTGGTGTCTCCCGTGGTGCCACTGGTGCTGGTGAGGGCACCATCCCTGCCTTTGGAGATGCTGGATTGTGCATTAGCAACCTTGAAGGAGGACACTGCAGCTGCTGCTTGGGGACTCCAGGGGTGAAGAGAAGTTAGGTCAACGGATGGAAGAAATGGAAACTGAAAACCCCTTTCTTTTGGTTGCCTGTCTCCTGCTGAGAAATCTTGCTGCCCAGAGCTAAGATACACAATGAAAGGACCAACTTTTGAGGAGTGTCTGCCTAACTCTAGAGCCAAGGCCTCGAATGCTGTCTGACTAAACAACTGATGTGTTTTGCAAACAATCAAGGTGCTTGCAAGACATCTACTGATATATTGATCACTGAATCCATCAGCAAATGACCAAATGTGTCCGAGTGTGTTAGCTCCAGGAGGCCTCGGTTGAGGTCCTGAAGCATCTACAGGTTACCTGAGATTGTGGCTGAGGCAGGTTCAGCTGCTGTCCCTTGTTCCGTGACCCTTTTCATCTTGAAAACAGGGCTCAGCATTTTGCCTATCTGTGGTGAAGGACTTCCCAGAGGACCAGCAGGCAGTGAAAGGGCAGATGCTTCTGGCAGAAAAGACAACCTTGGTATTTTTCTGTATTTTAATAGCAGTAGCTTTAGGCAAGTAATGAGCATTAGGACCAAAATGCAGTAGAAACAGCTTCTGCTCCTCTTTCAAAGTGATATTGGAAAAATGAACAACACCTTTGCTGAAAAATGCAGCAAGGAGAAGTAGAAAGATCTTAATTAAGAGCACATCTTTGAAGGTGAATATGGAGGGACGGAGGAAACACCAGCACCAAGCAGAGCGGCTCCTCGCTCCCTTGCGTTGCATCTTGGCCCATGTTGGATGTCAGGATGATCCTCTACCATGTGTCACAAAGGCTCCATCAGCAGCATCTCTTGGAGATGCTGAAGACCACTGAGCCTGGCTGGAGAGCGCAGCAGAGCACTCTCAAAACCGCCCCGTATCTCTGTGCCTGGCCCCACATGCAGTCGGTGGCAGGTCCCTTCTGGGGAGCAGTGCTGTTACGCAGGTGCGCGCGGGATCCGAGCCTGCCAAGTTGCTCTGGCATGAAGCTTTCATGAGGGCTGAGCAGAGTGGTGAAACACTTGGAAGCGAAAGCTGCATCCAGATGTTTCCAAAGGTTTGGTGTGGTAATTACTTATCCACAGGCGTTTCTGGGCTGTGTGGATTCAGGTTTGTCGTGTTGGTGTGGTTTTGCTCTGGCTCCCACCTGCACTTCTATGGGGACAGCGGCAAGTGTGGGCTTTCCAGCAGGACTGTAACCAGCAGCGGCTGGAGTTTACTTTGCATGGTGTAAGTCCTGCCAAAACAGTTTCTTCCTGTTATTGCTCCTCCAGGCCCCAGCGATAAGAGGCTTTCACAGGGCTACTGGCTTTGCAGTTCCCAGGATAACTTTCTACCACCCCATTTAGCCCTGACACTTTCCCCAGTGGGAGCCAGCTGTTACCTACTTTCTTTTCCCTCTTAATTGTACCCTTTCCCTTGCTCTTGCCCTGCTTCTTCCTCCTCTCCTAGGATCTTGGATCATTCCCTGCTGCTTTTAGCTGAATCAGGGAATAAGCTTGTTGGTTTGTGTGGTTTTGCTCTGGCTGTGGGTGCCTCTCATGGCAGCGCTTCCTCCCTACCTGTGGTCTCTGTCCCCCAGTGCTGGGGTTGGCCGTTCTTTATCTAAACCCTGCTCTAGACAGAAGCTGCTTTTCTGGTGGGCCTTGGTCCAAGGTGAACTGTGGGTTAGTTTTACTTGGATCCCAAATATGAGATCTTGGGTTCCCATGGAAGATCCCTTATTTGCTACCCTTGTCCTGTGTTCTCCAGCACACTGCGATCTCCCAGCCACAAAGGTAGGGTCTAGCAGGCCTCAGAGGAACAGTTTCCTGCTGTCTATGGATCAGATGGACTCTATTTAGGTAGAAAGGCAGTGGTGAGCAAAGAATATCCACAGCATGAAACCCAGGACATGGTGTGGGTCAGGCTTTGTAGAAACAGGGGTGATGAAAGAACGTGCCAGTGTAGTCCCTGTAGGGTCTCCTAAAGGCTTGGTCTCCTTCAGGTAGTGTGTCCCATGAAGTTGAGTTGCTGAAGAGATGTTGGGGGGCCAAAGACTTTGGCCTTGGAGATCATCGGGGCATGAAGAGGTGTCAATGGCAGCAAGTCAAGTGTCTGGTGGATGCTGGACCTTGCTGCTCCTCAACAAGGCCCCAGCGAGGCGGTGCCATACTCCCTGCTACCTCTGATGGGACTAGGGGAGAGGCACAAGACCTTCTCCAGCTGAACCTCAGTCCTTCGGTGTTTCTTGTTGCTAGTTCTATCTTCTCCCACTGAAGAGGCCCCACGTGGTGTCCTCATCGCAGATGTGGCCTGGTGCTGGGCTGGTGGTGCTGCCTTGTGCTTGTGGTCAGTCCCACAAGTGTGTGGGGTCCTGGCACTGTGTGTATTCCTTGTGCTCCTTACAAGGTCAGAGGTGCTCCTTTTCCTGCATGTTTAGCTTTTCTGGCAGAACTAGGGAAATCAGCGCTGGTGGCTCTGCAGCCTGGAGGAGGGTTTTGCACACTCTGATGTGCTTACCTCCTGTTTGATGGGAACTGGAGCTGCTTCTACCGGAGTCCCCCAGGTCCCTGTTGATCGTTTCGACTTCTATCTTCTGTTAGACCAGAGCACGAAGACGTATGAGGTGTCCAGAGGGAGATGCACACTGCTAAACTTGCTTTAATCCTGCTTGCATCTTCCCCTGTTTCACTGTGTAACTGCCCAGCTCTGTTTTGGTGGGAGGAATAGGGCACTGGGCACAGGGATGATCAGGAGCAAAGAGCAGGGCCGCTTTCATTAGTGGCTTGGCTTACTTCAATTGCCTTCAGCTGCCTGTGAAACCACAGCATCAGCTTGGGCAGCTTCATCAGCTCCGTTTCATCTCCCTTGATGAGACGATGCTGCCATATTTGGCTTTCCAATACTGCTGAGGAAGGTCTTAAGGCCAAGCCTTAAATATTTCAGTGTCAACGTAGACAGATCTTGAAAACGCTTCTGCTTGGTTTTTTTTTTTTTTTCCCCTCAATCCTTCTGAGTGAATGAACTAAAACTAACCTGGAGCCAAACGGGAGGAGCATGGAAGTGCTTGGATGCTCTGTCCCCGCGTGACCTCTGTACCAGGTCTGAGACTACCCGCTCTGGTGCCTGTAGACAGGCAGCTGCTGAAGGGTCCTGCAGCGCTACAGGCACCTCTTTAACTCCTCAGGGGTTGGATGTCTCTCTGCTCTGCAGCTCTGCATTGCTGTAATAAGTTAAGGTAAAAGGCTTTAATAAACTTTTATGAAGGTAAGTTGAATTAGATAGAAATATTTTTATTAAGTGAAGACAAACTAATGTGTTTCAGGATATAAGTCGGTCTGTACTTGAAAAAAATTGAAAGCAATTTTCTCCCAGACAAAAATTATTGCATAATTATTCATTACTGGAATTCTTGTTTCTTCCTCTGAGGCACGTACTGTTATTCAGACCAAAAGAGGAAATATAGACTTTTGTGCAACCCCCATTGCTCCTAATTCATGGAGTTTGCACCCATAAAGAAGTAGGAGAGTGCTATTTATGCTGTCTGTGATAAGTATGGGCAGTATATTCATACCGTTTCAGACTTGAGCTATTCTAGTGATAAATAGTCCAGCCACCTTGCTTGGGTTGCTGGAGAGTTCCCTTCCTTTCCACCTAGAGCACAAACACCTTTAGTAAGAGCTGGGAGTGCTGAGATGTCTCTTCTGGGGAACAGCGGTCCTAGAGGATGCTGCAGGTGCTGTGCATCTGCCCAGTGATGTAGCACTTGCTATTTCATATTTAGGCAGCTAAGTCCACATCTGAGCACGGAAGAGGGAATTTGGATGATGATGATTATTTTAGTGCAGAAGATGCAGTGTGCCTGCTGCGATGGTCAGGATGTGACCATGCAGGAGCTGTGGTTGGACCTCTCAGGGAGGGGACAGGCAGTGGATGTTTCCCAAGATGCACGGGTGAATTTCTATACAAGTAGCAAGCTGGAACAAGCTCTTCAGCACAGAGTCCAGGGAGGGAAAGCACGTTGGAGCCCGGCATCGGACTGGTGGTGGAAACAAATGGGGCTTTGGCCTCATGCTGCTTGACCCGTCATTTCCAGGGGGTTTGGGCAGACCATGGTGCAAGTGGGATGAGTGAAGGCTGGATGTGAGCTGGAGATGATGCAGTCGCATTGCTGCAGTGATGGGCCTGAGCTTCACATTCAGCACATGACCTGGGCTGAGGGATAGTGGATCCAACCACCCAACCAATGTGGACCTTCCCTCTGCAAGGACTCGCCCAGCCTCTAACACTTGCATTTTGAAAGAGCAGCCTGTGTGAGAAAGGGGTGCTGTGCTCTGACAGAAGCAATTGGAAGCGTGCCACAAACAAATGCTCCCAAACGAGGTGCTGAATGCATTTGCCTCTTTGCCCTTTCTTTGTTGTTGACTTAGGGGTGTAGGAAGCAGGAGTCAGTGATGGGATGAGCGGCTTTTCCCCTGTTGGGGGAAAGTTTAATACTGCCTTCTTTCAGGGTTCAAAACAAACCACATGTGGGTGTAAGCCTTTGGCACGAGGATCAGAAAGGCTGTTTTTAATTGGGTTTGCAGGTGCTTCCCTGTATTTTCCACCTCAAAGCCTTGAGGTTGGCTGGGGCGAGTTGCTGCATCCGTGCCGTGACCCAGCTGCCGTGGGGACCAACGCGTGGGCTGCGCCGGGGCAGAGACGCGGCAATGGAAGGGTGACGGGAGGCTGCGTTGGTTGTGCTGATGACGTTGGCGTTCTGGATGTTCTTGCTGCAGGTGGTTGTGAAATTGGGGCTGGTCTGGGAGCGCCCGTGTGCACGTGGAGCTCTTATGCCTTCCGTGAGGTCTGTTGTTGTTGTTAGAAATTTAGGTTGAAGCCTGGCACCTGCTGGTGTCAAGGTGTCTTCAGGCTTCTTGGAGAAGCAAGTTTTGCCTCTGCTTCCTGCTGGACACCTCCATGCTATTAAGCATGTCTCTTGTCCCGTCTGTGGGAGGTGGGAAAGACTGTTCCTTTTTCCATGCCACTAGTGGGAAGGATGCATCACCACTGCTGTGGGATGGTGCACCTGGGCCCACTAACCCCGTGGGAAATAATTATCATCTTTATCCTGATGTCAGCACAGTTGTTTCATAGTCTGTGTTGTTATAACGCGGAGTGGGTTGACTGTGACCACAGCTGGGTGTTGAGTTCCTCTTCTCTGGTGGAATGGATGGGAAGGATAGACCCCTCAAAGGATTTTTATCTTAAGGGAGTGATATGTGTGTGGGAGAGAGCCAGGTCCTTTGAGGCTACAGGAAGGAAAACCATCGTGATAGCACATCACAAACGTTAAGAGCATTGTGTAAGCCCGAGTGATTTTTGCCTTAACCATGAGCAGGGATTTCAGCCACTGGCGCTCCGGTAGCAACTGGAAAACTTGGCAGGTTTTGGGAAGAGCCGCAAGCACCCTGGCAGCGCTGGCGCCCTGGAGCCGAGCCTGCCCTGCGTGCACAGGCAGGTCGGGAGCCCAGGGGAGTCGCCCCAACCCTGGCACTGGCCAAGCAGGATTTCAGTCTTATCATCAAGAAAGCGCCAGGCCGCGCGCCTTGGCGGGCGTGCGCCGGCAGGAACATCTCCTGGTTTCCCAAGCGCTAGGTGTGTTGCTGCAGTCGCAAGGCTGACGCACAACCCTGCTCATCAGCACCCATCCTCGTTGGGTGGCTGCTGTGCCCTGACCGGAATTGTGGTTGGCGTATTGGGTACAACATTTTTCTCTCCCCCAATAGTCAAGGGTGGTCATATATCCACATCATGCACGGTCCTGCAAAACCCCCAGGTGACCTGCATGTGTTCTCAACCTGCTGAGGCCTTCAAAGTAGAGGTGAAGATGTGGGTGTGAAGAACCAGCCTTTATTGTGCAAAAGGGCCCCTTAAACTGTGGCCATTGTCCTGGGGGGTACACGAGGAGAGCAGCAGCGTGGAAGCCGGTTTGGCCGGGGTATGGGGCAGTTGTGGTGTGGAGCATGGAAGGGAAAACCTTGCCTGTCTCCATGCCAAAGTGAGGGCTGTCCGGGTTCCTTGGATATGGAGATGACCAGGATGAATGGCAGCATGGGAAGGCAGAGGTGCCTGTCTGCAGCTCTGGTCGGAGCAGCTGGGAGCGCACGGAAGGGCCCTGGACAGCACAGGGATGAAAGAGCATCCGCCGGTGATGCTAATTGAATGTGATGTTGTTTCTCTATGCTCAGACGTGGCTCCTGCTGCTGTCGCCCAGCCAAGCGTGGCCGGCACGAGCGGAGCTGCGTAAGCACTATGAGCGGATGGGCCCCTTGTGCAGGCAAAACCCCGTTTGCAAGAAGGTGCAGCTGTGCGTGTGGGTCTGTCCTTGGGGCTGTGCGGGAGGCTGCGAAGCTGCTCACTTAGCTCTGTGTCCATGGCTGGATGGCATGGCAGGCGTGCAACAGAAGAGCAGCAGTTCTGCGGGACACAGCACCCATGTGTGACCCTGAGCTGCACAGGGCCACCCAGCTTCATGAGCACAACATGCCTATGCCAACAACGTGACCGCCAGAAACAGGCACCTGTGAAAATGCCTGCTGGGATATGAATGAGGACATTTGAGGGGGCACTGAGGCAGGTGGGCAAGCTGTTCCCTCCTGGTTGGGGGTATGAGGTAAGAGGAGGATGCCTGTAAGCCTAGGTGGGACCTCATGGCTTTTGTGGAGTTGAGAGAGACTTGGAAACTTCTGCCCTCGTGACCTCAAACCACGTATCAGGTTAGATGTCCCACTCAAGTTCAAAAGCCCACTGTGGTCCTCACGTGGAAGGAGCCATTTGCAGAGGACGGGGACCCAGCAGTGATGATGTTCCTCAGGAAACATGGGATCATGTTCTTCATGTGTCTGAAGATAATTTTGTGCAAGGGCAGCCACCTCTTCCTGGCTGACCTGCCTGGGTGTGGTAGTGCCCAAATGCCCAGCATGCACAATGTTGCCCCGGATGAGTTTGGGACAACAGACTTCTCGGCACTTTATGATTAGGTAGATGGTCCCTAAAGACAGTGTGAAAATTGACTTCTAATTAAGTAAATTGATATTTCAGCAAATAGAGCTTGTAAATCTGGTGCCTGGGACTTCAGTTCTAAAATGTGGCCCATCTTGGTCAGGCTACCCCACAACTTCTAAATTAAGGGCTCTGTTTGATGAATGGAGGTTGTCCCTAATGTCGTCGCCAGGGAGTCTGCAGCAAATCAGAGGCCCAGCCAAGCAGTTTTATGTCACCTTTGTTTTAAAGGCAGCATCCTTGGTCTTCCCTTTGCCTTCAAGTGCTGTGCTATCAACTGAGACTGTGCAGCCACCCCACTCCCAGCAGCTCAGTGTCACCTGCAGGGAAGCCAGGAGCAGGCATCGATTCCACCTCAGTGCCTCCCCAGGTCTTTTCTCACAACTGGGGATGCTTTTGGTCCATTTGCTAAGGAAACCTACAGGAAGCTCTGGTTTCTCCTCCGGGTTAATTTGTTAATGGTCGTGGTAGGTGATAAACTCTGTCTAAGCAATGCTAGATACATTGCTTGTCACCCAGTAGTTTTGGGGCTGGGTGGCAAGGTGATGAGGGAGCTGGTGGGGAGGAGTTTGCAGGCGTGGCTCCTGGGAGGGCTGTGTCCTCGCAGTGTGATGCTGTCTTTGGTTTGATGGGTGCATGGTGGCATTTTCCACATGAAACTGGTTCTTCTGTTCAAGGCACTGTGAAGGAGAGGTGTGCAGCAGGGAAAATCCAGGGGAAATCCCAACCTAAAAAGAATAAGTCACTCGATAGCTGTCTGGAAGAAGAAATAGGGCTTAGAGAGGGCAGCTAGGAACGTGCTCGATGCTCTTAGATGTCACAAGGGTGTCGTGATGGAGCTGCTGTGTAATGCACTGAGATGGTTCTTGCAGATGCCAGGGTGAGGGCAGCTGCTGCGAGCCCCAGCAATCTCTGTGTGAGAACCCAGGGCCAGCCTCGGTCCCCGGCACTGTCCCCCATTGGAGCTGGACGCGCCGAGCCGCCGTGACGCACAAGCGCGGGTCGCAAGCGCCGTAGCTATGGCAATAGCTACGGCCTCGGCAAACGCGGCCCTCCGCACCTCGTCGCGGCGCTGGGGGTGGTTCTTCCAGTAGTAACTGCATGTCAGAGACTAAGTATAAATAAACCCCACGAACAAAAGAAGCAAGGAAAAAATAATTCTTTCAAACCTTTTAGCAGGAACAATAGGGTAGGATATACGCTCCCTGGGGAGGGCTCGTGGCTCGAGCTGATAGGAGCTCAGAGGCTACGTCGCGCTGCTCTGCGAGGAGCACAAACCTTTGCTCAACAGAAGGTTATTTATAGCAGAGGTTATGGCAGAAGCATGTGTGACCCATAGGCTCCCAGCTAGGGGAAGAGTTTTCCTGTGCTGTCTTTGGGACACAATAGACAATTATTTAGACACTATCTTTGTCTTGAGTTATAAACAATGAAAGGCTGGTTGCTGATCTGGGCTCTTGGTGAAGACTGCAGATGACCAGATGTTTTGGCTTTAGGATTTTGGAAAAGAGAAGTGGTTTTAAGGGTGTGTCTGCAGAGGGATGTCACAGCTGTAAGGTTCCCAAGGAATCTCTGCTCGCTTCTGTGGAGCGACTATGGCCCAGGGTGGACCTCTGAGTCGCTGGGTGCCTGGGCAGTTGTCTGCCACTTGTTTCCATTTTTGGAAAATCCATAACCTTAAATTGGTTAATTTGGTCATGTAACGAGACTTGTGCAGTCCTTGCCTCCCAGCATCCGAGCACAGCGTGGCAGCCAGCGGCCTGATGTCATTCATGCAACTGTGATGGGGTCTTGGTCGACGCAGACCTCCAAATTTGCCTGTGCAGTTGTATCCCAGTTCATCACCATGGTCTGAAAGTACCTTCAACTTTGACTAGATAACATTTTTTTTTCTAGATCTAACTATTTTCAAGTGACTACAGAGTAGCCTAGATGACCTATGTGTAACTGCAGGCATTTCTGTATTATGGTGACCACAGTCAGCAAGAAGATCTGGGGGGAAACAGCTGGTGCACATCACAGGTAAGGTTTGTGCTGGGACATAACTGCTTTTTATGGTTCCCTCATTTTGTTTGTGGGCTCCTTTGCATCCTGGAAGTCAGTAGGGAAAAAATGTCTTTTCAGATCTATTAGGTACTCTTTCTGTGTAGCAGAAATATTTGGAACTGCAGGGAGAGCCAGTTAGTCTGCAGAGGATGATGCCTTCATGGGCACGGCAGTGATGGGGTGGACAAGGGTGTGAAGCATTTCGTGTGTCAGCTGTGCTGGTCTGGAGATACACACTTAGAAGGTATCAAAGCATTGCATTGGCCTCTGAGCAGGGTCTTGCCCTGGCATTTAGACTCTATTAAAATACTCCGTTAAACCTTCCTGAGATCTTGATTTCAATGAACAGGGTTGTTTCTGCCTCTCTCTTGTTTCTTGAGTTTCTCCTGCTTGACTCTGCATGATGGTTTGTATCATGATTCCCTTTTCTCTGTGCTGAGACTAAGGAGATGAATGAAGTGTTTGCCAGAAGATTTTGGGGCTCAGGGGGTGAAGAGCTGCCCAGCATGATGTGGAGCCAAGCGCAGATAACAAGCAAGGCCCGGGACCTCTCTTGGTACCTTACCAATTAATCATGCCTGAATGTCTGAAGTGAGCTGGTCCCACTCTTGGCAGCAAAAGCCCCAGTCCAGTTTATCTGACAGATGCAGTTGAACAACTCTGTGTCTCCTGGCTGTAGGCGAAATGAGTCGCCTGGTCTAATTTCATTGTGTTTAGCCATTGCACAGACTTTAAAGCTCCTGAAATGGGAAGGAAGTAATGTTTAAATTATACATGAGTGAGCTGATCTACTCAAACTGAAGTTTGAAGTTCCGTCTTTATGAACACACTGGCGGCGCGATCTGTCTGTGCATCCATCCATCCATCTGCCCAGGGAATATTGAATTAACAGAAACACAAATTCAGTCCTAGTGCTGTAAAAGCTTTGGCTTAAACTAATGAAAACCACGCCGGGCAGATATGTGCTGCCGTAGCTCCGGCTCTGCAGAGTGCCACTGGCTGTGCACACAGCTTTGGAACACCTGTGCTGTATTTTGTGGGCAAAACACTGAAAATTCTGTTGTAACAAATGCTTGGGAATATAGTGTGCAGTGTGGGTGGTGGGAAATGCTTGCTATTCGTGCAGTTGGAGTTGCTTTCAGTCGGCACAGGAGCTTTTTGCCTTTCTTGAGTGGATCTTCCCAAGGGGATGGGTATCAAACACGAGGGGTGCCGGTGGGTGAGCTGGGTTGTGTCAAGACACCGTTTGCGGGTGTTTTTCTGACGGCCTGCTGCATTGATCCGTAGTGACATGGTCGTCATGGTGGGCATGTGAGAGGAGTCAAGTCTTTTGGTAGGTGGCCATCAGCCATTGCCTCAGGTTGACTTGTGCTGCTGAGTCGCTCCTTGGAGCTTGAGTAACTCCTGTCCCCTCCTGACGGCAGTGGGATTCAGGCTGATCTCCTGTCCGTATGGCCACCTCCTGCTCCTAAGAGGAGATTTTCACTTCCCGTGTAACATGTTTTGCAGAGCATGTAAGATCATGGTTAAATTCAGTGGTCACTTCCTATAGGCACTTGCTCAGCCCTCCTTGGGGAGCCAGCACCGGAAAGCCGGAATAGCGCTTGCTTGGATTCCTTTAGCAGATGTCTTACCCGCATCTCTTGCCCGTGTTCCTTCCACCTTAGTCTAATAATTAACAACGCGCGTGGCCGAAGCGGAGCAGCGAGGAGTCGGCCTTGTCCTATGGATGTGATGCTGTGTGTCAGCAGGGCCCGGAGCACCGGGGCGCTCCCTGGCCCTATGGCTCTCATGGGAGCCCCTGGGAGCACCAGGCCGCAGCTCGTGGCCATTCCCTCAGCGTGGCACCGGGCAGGCCAGGGCAGCATCTGCTGAGCCCTCAGCAACAAGGAGAAGTCGCGCTTCTCCAGTGCTTACTTGACCTAAATACACAGAAGTAGCTGTGCTCACTTGAAAGAGAGAATTTCCTGACGCTCTGGAGCCTGACATCTGTTTCCTCCCATTTTTCCCCAGTAGAACATGGTAACGGAAGGACTGGCGGGGTTTTCTTTCCTCTTTTTCTTTTGTATGGCGAGAGGCGCTGTGCTCCGGGGCCGAGTGCGCTCTCCTGGAGCAGACGGGTTTCTCTCAAGGGCTATGGACTCATTTGTTTGCTATTTTCTCTCCTTCCTGCCTCCCCCTGCAGCGGAGCGGATACGCCGAGACCCAGGCAGGACTTCCGTAGCTCGGCCGTGCCTAGGGCTGGCTCCGCCGCGTGCCCCGGCCCCACGGCCCCCCTTTCCCGGGCAAACAATGGCCAAAGGCTCCGGGTTGTTTGTTATTTCATCTTCCGTGGAGGAAGAGCCGCCTGGAAGCGTGTGTCCCCGGGGGCCCTGGCTCCCGGTGCTGCATCGCTGGGTGCCCCATCGCATATTGGCGAGCACGTGTCAGCAGCCCCTCGCATGCCCCCTGCCATGGGGTTTTAAGTGAGTTCTGACCTCAGAGCTGCCTCAAGCCTGAGCAGAAGCAAGGAAGGGGTTTGGCCACGTCGCTTGTGCAGGATGCTTGGGGAGATGTATCTGGCCAAGGGGGACACCTGCTGTGCCCTCCTGTGCCCTGATGGCACTTAGCTGTCAACCCGAGTTCCCACTGCTCCTTTAGACCTTCTGGAATGATGTGTGACCCTTGGCATGTCTGTAGCAGGCGATGGGCAAGGTGAGGACCAGCTTCCTGATGGCTTTAGCATGCAATGGTCTCAATGCCTGGGACAAACAGGCCTGATGCTTGGGCCTGATCCAGTGTGTCCACTAAGTCCATGAGAAGCTACTAACTTCAGCTGGCATTACCTGGCCCTGCAGGATTATTTCTGCTGTTGTCTCCATCTGCTAAAGCACACTTAAGAGGAGCCAGATTGATATTACACCCACCTGTCCTGTGTCAAAAATGCCGTGTTGCCAAGGAAATGTTATGCAATCGTGAATGAGCTACAAAGTGCCTGCTGCTTTCTTAGAGGTTTGGATACTCTGAAAAAAATGCAAGGAATTTGGAGGAGGATTGTGGCTGTAGACACACACCGTAGCACGACTGGTGCCAGCTGGTTGGATTTCGTGCAGTCCTAACTTACCTGTCAACCTAAATTGCTTTGAAAAGGAAGGGGAATTTTGAGAATTAGGGACTGCTCTTTCTGCTGCAAGAAAAACAAGGTCTTGGGTGAAGGTGCAGAGAGCAGATAGAGGCCAGAGTAGTTTTCATTATGTGGAAGGGTTGCACTGTGTCATTGGCTACTATGGTACGGGCTACCAGCTTCCTAACCAGCAGAGGCATTAGGCATTTCATACTAGCAAGCACACACTGGTATTTTGGGACAAATGGATGCATCTCAACCAATCTTGCAGATCCAGACAAGTAATGGGCCCCACTGACTGGCTCCTTCCTCTTCAAATGGGCTATGGCTGGTCCCTGCTTGTCAGCAGGGCCTGTTTTTTGTTTTTCTTTAAATTGCCGAAAAAAAAAAGATGCTTGGGGTGGTCTCTGTGTTGTAGCTGCAGTGAAAGCCAGATGGGTGCAGTCTGGATAGAAACAACGTGGTAGGGTGTTTCTGTGAAGGGTTTCAACCCCACCTGGACCTGCTCTGGGTCTTCAGTGCTTCTGCCACGTGCAGAGCTCTTGGTGGGCTTTGGTCACTGAAAATCGTCATGCCAGGAACGTCAGAGCCCTTTCTTGTCCCTGGTCTTACTCTCTTTCTCTTGTAGATGGGATAGGGAGTCCAGATGATTTAATTATTTTTGGTGCATGTTGTGCTTGCTGTATGGGGAGATAGTGAACCCAGGACCAGCTTGAGAGGTGCAATACTGGAAAGGAAGATTTAGGATCAGTATGAACAGGAGTTAAATGTATTCCCCCAAAGAGCATGGAGGGAGTTTCATCTCTGTGTAGTGTACTGATTTTAGTCTTGTTCCCTAGGTTGGACCTCCATTGAAGGGAATGTATGTATTTTGTGTAGCAGTCAGCAGTCCTTTCCCAGCGAGGGATTCCTGTGCTGGTGTCACAGAGTGGAAAAACCTGGCATGGATACCATAGGTTTTCTGGTATTGAAATATTCTGAAACTGCCTCAGTTCCAGGAAAAGGCTCATCCTGGCTTTCCTTTGAACGCCTGCCCGAGGAGACTGAACTCAGCGGGAGCGCATTGTTAGTCCTGGCAGATGGGGCTTGCGAAGATGACAGTTACGTGCACGGGGACATTTGACTATAATTTCCTCTTTCCTTCCCTGTCATGCACTCTAGTGTGTTCGGAGTCCTAATGATTTGTAAGATCAAGATGTGATTTATAGTAATCTGTGTGTACTTTGTGGTAACTTCATTAATGCAGGAAGTTTATTTGCGGTTACTCAAGCTTCAGTGATTTAAATCAGATTTGAGTGGCTTTGAACTTTGTACAGTTTGGGAGCAAAGTCTTAGCCTTGTTGGAATCAGTAGCAAAGCCACCACAGCTGTCCCTGGGATGAGGTTTGACCTTTAATTTTAAAAGTGTGTCTTATGGAATGGGGGAAAAACATCTTCTAATTGCCTGCCCTCTTTTTTTTTCCCTCCCTTAAGTCTTATGGAGAAAACAAGCTGAAGACCATGGAGCTGTGACACCTGATGCTAGCTAACCAGCTGGAGATATGGAAGTTGGAGAGGGCTGCACACAGTCTGGTCCTGAGATAGTGCCCAATGGATATGCAAACGAAGTTTTCCAAGCGAACATGGAGGAAAGTAGTATGGATGCGTTGGAGATCTGCAGTGATGAGCACTGCACCTCCAGCGATGCAGTCCAGAATGGACAGGAAGAAGTACCCAGGTATAAGAAAAAGGCCAAGGGCAGCCGGATCTGGAATTTTGTTAGTCGAAGGAAAGGTCCCTCCATGAATAACAAAAGACCCCAGTCCATGATCCTGCTTGGAGTTACCTCTGAGGCCTCAGAAGAAAAAAAAACAACTTTCATGGACAGAGTGAGGTCCTTGAGAAAGTTCAGAACCTCCAGCATGTCTAAGAATGTAGAGCTGAGAGCCTCCAAAGTTCAGGTTGCTTGTGCCCCTGAGGAGGACCATCACGGCAGTGGCCAAAGAGCAGTCTACAGGGTTAAGAAGCTGGGGGACAATCAGAGGCCTTCGCGCCACTCGTACGCAGGGTACATTGATGATTTGGATTCTTCTTTTGAAGATGTAGAGCTGAATATCAGCATTCCTGAAATTGATGCCAATGAAAATAAATGGCTCAGGGATATTAGTGTCAGATTACAGAGTGAAGATAATGATAGTAACTGCCATAAAATACCAGTTAGGAAGAGCGAGTCTTTGAATGTGGAAAGCTTTAAGAGTTCTGCAATTACGGAAGGGGACAATCAAAAGAGGTGTATTGTGCTCCCACAGGAGAGCAGAAGGGGGAAAAGCTCTGATGTTTGGAGCTATCTGAAAGGAATTTCATTAACTAGCAAAGATAATTCAAAGCCTCTGGATCAAAAGGTTGAGGCTACTTTCCAGAACTTGGAAAGTATAACTGATAATTCTACTTCTTATTTGGACTTTGATATGAGATGTGAAGAGAATCTTAGCCAGCGAAAAAAATCAAACGGTGCCACCAAAGCCACTCACTTTGGGGGCGTTGTGAGGTTCTTCAGCAGCGTGGCCGAGGCAGCTAGGAAATTACGAGGCTCTTCAAGGGCATTTTCACCAGACGAGAGAAGGGCTCAGTCCAGTTTCAAAAGCCGGAGGCAGGATGCCAGCTCCCACAGAGAGGCCCTGGTGATCGAGAATGTGAGGGCTTCCTGCAGCATGGGAGCATCTCTACAGTCTCCGGACTCGGGCATCTGGGATAATCAGAGCTCTGAGAGTTCAACGGGGAAGGAGCCTGTGCAGCATTGCAAAAACCTGGAGGTATCGCAAGAAATTGGCTGCTCTGCGCTTGGCAGCGAGAATGATAGTTTTAATGAAATGTCCCTTTCTCCCTTTGGAGCAGAACCATCCATCTCCCCACTGCCAGAGCTCCCAGATGACTCTTTTACTCAAGACCCTTCTGAGACTCTGCCCCCGTTTCCATGCGTGACTCTGACTAAAGTAGATGCTAAGAATGTGGATTGTGCTCTAGAGGATACCAAAGACACGGGTTGCTCTCCAGCAGAGGCTCGGGAGCTTTCAAAGACAGACTTGGATATGCAGGACCTAAGGAATACTGAGTTATGTTTGAGAGACTTGTCTGCGGATGAACTGGAGGTTGAGGATACAAGCAGTACTCTACAGGAGGCACATGACTTGGGCAGGAAGCTGTCATGTTCTCAAGATCTTTCTGTGAATAATCTGGGTGCTGAGGACCTGGGCAGCTCTCCAGCTGCTCACCATGGCTTTTCTGCAGTGATTTCTTTAAAACGTACAACAGTTAAAGAACAAGTCTTAGAGCAGACTGACTACCTTGTCAAAGAGCACGGAACGAGTTTCCCTGTAGAACTAAGTTCCGTAGAGCTCCCTGATGGTGAGGATGACTTTAACTGCAACGAAACGCGCCGCCCGTTCCAGATGAACGTCTGCACGATTGTCTCCTTTGGCAAGCTCAACAATGGGAAGGTATGAGTCATCTCCTCTCATGCTAGCAATAAGACCATGCTTTTATTGTATGGTGTCTCTTGTGAAGGCGTTTTTCACTTTAGAGGTATTTTCACATGTATCTCACTGGGATTTTCAGCTAATTAGACTGTCATATGAGTGATGGCAATAGATACACAGGTTTGGTATCAGACCAAGAGGAGCCTTTGAGCTGGTATAACCCTGAGCAGCTGACAAACTATAGGAACTGCTCCTGCTCCGGTCGTTTGTCCATGTCATTTATAACAAAGCATATAGAAGAGAGCTGTAGCAGGACTTCATTTATTTCCAGATGCTGTCTTTATTTTTGCTTTACCTTCTGTGTTTAATTGATTTGAAGTAGAAACTCATAACAAAAGCACTTTTGGCAAGTTCATAATCTTAAAGCATGCAGTGCACAAGCAGGTTTTGTTGTGGTCCTTGTGTCCTTAGATACCTAAGAAAGCAGTGGTGGCCATAGCTGGTATTTATTAAGTGGGCCTTGTTAGTCCACAGCACCTAGGATCACAGTCGGGTCAGGGTTCTGACATGTGATACAAGGAAAGAAAGATGCCCCATGTCTCGTAGAGCTCATCAGATCGCTTCTGGCCCATTGGAGTAAGCTCCTTCCATCCTCTAAGCCTGTGAGCAGATGTGTGGCCTCATTAGTTTTGGTTTTGAGCCCGTGACAGAAAGCTTTGGTATATGGTGTGACCAAAATGCTTGGTAACACGACTGGTCTGATCAGAGCTGCCTTGTGTCTGTCTGCACAAAATACCATCATGTTTGAGGAAGTTAAACACAGCCCTAACTGAAAGGTGAGTAATGGTGACTGCTTAATCCATTCCATCCCTTTGAAGATTGTGGCTCTAAGAACTGCAGTATGTTCCTGCTGTGCATTCTTTAAAGTAAGCCTTCTAAAGCCCTTAAAATTGTAAAAACTTAAGCGGGCATTGCATTTTGGGCTGGGTTCTAGATCTTATAAATGTGTGTGGTCCAGCTTGTAGCACTAGGAAAGCTCAAAGTCACACAGATAAGAAAGATGTGTGGGATGAGCAAAGGCCTCCTGAAACCATGAGTCTCCCTGCTGTTAACTGAGCCCATCAAGCATGTACCTCAGCGTAGGAAAGGACGAGCAGTAGCAGTCGTATGAGCTTATTCCTTGTCAGTGGTCAACGTGTCCCAGCCGTATTTCTCATGAGGGAGGTAGTTTTGTGCTCAGTTCAGTCGCTGAAGGCTCTATTGAAGCTCAGGTCCCTCTGTGATGATTGTAGAAGCAGCAGAGGTTTGTGGACAGGCCACGGTAGGAAGAAGCTTGAAGCCCAGCTGTTCTCCTGGATCCCACTGGTTAGCAGAGGCTTGAATGGTGACCCTCTTTCCTATTTTTTTGAGGTACCAGGTAGGGAAATTGAGTCAAGTCATGGAGAAACTTTCTCCTTCACTTTTGGGCTTGGAAAGCCCAGAGGTGTTGAGAGGTGATGACATTGTTCCCTGTTGGGAAAGGGTTCGAGGTAACTTCTGAGCCAAGAGGGGAAGTGTTTGAAAATTGGCAGCAGATTAGAAATACTGAGGGGAAAAGAGTCTGAACTTGTGACTCTTGGCTAAACTGGGCAGCGCCATTGTTAGTTATTCCTGGATTTGTTTCTTTTTTTTTTTTTTCCCTCCATTTTAAGTGATACAACAAAATAATGAGAGCTCATGACAAAACTTCTGGCACTTATGAAGTGGGATGGGTAGCAGTTGTACCTGTCTTGTGCCCTCTGAACAGCAATGTTTTTAGGATGGATTGAATGATGGTGGCATGTCGTGTTGTCCCTCACAGGGACCAATCTGAAAAACTTCCAGGCAGGAGTGAGATAACGTAGGCATGAGAGCATTGATCAAAGCAGGGAAAATAGGGTCAGGAAGCCTCCCTGACAATCCCAGAGTGCAACAAGAGAATCAGGAGTGACTGGTGGTCTAGGGGAGGTGAGCATGGAGCAACCTTGGCTCAGGATGAAGGAGGAAGAGCAGGAACAGTGACAAACAAGCCTGGCAGTGACGCTAGCTGGAGGCTCGGGACCTCCTCCTGTTTTGGGTAAATCCAGATCTTTGCTGGTGTCTGTTCCCCAGGACAGTGACCACTGCTCTCTGCTTCCACCTTCAAGCTGCCATTCATAGATGAGAGGATTTGCAAGGAGGGGGAAGATGCTGCCAGGGTGGAGTGGCTTGGCTGGGTAAACTGCTGTAAGCAAGTGGTGCAGCAACTTCCAAATGTACCTACAGAGCAGAAAGGGCCCCTGCAGATGTTTTTTTAAGACAATTTCTCGTGGGATCTCCCTGGCCTCGTAGGAGATAGTGTAAGAGGAGGATGGTGAAGTGCAATAGTGGAATCTGCATTTGGCTGCACTCTTCTTCAGTTAGCTCTTCTTGCTCTAGCAGCTTCCTCCTTAAAATTATAATTTTAAATTGTAAAATAATTACAAAATTATAAGATCTTTGGGGTAGGTTCTACTATGGGCAGGTAACAGCTCAATAGGCTTCTGGTCTTGGTGAGGGTGTGGGAAGCAGAAAGACACCTAGTTCTTCATCAGGAGAGACCTTGGGCCTAGCTGGGGGGGCAGCAGGGCTACCAGAGGCTGGTCTGTGGTTGGCACGTTCCCATGGGGCTTTCAAACCACCCAGCTTGCCACCAGGCAGGGAGAGCACATGAGGGTTTTTGTTGCTTCCCCTCGGAATGACCCAAGGAAAATTTGCAATGCTTGGGATGTGCTTCCTGTTGCAGATGTCGCTTAGGGTTTTGAGGATGCAGAAGTGTGGTTTAGGCTCAGTGCTGGCGGCTGGGCTTCTCCCTGCCCTTCTCAGCCCCTGCTCATGGATTGCTCCCTCGACTGCAGGGTTGGCTCCTGTGGCTCCTGCAGAGCGATCTTCACTGCAGTCTTTCTGTGCCCTCTGCTGGCTACTCGTGAAATAGAGGATCTGCTTTTAAAGAGAAAAAAAGTCTGCTGGAAAGGTCTTGAGTTTCAGCTCCAAAAGGCAGACTGGGTCTGGCTGTGAGCTCTTGTGGTCTCGTGTAGAAGAGCTGGTTTTGTACCGATGTTTTGGGTGACTGTCTGAAGGGTGAAAATCAGGATTTTGACAGGCATGGCCACCTAGGGGGAAAGTTATCCCCCAGCAGCATCTAGTGCCAGCTCCTCCATTGGATTCTCCCAAAGCTTCCCAGGCAGCTCGGTGTCAGGCCCTGGAAGCCCATGCATGGGGCTGTGGTTGAACTTGCTGCTGAGCATCACAGTGTAATGCGGGTGTTTCCTGACACAGTGTTGTACCAACACGGGTCCTCTGTGTCCTGTGAGGCTGAAGGTGGAGGAACTTGTGTCCCCTCGGTGTTGCCTGCTGTCGCATAAGCAGAAAACCTGCCCATGTGCAGGGAAGACACCCAGGCTACTGCCACCATCGATGCTCTCATCGTCGTGTTGGCTCAGGCCATTCTGAGCAGTAGCTGCCCGCTGCTTTGCTGCATGGAGGGAAGTCCTGAGGTGGTGGATTGCTCCCAGTGGGAGCAGCCAGGAGCCAGGATCACGGGTGTGCCCGAGTGCCCAGCAGGACGTATGTGCAGGGCCCTGCTCCGGTGTCCAGAGCATTAGATGTGAGCACAGACCTGCTTGGCTTCCCCCACCAAGGCAGAGGTGTTCTAGGTGTCACCTTGTTCCCAAGGGGTATGTGTAGCTGCTATATTTATCCTGTGCTTGACATGACGTTGCTAGCAATGATGCTACCTGGGAAATGTGTTTCCCAGAGTTGATCTTCACAGCTTGTTCTGCCTATGAAAGCCGTCGCAGTCCTTTCCCTGTAAGAAACAGTGCTTTGCTTCCTAAATCCTGCTGTTGCCAAAGGAGTGCTGTATTCTAGCCCGTAGTGAGGCGTGATTTAGCTGCGGAATGAAGAGCCTGTGTGTTTATGGCCTTTAATGTGGTTACGCCTGACAATCATCTTATTTTTAAAAGAGACAAAACCTCTAAAGCCTAACTCCAAGCTGTTCCAATTTTTCATATTTTTAATAACCACAGCATGCAGGCAAATCTTGAATTAAAGCCTATGTTTAGGGCTATGTGTAGTGGCAGCTTTTTTTAGCATATTTTTAGCATCGTCAGTGAAAGGCAGGTTGAGCTTGCAAAGCTGATATGCTTTACATGCATATATATATATCCATTTTATTTATATATATATATATGTAAAATCACCCACTGAACACATGGATAATTCAGCTTTCCACATGTTTTCCTAAAATACATGTTGGATCCTGCTGTCACCTAGCTCCCTGCCTCAAACCAGTCTTTCTACCACCTGCTTTGGTGTTGTGAATGGGGACTGCTAGGTGTTACTGGTCCATGTGATAGAGGGATCGTGGGTCAAAAACTTACCTGGCTGGAAAAGGGCCTTTGTTATTTACCTCCCTGTTGCTATCTGATTGAGAGGCTCCTGACTGAGTGGATATGGGGCCTGTGCTGGGGCTTGGCTATGAGAGATCAAGTTACGGTTGACCCATAGGCTCGTGCTGTGTTTTTGGGTAGTTCAAGCCTCTCTGTTACCCTGAGATGTAGCCAGGGTGCTTCTGTGCTTCATAGGTGCCTCAGTTGCAGTATTGCCCAGGCTTATGGTGTAGTGATGGTGGCAGTTGTTGCTAGCCAGCTTCCAGGGAAGCCACCACGTAACCTCTGCATTGCTTCTCCCCGAGCACCCCAGACCATCCGCCAGGCCAGCCAGGTGGTCACAACAGTACCTGTTTGGAGCGAACCTTTTAGCAACGGTAGCAAGACTTTGGACCTGTTTTGATGAGCAGGAAATGCTGCCCAAGTGTAACCTCCTGCTAAGCTAACGACAAAGATTTGGGGTAAAGACCTAGAAAATCCAGCAGCACAGTATTAATAGCAATGCTCTTATTATGATTATTTGCCTCCTGTCCGCTTCAAAGCCCATCTGTGGGCTTCTGTTTGTGGAATTGGATGAGACCTTACATGACCTCTGGAAATGCCTGGAAGGGCGTGTTTCGTTAACATTTTGGGAAACAAGGAAAATGACGTCCTGTTACTAACTTATTTCACTTTAACATAGATGTTATCAGCAAGACTTCAGTCAGGGTTTTGCAGGAATTGTTCTTGGGGGATTTATTCTAGAAAACTGGTAACTTTTATTTCTGTGCTAAGGTGTTGGGGAGGCAGAAAGAGAAGCAGGTTGTTCTAAACTGCACGATGAGCAGAGGTGTTGCGAGCTTGTTGTGCTGCTCCATGACTGTGTCCTTTAAATGCTGCACCTGCATCTCAAAAATCCCTTTTGTCACAATTTCCACTGTTTTAGTAGCCTGTCTCTTCAGCACAACCTTAGAAGGTGGCCAGCGGTGATGGCCATCAGCTACGTGGAGAAAGAGCGGAGATGACTGGCCTGCTGCTGTCTGCAGGGCCAGCAAGGGGCACAGAAGCCATGCCCTGCTTGGCTCGGGTGAATACAAGTCCTAAGCCCAGTCCCCCAACATGGGACTCTGCTCATGTGGACAAGTTGCTGCCCAGAACAGAGACATCATCTTCAGTCGGTGCTTCCAAAAGAGCTTTGGAGGCCAAGTGCTTCTGTAAGTGGCTAGGACTTGAGGAGCTGTCTGGAAAGTGCTAAGCTAAAGCTGAAGCTAGTGAGCGGTGGAAAATGGGAGCTAGGGCAGCCTGATGCACTTACTCTTCTGCTTATCCCCAAAATAAGGGGGAGTGTGAGAACTAAGCAAGGACATCTCAGTGTATTACAGTGTCTTAAAAATATTAAATGTGCTGTGGTTGTTTTGTCAAAGGTTTGCAAATATTGATGATATTCTTCTCTAACCCGTTTTCTTGCCAGCCCCTGTCTCATCCTCTTCATCCATCCCCACAAGCGCCTCCCTTCAAAATCCTTCTGGAGAGATGCCGCTCCTTACCTCTCTCCCAGAGCACCCCGATGGGGCTGGACCAGCTGGGCTGGAGGCGGCGGCTCTTGCTGAGCGCGGGCGGTGAGTACCTGGGGGTGTTTTACTCGCATGTCCGCCTTGCGTCTCGCTTGTCCTGCAGACCAAGACAAGAGCGGGAGTGGATTGAGACATCAGAAACATGACTTGGGTTTGTGTCCACATTTACTGTTATCTCCATGCTTAGATTTGAGGTGCTGAGACCATCCCAAACTTGCCGTTTGGGTTGATGGTGGATGCTCTCCATGAGCTCAGGTCGCAGCTTGCGTCCTGGCATCTTTTTGGAAGCGCAGGACAGCAGGAGAAAGTTCACCCACTCCTTGGGTGCTCTTCCTGAGCAGGGCATCACGAGCCAGGCACCGCGATGAGCTCTCCCATTGAGACCCTGCTCAAAGTGACACTAGAGGAGAGCGCTGCAGGACACGCATGCTGGCAGCACGCTGGGTTGGCAGGTCCATAGACTGATGGCAGAGTGGGTGACATCACTTTGAGCCTCTAATTAAAAACAATTAATAATGAAAGTGAGGAAACATCATTTCCTGAAGGACACCTTCTGTCACCAAGAATCCTGTGACTTGGCAGCGCACAGGCCTGGGACCACTGCCAGGCTGCGCTGGTGTCGCCAAGCGCGCCGGGAGCCCCAAGAGTTAACGTGTGGTGGCGGCACACCAGGAGCGAGCCGCAGCGGGGAGGAAGAGGAGAAGCAGCTGCCTCCATCCCCGATGGCTCTGGCGGGGGGCACCCGCTTGCTGCACGCGGGGAGCAGCGCGTGCGTCGCAGGGAAACGTGCGCCTCGTTGTGTCCGCACCGCTCGCGAGCGCGGCCGTGCGGGCGCGCCGCCTCCGGAGCCCCTTCCCGCCTCGCGCTGCACTCGGCGCTCGTGCTGCAGCTTGATTTTCTCCAAGGCTGGGAAGGGAAACGTGTGCTGCTAAAAATAGCAGCAGGCCGCCTACGTCAGCATCGCGTTTAGGGAACGGAGCTCCGTGCAGTGTCTCTCCCGGCAACGCCGGCGGAGAGGCGGGATTGCTGCCCTGATGGGCTGGGCTGCGGGTCGGGAGCGGGACCTCGGCCCTGGTGCTGTCCCAGGCTGAGCTGAGCCCCTGTCTTTGGGATGTGGGAGCAGCTCTAGGCTCGTGGTGATGAATTTAATAAGGAGCCTGGTTTTGTGAGCCTGTTTTTGTTCTGTGTCCCGACTTGCCTGGTTGCAGAGAGCTCCGGGGTCCTCAGCAGTGTGGCACAGGACAGCTTATAGAAAATATAAGGGATCAGGAATGAGAGGCTTTTCATTTGCTTCCCCTGCTGGCAGGGGACAGTCCTTCAGTCCCCTCTCCCAGGAGGGAGCCTGCAGGATGAGACACCCTGTGTCACCTGGAACAGCAGTGTCACCCAAAGGAGTGGGACAAGGCAGAAAGCTGAGAAATTGATCCGAGAGAGGAGTTTAGTTCTGCAAGTCTAATGCTAGTCCTCCTTCACCACGTGCCTCCTCCTCCTCACCACTGGGGCTAGGGTGGCCTCCCAGCAGGGCCAAGCTGCGACTTGGGGCAAGTGGCGCAAATTGCTTAAAGTGGGACTGGAGTCACACCTGCAAGGAGCTGGCTTGCAGAGCTCAGGGTGAGAAAGGTCTGCTAGTTCCTTTGAAAACAGTATTTTTATGGACACTTCCAATATTTGTTGTTTTTTCCTGCATAAATTGGAGGAGCAGCTTGCAGACTCCAGCGGCTGCAAAGTCGGGATTGCTGCTGCTCCCAGGCTGCTGAAGTGCCTTGAGCAGCCCCAGCCCGAGGAGCTGTCCCAAATTATCCCGGGGTGCTGCCTGCTGTTTTGGGGGGAGCCTTTGCCCCAGCCTGCCCGGCCCTACCTGCCTACGCTGCCTCCGAATCCAGCTCCTTCCCGGTGCCTGCCTTTCTCTAGCATGCAAGCTGCGCTATTTTTCTTGCATCCCAGGAGCATTGAATAAAGCCCCTAAATATACTCCCCGTTCTTTCTTTTTCTCCTAAAGACGTTGAATGAGCCTCTTGCAAACAGTTTTGTTTCTTTCGTCTAAAAGAACAGCCTCCGCCCCCAGCCTGAGCTAAAGCACAGCATTTATCTCTTGTCATTCCTCTCTCTTTTTTTTTTTTTTTTTCTTTTTTTCCTTTTTTTTTTCCGGTGGATTTTCTCCTGGCAGCTGAGAACGACCTGGGTTCAAAGACGCTGGAGGTGCGCAGGGACTGCAGGAACGGCGGCAGCCGATGGAAGCCCCTCAAGCCCGGAGCTGAGCAGCTGCTGGTGGATAAAGTAAGGCATCGCCGGGGCTGCCCCGTCCCCTCCGCGTGTGTAGCCTCCGAAACTGGCAGCTTGCGGAGGGAGAGCTCCCTGCAGCCCCCCTGGGGATGCACTTGGTTATAGCCTTAAACAAGGGGAGCGTTAGGTAAGCTTTTCCCACCAAAATAGTTCCTCCCTTTCGGAGGCTTCAGGGGCCGACAGGCATTGGGTCTCCCTCTCTTTTGGCCAAGTGTTTCCTGCGCCTGGAGCACGCTGTGATGTTTCCAGTCACCTGTAGATTTGTTCCACTTTGATGTTTTATTTTAACTTGCTTTTTAACCTTTGGGTTTGGTTCTGTCACCAGCTGTGTCATCTCAGTGACATGTTTAGGTGCCCGCCGTTATCCCTAGGCATTTTGCTAATAGAGGTGAAGTCCTACAGGGTTGTGAGGATGATGTTCTCTATGGGGGGAGGTGGGGGGCTGGTGGGGGCCTGGGGATGTCCCTGCCTCTCCGGGAATCACAAGAATCCAGTAAGAGTGGGAAAATCTCACACGGTGTCTGATGTGCCTGCTCGTTTGTGCGTGGGGGTGTTACTCATCTGTGCAAGGTAGTGCGCTCAATCTCTGGGTGTTTGGTTTTCCCTGGAAAATGCAGTAAGTTGGTCCTGAATGCCACAGTTTTAATGGGCTGAGATAAGAGCTAGAGGGAGATGGACTTTTCTCTCTTCCCTTGTATCCTACTCTGCTTCCAGGGGTTTGCAGGTTCCTCCTTGACATCGGTACCAGGCACCGGTTGCTGCTTTTGCCTTGAAAAGGCTGCTGTGGTTACAGGGGTGCAGCACATCTTGGCTTCTAACTTGTCACTCTGTACCAGTAGAGTGAGTTGTGCTCCAGGGCAGGATAAAGAAAGGCAAGGATAGTATTCCTGGTACTCTTATAGAAATGAAGTATCCTGCTGTACAGTGTGTAAGCCCTCCCTAGGAATATGGTCAATTGTATCATATAAAACATTTATTTATTCAGCAGCTTGTGCTGACTGATGCATGACTCGGTTGGGGCCAGGCCAGTTTAATAGATCCAATAACTTTCTTAATCTGTTAAGAGGAACCGTATGTTTTGCAGCCTCAGTAGCCATCCCTCAGGCCCTGCTCTGAAGCTGAGATGCTCTTGTGTTGTAGCTTAATATTGATGTAGAAGCAGGAAAACCAAGGTGGCCCCTGCTGCGAGTCACCTGAGTACACAGGCCTACTTGTGACTGAGACTGGGAATCGGAGCAACCTCACAAAGGCAGGTGAAAATTAAAGCTCCAGCAAACTAAAACTGCTGCTGAAGTTGAGGAATAGGCAGGTGTGTGCCGGGGTTTATAAATCAGAAGCACTGTGTTTACCTTGCCTTGCAGTTCTTTATAAATGTGGCCAGCAACAGCAGAGCTCAAAAATTCATTTGTCACCCCTGCCCCAAGCTGAGTGAAGATCTATGGGTCTGTAAATCACCTTGTTGCCAGAAGGAAAATTCTTCTTTGACGAGATTTATAAAGTCAAGTAAAGATTTGTGGGCTCAGGTATTTCCTGTCAAATCTGTTCATGGGAAGCTGAAGACCAGCCAAGTGGCTGGATCTAGCACAGAAAGGAGTGATTTATACTTCCAATCCAGAGACCAGGCTCCTGGAGAAGCTGGGGCTGATTTTGATCCCAAGTGGGCAGGTGCGAGGGGGAGACGGAGCAAGAGGGAGAGCATCAGTCAAGACAATAAAATGTTTTGTCTGGTAACCAGGTCAGTCACTCTGCAAATGTCTGGACCTAGACAGCAGGGATGGAGCCAGGTCACTTCTCTCCATGGGACTTCTCCGTTGCACCTCAGGGCAGGAGAAGAGCAGCAAGATGCAGTTGGAGAAGAAAGTGATGGCAGCAGGAGAGAAGGACAAGCATCTCATCCTGTGCTGCCTTCCCCATGCACACGCACCTTCCAGTATTTCTTTTCTTCGTGCCCATGACTCGTGTCTCATCTCCTCTCCATCATGCCCAAGCTGTCCTAAGGAATGAGCATCTACGGGTCTGAACGCAGGTTCTGGGAGCTTCCAGTGGGCTGGGAAATGTCCTCATCCCACTGCTAGGTGGACATGAGCAAACTGAAGCCCCCAAGGGTGGTACAAGCAGAGCCACGGAGGAATTTTTCATTTCATCCTAATTTCAACGTGCGGCCATGGAGAGAGCAGCAAAGGGGAGGTGGGTTTGGGTTGTCTTGCTGCTCCTGCGTTGCGCTGAGTGGGGATGCTGCTTGGTATTCTGTACCAGCTGGCCTGCTTTCTATTTTTGTCTCCTAGCGTAATGCTGAGTGCGCATTTTCTTTGGTGGGGTTGGGTTTTTTCCCTGTTTGAAATGTGTCCTGCACCGTGTTCCTCTAGCCTTGCCGCTTGGAGGAGGAAGGGGGTGCGGAAGGGGTTGTAGACTGCTGCATTCTGATACGTGAGCTGGATTTAATCAGAGGGATATATTTATTTAGTTAGTTGTTAGGTTTTCCATCCATATGAATAGGCTCACAGGAAAGCACAGTCCCCTGGCTTTGTTTGTGCTAATTAGTTTAAATATCAGTGCGCTGGTGACCAGGGGGTTATATATATGTGTATGGATGACTGCCAAGACAACACATCCTCTCCTAGTCTCTCCTCCTTCCCTTCAAACATGCAGTAGTTCTCCTGCCAGGGTGTGTCTGATATATAAATTTTATGGGGTTTGTTTTATAGTCTAATAAGCATTATGCTCTGCTACTTAATAGCACTCCGAAATCCTTTAAGGTTTTTTTTTCCTATTATTTTCCTCCTTGAAGCCTCTCTAGGTGTTTATAAACACATTTCTTCCAAGTTCTGGTAAACTCTGGCTGTCTGTGCAATGTTGTAAGAAAAAAAAACCCAGCTCATTGAAGGAGGAACCAGCAGCTAAGCCCAAGCTGACAACCCCTGTGGTACCTGCCTTGGAGCCTGTTGACCTCCAAACGGTGTCACACGCTGCCTGAGCTGTGCTCAGCCCAATTAATGGGGCCCGCAGCAGTGGGCAGCCTCTCTGGCACCCGAGGTCTGATGCATCTGCTCCAGTTTAGCTTCAGAACTGGTCAGAGCATGAAGAGCGTTGAATGGACGTGCATAGTCTGCCGTGAACTCCAGGTCATCCGTAAAGCTGTTTGCATCTGTTTCGTGTGAATGGCTCGTGCTCCGAACTGGCTCCCCGGTGACTGGGATATGAATGTAAGTGCAAAATAGGTTTTAAGATTGCTAGTACTAAGAATGAGCAGAACTTGTGAACTTGGCATGGTCAGGTTGTTTCGTTTTGCTTGGGAGTAGCATGTGAGCGTGCTGTGTTTCTGTGCAGAGCAGAGCTGGTCTCAGGCGTGAGCCTCCTTTGGTGTCACATCCATGCTATGGTGCTCCTGGTGCATCTCCAGAGTCCCTGGGGACAGATGAGGCTTGAGGGAGCATGACTCCTTACTGGAAGGAGAAGCTTCAAGGGACAGTGACAAAATAACAAACTTTGTGTTGTGGCTTTTGGCTCTGGATAGCAAAAGAGAGATTTGAAGCTCCATCTTTTGAAGAGATTCTCAGAGGTTATATATAAGTTTATCTGAAGAAAAATTCTGACTTCCAGATGAAGGTCTTTGCTGTATAATTGAACCACAGCAGGTCTTCTGTACCCATGTGGGTACTGGGTGCTGCACCCTATGCAGCACTGAAGCTGGGTGATGGCGACCGTGCATAATCAGCCCTTCTACGTGTCAAATTAAGCTCTCCATCCTCATCTCCTATCAGTGAAGAAAGGACCTTTGCCTGTGGCTCAGTAGCTCCACCCTGATGGTTTTGCTCCAACCCATTACTCAGCTCTGTCGCTGGGTTTCGCTCAGGGATGAGCCTCACACAAAAGAGGCTTTATTGTAACCTCAGTGTGTGTTGCATTGCTAAAACCTTAATGGCAATTTGCTTGGCAGCAGTATATGCCCGGTGTGGCTTGGCCTTCCCCAGCGCACTATGTTCTCAGTAAACAGAAGTCTGTGTTAGGTGTAGCATGAAAAATCTCTGCGTAAATATTGGAACAACTGCTTTTGTAGTGCTTCCTAAGCTCCGTCTGCATTTGTAATTCAGGGCTACTGCACTGTCACAAGTATTTAGCTGAATAAGAGCTAAATTTGGGAGGGAAAGGTGAAAGCAGAGGTCACAACCTAAAAATCTCTTCTCCTGTAGCTATTGAGATGTGATTCTGAGATGCATCTTCTGTGCAAAAATGCTGCATTTGGGTGTGCAAGGACATCTTGGCTTTGAGGAATAAACCCTTCAAGGGGAAGAAGGGAAGATCTCTGAGAGAGCAGGTCTTCAACATGCCCCATCAAACTGATGTGGCCAAGGGCAATTCCCTTCAGCTCTCGCAATGCGGGGCTGCAGTGTGGAAGTGGGAGGCCTGATGTCCAACCCCGTGTTGCTGTGAGCTCTGTGCAATTCAGCAACGAGTCCAGCAGGTTGATTTGCATCTATTGGACACTCTGCAAAGATGATCTCTGGCCATCCCGCATCTTCTTCAGTCTCTTTGCAGTAATGTGTTTTGGGGAGATACATGCAGAAGCAAAAAAAATCATAGTGCACTTGGCCATAGTGTAATGGTGCTTTGGGCATGTGAAAATCAGGGCTTGTAGGTGAGATTTGGTTGCTTTGGGTGACTTTTGCTCTGCGTTGTAATCCAGAAGCTGAAGGAGAACTTAGGTGACACATTGCCCTGGTCATTATTAAAGGTAGGAATAAGCAATCTATTTTCCTTGGTTTTGTTCTACAGAATTGTGGTGCTTTTGTAATTGAACTGAACTTGGGACATTAGCCAAACACTGCACTTGTATTTGGAGAATGAGGAGTATAAAGTTAACAGGATGAGAAGTTGCAAAGGGAGCTTGGGTTTTACATCACTGAAATCATGGCCTGGAATGAGCCCCAAGAGGAATCAGGGAATCTCTTAATCTTCATCTCTTGACTGCGTAGAATATAAAGAATACTTTCCATAATAAATTTCTTTCCATCTTTAATATCTAGGGGTATATATTATCCTGTTGTCCAAAAATCTTGAAAGAGGAGTCTTCTCTGAACTAGACTAGACATTTCATGCTAGTTGTGGCTGCTGTGATGTGGTCAGGGGTTGCACTCTGGTGCAATTGGAGAAAAAAACCCCAAAGTGGTTGCAGGATTGCTCTAGAGTTTGCCAGCATTAAATGTTTTTAGGCCATTGCAACAGTGAGACACCTTGTGTGTCAGTCTGTGGAGAGCAGCCATGGAGTAAACTTGTAAGGGAAAAGTTGGAATGAGCGAGGTGAAATGGGTTCAGGCTGTCGTGCTGCATTGGAGTCTCCTGGATCCATCCAGGTTTGTGGAGGAGAGTTCAGCAGAAAGCCACCGAGCCTGGAAAGGACTAGTAGGATGAGGGGGAGGAATGAGGACAGTAGCTGGTCATGCCTGGCTGACTCCTTAGGCATGAGTCAGAGAAGGACTTCTATGGGCAAAGGATGTGGCTGAGTCAGGAGGGAGACTCCCCAGAGAGAGGATTCTGTATCTGGGACTGTTCTTCGCGCTCCGCTGCCTTGCAGTGTCCGATCACACCTGAGCGGGTGCCCATCACAAGGGAACCGAGCTCTGCCATGGAGGTTTGGGTGGCCCTGGCTGGGTGCTAGGGTGCCACCAGTAAAATAATCATTAGAATGAGGTGCCCAGAGAAGGAGATCCCTCAAGGAAGGATGAGTCAGTGCTGAGCGCTCCCCTTTGCGCTCTTCCTCACAAGAGCTTCCAGGCCTGAAAGCAGAGCCACCTCTACCCCTGGGCTTCCTGTGACGTGTCCTCCTCTGCTCGCTCTCTTGACAATTCCCAGATTTTTGGGGGAGTTCAGCCCCTGACTGGGGAAAGAAGCAGGAGTCAGGCTGCAGTCTGTGACTGCCTTGGAAAAGGAACTTGCTATGACACAGCTGGATGCAGCATCTCTACCATGGTTAGATTTCTGTCCCTTTGGAGTCTTGACCTCTCTGTTACCTCTCCCTTGCAGCAGGAAGAGCTTTCCTGAATTTTTATTATGGAGAGTCAACTGAAAGCTTGAGCAGAGGAAAAAGTTCAAACTGAAGCTTCTCAGAGACTCCCCTGTAGCAGTGATGCATTCAGTCCTTTGCAGTGCTGTTAGTGTTCTTGGACCTGTGCAGGCCTGTGTTGGTGGGAGCTGTCTTGCAGGTTTGCTTTTGTCTTGTTAGTGCTGTCTTCCTGGGGTACAAGCGTGTGGGCAGCTGCTGGCTGGAGCACCCTCAGCAGCCTCCTGCTGTGTCCGCAGCAGGAGGACCTGGTCTCTGGAACTGGTGGCTTCTGGGTCCACATCAAGTTCTCCCAGTGTTGGAGGCAGTGGTGGTGGATGGGAAGGAGGGAAGCAGAGCGGAGGCAGATGTCCCTTCTGCAGAAAGACTTTATTTCCCTATCCCTCCTGCCTGCCCCTCACCTTTAGCTACCAGCAAGGTGAACTTCACCAGCACTTCTTGGGAGCCGGACGCTTTTCCAGCTGTTATTTTGCAAACTATTAGAGCGGCAGATCATGAGGTGGGAACCCGGTTATGCAAACAATGCCGCGTCACTCCGGGCCAAAAATAGCTGCCATCCGTGTGCAGTAAGGTGGAAACCAAGGCCTGGGGGGCATGTGCAGCAAGCGGCAAGGGGATGGAGGGCAGCTTCTTGTCCGGAGCCTCTCCGGAAAGGCTTGGAGAACATGCGTTTTCCAGGGATGAGGAGGGTCTTGCTGCCCACAGCTCCAGGGGCAGAGGAGTTGCTGCCATCTGCAGAAAGGGTGCCAGGGTTTTGAGAAGCGACACTATGTTTTCAGGGGGGTTACTCATTTTTAATATTTCCTCCCTATGTGGAGATGCAAGGGGTGAATTGAAAATTGTGGCTTTTCTTTCTCCTCTTTCTGATCATACTTATGTGGATGTATTTTCTCCTTGGATAAAACCTCCCTGTGTATGAAGACTTCCAATTTCCTACCTTGCAATACTTTTTCCAGAGATGAGTCCAAAGGGATGTATGAGATTGCACAAAGGCTTGCTCTCTCCTGCAAGGGGGGAGGTGATTCCTGATGCTCCTCAGATCTTTTTTTTCCCCCATCTTAATTAGTAATCTTGTTCAAAATATCTCTGTATTCATCCAGAATTGAGAGCTAATCAAAGTAGCTTGCTTAGTCCATTCAAATACAGTTCACTTGTGCTTCTCCTCTTCCCAAAGGTATATATAAAGGTGTATATACAAAAGTATACAAAAGGTACATATGTAAATACCTGTTGCTGCAAAAATCTCTGAATAGTGTTGGGGGTGGGTGTGTGTGCTTGTTGTTGTCTTTTTTTCCTCTCCCCCTTGGCATGTGTGTAGATGTGGGGAAACTAAGGGAAAACCATGAACGTTTCAGGTATTTGGATGCTTTGTCTGTTCCAGACCTGGGCATTTTACCCATAGGTTTCCCAGGCATGTTGCTTTTTAGGCTGCGTGAGCTAGAGCATTGTGGCATTCCAAAAGAGCTGACCCCAGCTGAAAATCAGCATGCACAGCTATGCTACAAATTAGAAAAATGATTAATTCTGTTTTATAGGCCTGTAAATTAAACGAGACCACTAGGATTCTCCGTGTATGTCTGAGAGGTTAAATACCGTGGCGACAAGCAAAAGGTCGGCTGTATCCCAGTGTCTTGACTGTAACCGCTCATCTCTGTAGGCTTGTGCTTGATTAAGATGTTGCTGCATCCTGCAGTCTTCAGCATTAATTCTGAGCTTTATTTTGAACCGTTGCCAGGGGAATGCGTTGTTACGGCATCCTCTTTCCACATCTATTAGCAGGAAGGGGATAATTGAGGAAATCTCACACTGATCTAATTGGGGAGTGAGGGCAGGGGAGGGGGAGAAATACCACCCACAAGTGGGTCAGAAGTTTGGTGGGGCAGGGGTAGCTCTGGCTTGATGTGACCAGATCCAATCAAGTGAGGATACTGCAGGCAGCTGTGGGTCTGCTGCAGTTAACCAGGGTTTGGGGGGTAACCAGGTAGCTGGTGGTAGTGTGAGGGAGTTTCCTGATGTATAGCTTATATGATGTGATGAGTATAGGGTCAGGATGGTTCTTTCCATGGCAGCTGTGCTTGTGGGACTGTGCTTGTGTTTTGAGGACAGTTGTTGATGCCCTGTGGCTGTATGCAACATGGGTGAGGAAATTGGGGTCCAGCTTGGAATTGAGGTGAGCTTTACCATGCTTAAGCTTTACTGTGCTGCCTCTCGGTCACTCTTCAAGGGAGTTTGCACCAGAATTTATCTGCAAAGGATAATCTTCAACCTTTTTTCCCCGTAGCTTTCCCTTGGTAGCTGGTAAATCTTCTGTGGAGCACCCAGCCTCTGCTGGGATCTTCTCATGCGTTTACCCTAAAGAGACTGCAGTTCAAGCCAATGTGGACACTTTGTAATGGTCAATGTATTAGGAGAGAAGAAATTTAATTATAAATCTTGCTGTTAAATTTTTGTATTGTTTTTCCCAAAAACTCCAACCACCAGCATTGCCAAAATGAAGCATCAACAAATATGATTTTGTTTTCAGAAATAAGGTATGCAACTGTTAGTAGGAAGTCATGGGCTGTGCATTTTGGCCCTTAAGATAGGGCAAACCTCTGCCTGCCTTGGTGTTACCCCAAGGTGCACTGGCTTTGCGGTGCACTGTTGCTTGGGTTGCCTTCATCCTTGCTTTCTAGGATCTCCTCCTCCACTGGGGCACTGCACCATGGGTGCTGCTTCGGCCACTGTGGTTAACGTGTGTGTTTTCTCTCGGATGAGCCTGTCTTTCCATCTACCAGTTGGAAAGCCCACTGGGGCCGTGAGTACTTCAGCTTGTGTTGGAACAGAGTGTACAAAAAATAACCTCCTCAAGGACGCGGCTTTCTGTGCTACAGTGGCTGATGTCAGGGGATGGAAAAGGTCTTGTTTTCTCTGGAAATTGTTATTCTCAATGTGCATTTGAGAGAGAGCAAGGCAAAAAAAAAGTGTATTCTGCTAAACCTAAGTTAAGAAGCCTCTTCAATTTTTAAATAGTTACATAAAGCCATCAAAGTCTGACAGCAGTGATGCAGGCCTGTGCAAAAGAAAGGGGAAGGAGCGGTTGAAATGGAGTGCTAAAGTTAATTCCCCCAGGCTTACACCTAAAACAGCTTGAATTCATAGCGAAGCCCACCTCTGCTCTTTCTCCCCTCTCTTTTTCCTCCTTTCTCGACAAAAGGCTTCGCACTGCTGAGCTCCTGGGTGAGTGTGAATGTTTCTTGTGCCAACGGTGCTGTTCTGCTGCACCAGCTGTGTCCCAAGTAAGCATTTCTCTCCTCCTCTTTGGGAGACAAGTTTGTTGGGCATAACAGAGCCCTCATTCCTGTTCTGCATGCGTGGTGATGAGTGATGGAGGTAGCACATCTACTCTACCAGGAGGAGACTGTGCATGTCCAACCAATGGAGCTCAGGACCTCTGGCTTGCTCTTCCTGGGATATGTATATTGATAGTAGGTGAATTTTGGCAGGAATAAGTTATAATGTACAACTGGCAATTCCCTAATGCCTTTCACAGAATGATACCTTACTTAGGAACAACCACGCCTCTTTTCCCTCCCTTAAAAAGATGCTGGGGAAGTTTGTAGAGGAAGAGTATCTTTGAAGTGTGTTGGTTGTTGCCCGGTACATTTATTGCTATTGCAAGGAATCAGCCTGTCTCATGTGACCCGAACTTTGTGTTCACCGGGACAACCCCTTGTCCAGGCTGGTGTTTGACAGTACCAACAGCCAAGTGTTTGGAGGCAGGACAAGCTATGCTAGGTCATGGCATCTCACCTAAGTTATAGAATCACAGAATGGTTGAGGTTGGAAGGGACCTGTAGAGATCATCTAGTCCAACCTCGATGCTCCAGCAGGGACCCCCAGAGCACGGGGCACAGGGTGGCATCCAGGCGGGTTTGGAAGATCTCCAGAGAAGGAGACTCCACAACTTCTCTGGGCAGCCTGTTCCAGGGCTCTGTCACCCTCACAGCAAAGAAGTTCTTCCTCACATGGAGATGGAACTTCTTGTGTTTCAGTTTGTACCCACGACACTTGTCCTGTCACTGGCCACCACTGAGAAGAGTTTGATCCCTTCCTCCCTATATTCTCCCTCTAAGATGCTTATCAGATCTCCTATCAGTCTTCTCTAGGCTAAACAGGCCCAGCTTGCTTAATCTTTCCTTCCACAATAGTTAAGTTTCCCCACAAAGGTCTTTTGGTTCCTGACGGTGGCTTTTTCCAAACAAACTTAGAGCTGTGAGCTTAATACTGCAATGAGGATCGGTGCTAAGCACTGACAATGAGTTGGTGCAGGAGTTTGGGGATACTTGCGTGCTCTTGTGAAGGAGTGTCGCATTGTCCCTTCCAAAATTAAGAAGTGGGCATGGTCTGTTATGGTCCTAATGTGCTATAGGACTCTTCCAGTAAAAAATATCTCTTTCAATCTGCAAAAGACCACAAGAAACAGTGATCAGACAAAGTTTTGGTGCTATTTGTGATACAAAACCGTTGCTGGTTTTGGTACATCTGAAGCCATATCCGTCTTTGGCTCTGTGCTGTTGCTGGATCTGTGCCATGCAGGTGGTGGAGCTCGGGTTTATTACTGCAGCAGCCTCTGATAACTGTATAGGGTGTTGGTGAACTTTGCTTCTGAAGCAGCTGACCATAACATGAAAGCTGGGGGAAGTTCATAGGCAGTAGGATGTAGGAATTCTGTGCTCCTTCAGGCTTTTGAATCAGTGTCCTGGAATTCAGACCCTGCTTTGACTTCGTACCTGATGTGCCTGTTTGTTTGGCCTGGTGTTTGTCTTGAACAGTGACATTCAGGTCTCAACTTCGTCAGAGACTGATAGGTCACTTTGCTTGCAGTTTTTGGGTACAGTTTCCTGACCTTTAATATTTATTATGCGTTGGTTTTGGTGTCATTTGATGGCATTTGTCGTTTCCTCTGACAAGAGATGAGACTGGCAAGTCAACTCTAAGCAAGACCTCAGCACCGCTTGACCATTTATTTTCCTAGATAATTTGCAGATAGAGTCAGGAGCTGAATGGCAATGAATCATCTGCGAGAGCCAGTGCTATAGGTTCCCTCCTCTCTGGATAATGTACAAAGATGTTTCTGGTGTCTGAGTAATATTAATCTATTAATATCTACTATCCAGGTAATGGAAATTCATTATATCTGGTTCTGTCTAGACATGATCAAGGACATACCCTCAACTCCCATTAGTTTCTGATGACATTAATATTCAAGCAAGCCTTTGTTTTAAAAATATATTCAGAAAAACTGTAGTTATTGCTGAATTTGTTTAGGAACGGAGGTAATTTATGTCCTGGCAAAAAGGAGAAAAATCATCAAGTCTCGTTTGAGTTAGGTGGTCAGTAATGATGTCTTCTCTTGAACATCTTGCTAGAACTAGCCCTTTGCTCTGGGTCACTGGTTTAGAACCAGCCCTGCTCAGCAGTGATGAAAAACTCACCTTGGGATTCAGTCATGCTGTGCTAGGCTTCCAGTTTTTACCAAGCATGTTACCATGCACTTCTGCAAATGTTTCTGTTCATTTCTACACATTGAATTTTGCTCAAGGAAGAGCCACATACTTGGTCAGCCCTGCCAGTAACCCACTGGGAGCCATGGGAGTGGGTGCTAAGAATTTGCTCCAATCTCAGCATTGACCCTGAGCAAGGAAGGGCACTGAGGTATCGCTCCAGTGCGTTAACAAAGCAAATGAAACTCAAAGAAAAGCCACATGATTTCATCAGGGTCATGGGGAAAGGCTGTGGCAGCCCTGGATTAACCACCTTTGACTTTGTGACCTTGTATAGGTTAGATTCAGTCTTACCAAGCTTTCTAACGTTTTATTTAATATCAAAAATCTAGCTACGCCTGAAATGAACCACTCTCTTTCCTAATATCTGCTGCAAAGATGAGGCTTAGATGAAAACTGCCACTACATCAATCATGAGCATCAGTGATAATTATGCAGAGTAAATTTTGAGGAGAACACCCTGTAGAGGTGCTGACTGACAGCTGGAAGCCCTGGCTTGCCACCCTTGGAAGGGTGGAGTGGGGATGAGAGTCATGGGAAGCTTTTAGTAAGTTTTCCTTGTATAGAGGAGAGTTTTGGTCAAGAATGGGTACATCGTGTTCCTTGTACACCAAGGCTTTGCTCTGTGAGAGGGTTTTCTGTAGAAAACAGCCAAGAGGGGAAAAAAAATCCAAAATTCAGGTTGGCTTAAGTGTGCCCTTTCAAAAAAATCAGTGGCATTTGAAGTGCTCTTGTACTCTCTAAATTGCAGTTTCCTTCCTGTGCTTGAGAAGTGCCTGAACCTCCTCTGAGCTCCCTGCAGGACATAGGTGCTTCCTTGAGAGTGCCTGACGTGCTGCATTAATCGCCTCTCCCAGCACTGCCTCCATGCCACCCCCACAAAAAAAAGCTCTTTTAGACAGGACCAGAGCTGCTGAGTGCTTCTTTGTGTCCAAAGAGCCATCTCTGCTGGTGTGCCAGGATCCTGAAGGCACCTGGCAGGATTGTAGCCCAGGTTCCAGTACTGAGTCTGTGTCTTAGAAGCTCCTCAGGCAAAGATATCCCCTTGCTTCGCTGTCACAAGTAAGGGAAGCTTTTTACTTATTATTATTTTCCTCCTGGCCCTGGTCATTGCCTATGTTGTTAAGCAGCTGCCAGAGTGCCCTGCTGAGGTGGTTACGGTTCAGGGATCAGTAGAAAGATTCCCCTCTTTACGCTGCTTTGGGATTCTTTGGGGTGACAGGCACGACATAAACACGAGTAATTGTCATTAGAGAAGCCTCCAAGCAGATCTGTGCACACAGCCTCAGGTAAAGTACTAATAAAGATGATGCTCCACCAGGGAGCCCATTCTTGCCTAATTAAATCCACTGAAGTTTGTATGACAGATGAAATGGAAACATTTGGGCTGCTCGGTCTGGGCATAGTCACGCAGCGGTCGCAAATTGAAGTGACGTGAGTCTCCAGCAAGAACGGATACCAAGAAGGACCTCACCAAGAGGTCTCCATATGCTGCTTGAGAGCCCAATGGCCTGGGGAGAAGCGGAGTTTAGGATGGCGCTCCTCTGTATAGGACTGACTAAGAACACCTGATATAGAAGTGATGGTGCTGGGTGAAGCCTGGTGCTGGTTCAGGAGTGTCTCTGGGCTAGGCTGGCTGCAGCATAGGGAAAGCCCATGGATATCCCCCCAGCTACCTCAACAATTGCATTGTTTGGGATTGGATTTGTCTTGATTTGGGTACAGAGTGAGAAGGAGGAGCTTGCAGTTGGATCAGATGATCTGATCTCCAGCTTGGCTTGATGATCTTGATCTCTGGTGATCTCAGCTGTAGACAGGACTCAAGGAGGCTGATCTGCCCTGTTCCATTTTTCCCACCCATTGGATTTTCAAGTGATGGAAAAAGATTTTTGCAAGTCAGAAGCGGAGGAACTTGGATGAAATGGTCATCAAAGAACAACATGTAAGAAACTGGTGGCATGGCATGTTTGTGGTGTCCCCTTATGCTGGTGGTAAGTGTGCATCTGCCTCATGCAGCCTGTAGCACCTTTCCTGTGGGAACTTTGAAAGACTTCATGGTGTATATGTACATCATGGGCATGGTGGTGGAGGCACCGAGCAGTGACCTTTAATTTTGAAGTAGGGACATGTAAGCCATGCTTTTTGCAAAAAGCCTAAGCTCTTGTATAGATTCTATCTGTAATTATTAGTACTGGGCTCCTCTGAAACTAAAGCTTCTTTTACCCTGATTTAGGGGCCCAAAATACGAAGGGTCCAAACTTTATGCCTGGTGACTTACTAGTAGTCACACTGCCATTTGACAACAGCATTGCAGCATGCTCTTGTGTCACTGCTTCCATCCTGCTGCCCATGTTATTGCTCTAAACGAAAACCACAGCTCTTGTTTGGAGAAGGATGTGAGAAAATGATTTGCCTGGGTGCAGGTTGGCAGCAGGAGGATGCTTGCAAGGTCACTGTATCTACCTGGGTAACCCTTTCCAATAGACCTTCTGTATTTTTAAATGCAGATGGTGTTTTGTGACTTATGGAGAGTTCTTGAGGGTTCCCACCTACCCACCCATTCTATCTGAGTATAGATTTATGCCGGTTCTCAGACAGTGCCATCCAGAAGCGTTCTGGAATCTGGCAGCGTGCTCAGGGTCTGATGTTTCACCTCTACGAACCTGCCAGACAGCTCCAGCTCTGCGCCGTGCTCCCGCCTAGCGCGGAGACTCCCACGTGCTGCTGAGCACGGTGGCAGCCTGGCAGGTGAGCTCTCTTGGCTCTGCTCTTGTGGGGACTCTCGTGGGACTCCGCTTGGCTTTGGAAGGAGCGTGCCTGAAGCGGGAACATTGTGCTGTGAGATCTGGTGTAGGAAGTGCTTGCAGCAGGCGCCTCCTGCCTTGCTCTGTGCCCTCAAGGCATCAGGAGGATTTTTGTTCTACTTGAAAGTAATTCCTGTGGTTTTAGTGCTGAGTCTTGTGACAAAATCATGTGAAGGGGCTGAAACACCCAGCCCACTGGTGTCGTGATGGTTTTATCCTGTTACGAGCTGGTGCTCTCCTGCTGATAGAAAGGAGCATGATGAAGTGGCAGCATGGTAGATGACTGGCAATGGCTCCACCAGGCCATCTACATGTCAGGAGAGCAGTCCAAAGGATTTGTCCTGTGGACTGGGCCGAGTTACGCTGACGTCTTGGGGATAAAGGAAACCCTTGACTGGTTGCTCTGAGCTGTGCCGAGATGCAGATGCTTCAGGAGAAGGTGCTGCAACCTTCAACCTCTGCTGTGCTCGGCAGTGGAAGAGTAAATTGGAGGTCCCAGTGGATCATGCCCACCCACCTCCTGCAAGACTATCTCATTCACCTTGTTCCTGATATGTTTGTAAGCTCTGCCTAGCTTACAGCCAACATGACTTTCTCAGTCTCTGTGTCTTTTTAGCGCTACCTAGGCAGTTCTGAAAATTGAGCTTCTTTTGTGGTTTCTGTGTCTCTATCAGAGCTGGATTTTGGTTTTAATTGTGTATTTGCTCTTGAGGAAATTAATTGGATGATGGTGTCTGGACCATCTAGAAAGAGCCTCTCTGAGGAGGCTGTGACTCTTCAGGTACTAGGTCATGACCAGTTCTGATGAAGGTTATGCCATGAAGAATCTTCTACCTGCCTTCAACAGCTTCTGGGGTCTCAAATGCTCTTCTCTGAATCTTAATTCTCTGCTTCACTCCTCTTCTTCATTTTCTTGACATTAAAAAGAAGTTGGGGGTAAGAGGAGGGGCAGTTTCATAGCCTAAAGGGGCTCTCTAGGTTCTGGGATTCGATTATTGTTGAAATCTCAGTAATTGCAAGAGTCTAAATGAAGTCTCTTGCCTTCCTTTTCTCGCTCAGCTCATCTGTTTTGTCGCCCAAACTCACAAGTACCCATCAGTTTAGGGGATGGGGATTTGCATAATTGGTGTTTTTGAGATACCTGCAGGAATGCAGAAGGAGAAGGTAGGCATCCAGCTCTCAGCTCTTATCTAATGAAGTGCTGACAAAGAGAGGTATCCATGGAGACATCCATTATAATGCAGCGCTCTGAAACCGATTCTCCCAATGCCTCTTAAAATGCCAAAGGGTTTTCTGAAGCATAATTTGTATTATTTCTTTGCTCCACCCCTAAACAAAAATAGCTATGCCTGAATATGAAGAGCACCACCATTTTATAAATGAGGTTTGCAGGATCTTGCTAAGAAATAGGAACAGAGGTGAATTGGAAGAAAGGTGCTGTTTGACAAAGCTGTCCTACATGCTGTTGTAGCTGCTCTGGGATTGCCCAAAATCCAACCATCCAACTGCGTCCGGTTTGGTCATGGAGATGTTCTCCTGCAAACATCCCTGTTCCTATAAACTCTCTCCTGGGACACAGAGCAGAGTGACTGCAATGGCTGTGGATAGGGTGTTGTGGGTTTAGCCTGGCAGAAACTGCAAGCAGAGTTGAGAGTTTTAGAGGAAATAACTTTAGATGAGTACGTAATTCTAGAGGAAATAATCCTGCTTCTGTCCTTGAACAAATCTTCCTCTAAACTTTGGGCGCTTGATTCTTTTCCCTGTTGCTGCCATGATAGCACTTGGTATTTTCTTGACCATATTCAAGTCTTTAAAAGGATGATACAGGAAAATGAGGACTTTGCAATGCTGGAAACTTATCTGGCAGGGATGAGCTGCCCATCACAGAGCTCTGAAGCTGTTGTTTATGTAATCCAACATATCTTTCTTGGTTATTTACAGCTTGAAGCTGCTGAGGTTTATTTTAAAGTTCAGCTAATGGGTTATTCTTAATTGGAGTTGTGAAAAGGATGGGAAAACTATTTTGCAAAGAAAATTCAGTATTAGATTGAAATCATTGTTGCTAGGGTATGTGCGTGCTCCTTTCCTAGTCTATTCTTTCACCCACACAAATATCCTTAGCCCCATTAAAAATAGCTCTCAAAATCTAATGCAGGAGTTTTCTCTCAAAAGGTTGGAAGTGCTTTAGGTTGCAGTGCTGTACGCTCTTGTTCTCGGATGTTCTGCAGGCTTTGGCATGGAGTAGGAGCCTGGAGATCTGGATTATTTTGTGCACTGTTGCCTAGGTCAAGGCAGAGATGATCCTACCACCACTTTGCTCTCTAGCTTCTATGTTGCCTCAACAGAAATCCTCGTGGCCTCAACTCTGTTGGGATGAGTCCAGGAAGGTTTCCCACACAAGTATTAAGGAGGTATGATTGGCTGTTCAGGGTGAACTTATGACATCTCAGCATTTATAGAATCTGAGCTGATCTCTCAAAAGGGTGGACGCAAGTAATATTCCCAACACTTGTAACTCAAGAATGTGACCTTCTGCTTGCGGGAAACGATGCCGTAGTGTTTGTCGTGTATGGCATGTTTGGGTGGGTTACTTGCTCAGATGTTGGGAGTATCGCTTGCTTTTGATCTGAGAATTAGGACATCATCTCTGAGACAAGTCAGAGCCTGCAAACGTTCCTTCCCTGTCATCTGGGCGTTCTCTGTCATTAGTGAGTTTTGGATTGGCTGAGTTGGTCCTCAAGCTGCAGAAAGTTGCTGAGCCCCAACGGGTGTCTTGGGTGCTTTGGTTATAATGGTGGTTAGGACTGTGTCCTTGGGCTGCTGAGTGAGTTTAATAACAGGCAGCTTAAGTTTATCATTGAATCAGATATTTATGTTCTTCAAACCAGCATGGTTGAATACTGCAACTATATCTGTATGAAAGGGCCTTGGTTGCTTAGAGAAAGCCCAGCAAAAAAGACTTGGGCATCTAAGGGTATTTGAAGGAAGCCAACTTCTATTTTCTGACCATCTCCCTTTAACATGTACTGGGGGCATCTTCCATTATCTGAGCTATCTGACTATTGAAGTTGCCTTGGCTAACATGGACTTAAGTGGAAAAGCACCAATGCAGAAGCAACCCCTTTCAGTCAGCAGCATTCAGACTGGCATCCATCTTGCACTGACCCCCTGCTTGGGGCTGGGGGAGGCTTGCAAGGTAAGAGAGGAGACCAAAAGTCTGATTTTTGCACCAGGCTGGAGCCATGAAAGCTGAGAGGAAAGCAGCCTCCCTGGTCTTTAAATGCCATCTCCAAATGATCTTGGTGGGGAACTCTTCTGGTGCAAGAAGTAGCCTCCACCAGTGCCTCAATCTGCTCCACTTCCCTCCGTCTGCCTTCCCTGGAGATGCTCTGGCCCCATGGGCTTGCTTTAGGTGCATGGTCCCCTCCTAAGCAAAGTGTTAATTAAGGACTTGATTTTTTTTTTTTTTTTTTTGGTTGAGGCTCATTTATGATAAGTATTAATTAGGGAAAGGTGTCAAAGGCAGATGTACTGAAGGGCACAGTGCTGCATTCATCACTGGGCAATCCCACCACCTGCCTTGAAGCACAGCTGCAGTGATGTGGCTTCTTATTCCAGAGCATTGAGGTAGGCATCCTTATCCTGATGTTACACTGTGTGATACCTTGCACTGGATAAATGACACTGTTTTCTTGTAAATCTGAATGTGGAGGTAAGGTGGACCCCATGCTCAACCCCTTAGTATTGCCTCTTTTCTAAGCCAGTGATCCCCAAAGGACAGTCAGGGGCGTGAACTGGGCAAACGCTCCTTACCTGGGTCTCCTGGGGTTGGTGGTCGAGCACTGGGACCCTCTGGTGACAGTGGGAAAAGGACCTTTGCTGCTTGGTACCTCTCTGTGCAAACAGCTCAGCGATGCAGATCTGGGTTTATACTACATGTGTGGCTAATGTTAATTTATAACCTGTGTACTGCCTTCTGGCAACACGCTTTTGCTTCCAATTCAGGAATTAGGCTGCTGGCATCACAGGTGAGTTATAGTGTGTATATGTGGTATGTGCCTGGTGGGATGAGCAGGAGGTAGTTTCCCACATAAAGAAGGTTAGGACCTTTGCGAGAGCTGGAAATTTCCTTTGCTTTCAAACCAGGCATCTGATCTAAAAATAGCAGCAAGCTGATGTCTTGGTTTCTCCGTGTTTATTAGCAGCAGATGCTGTGGAGGGATGCGGAGGGTTGCCTGGAGGAACCGTGCGTGTGCAGAGCAGCCCCGTGCGTTGCTGGTCACTCATCCCAAACCGCCTCCCGATGCAGGATCGGGTTTGCATGTTGCTGGTGGGATTCCCCAGTGCGGCAAGGAAAATGCCGTGGTAACGGCAGCTGGGAGAGGTGGTTGGTGTGATAGTCGTGCACGACGGGGTTTCAGATGTCAAGATTGCTCTCGTATTCCTGCGCTGAAGTGAAGCTTTCCTGCTGCAGCCCTCTCGCTTGCTGGGTCTTCTTGCCCTCTTGGCGATCGAGTGCTGTTTAACCCTAGGTGAAAAGTTGCATTTCTCCAAATGGCAGGCATATTTTTCCAGCTTTCCTGGAAAACCCCCTTGAGTCCAGAGGTCTTTAATTTTCTATTTCCTCCAGCTCCCTATTTTTTTTAGCTTGTAAAACGAAACAAAAGACCCTCATGAGTTCTTCTAATTATAGTCATCAGAGCATGCTTATTCATGACGACTCTAAAAGGCAGCACCACGTCAAGCCTTTGCTTCTGAGAAGGGCCGGGGAAAAGTCCCTTCGTACACAGTGCAGTAGATGAGTGTTTCTGGGTATAATTTGCAAACCATTAAACCAAGACCTGGTGATGGGCCAAAAAAAGGCAAAATGCAGCCATGGAAATAGGAGTAAATTACACAATTTCCTGCTGTGATCAAACTTGTATTTGAAAGCGGGATGTCCAGGGATAATTTTAAGTCGTGGCATTTGATGCATTAACTCAGCTGCAGCCAGGGCTTTGGCAAGGCTGCGATGAACCCACTCCCTTCACTTCCATTTACTGCAGAACAGGATCTTGCTGTCTCTTGGTCAGGGGATGTTTTAGCCCTCAGGGTGATTTGTCATTAGAAAGTGGGAGTTGGTGTGAGACAAATAATTTCTTTGAAAGAGCTTGAGAAAATCAATGTAAAGAAGGAGTCGGATTCATTTCATCTTGGTGATTCCTCTTGACCACTTTTAATGCAGCCTGATCAGATCGGAAGGGAGGAAAAGCGAAGGACTGAATGTGTAATAGGCCCTAGCCTACTGATGCTATTAGTTTTAGCTATTTTAAGGGTGTGTTTAACCCTGTCCTCCTTTCCCTGTGGATGTCACAGGGGCCACCCAAGTGCGTTGCCAGATCTTCAACAGAGCGATGGGGGGAAAAAAAGCAGAGGCTTTTGAGGATAAAAACAGATGGACTGGAGGAATGAACCTTCTCCTCCAGCTGCTACAGACACAGTCTATTTTATCACCTTTGTTCTCTTTTTAGCCACCTACCTATTCCTGGAAGAGCTAATATTAGTTTCCCCCCATCTCCTCCTCAGAAGCTGGAGAAACAAAAATGCGCTCGAGTGTCCTTGTTTCCAGGTGAACCAGTGACTGGATCGGTACAGTTTGTGCTGCAAAGCCCGAGAAGCTCCAGCATCATCTGCCCTTGCTGTGGGCAGACATTGAAACAGGTGGCTATGGAAGTGACAGTGCCAAAGGGATTAAGAGCTGCTCGGTGCTGAGGTTTAATCCTGGCAGCTGACTGAGCGCCGCTGTTTGTGGGTTGCTTGCTTTGCCATCCACCGGCGTGACACAGAGTCACGGGATGTGTTTCCTCCCTTTCCTTGGGTAGAAGAGGTTGTGAGATGGCTTCAGTAAAGGCTTGAGCCTGGGATCAGATGTTCAGGAGGACTGTTTTCTCCAGGATTTAATAGCGTGCCTTGCCCTTGCTCTTTGCATCTGCATCGCATTCGGGATGCTTAAGGCTAGATTAGAGTCAGGCAAGCGAGTGTAAAAATGCATCGCACAGGCTCATGTTCATTCTCTGAATGACATCCCCGCAAAGCTTACTCCAACTGTAAGGGAAGGATGATCCTCCTAAGTGCCACGCTGCCAACTCCACCTGGGAGCTGACAGAAGAGCGTGCTCCTTCTGCGCTTGGCGTTGCAGCTGGAAAAGGCTTTAGCCACTAATTTTGTCAGCCAGATATGGATCAAAGTAAGCTCAATCCTGTTCTCCCAAAGTGCAGACATATCTGGGCAAGGAGAGGGGTGCACGATGCTTTGCCTACTGCTTCTCCATGAGCATCAGTGAGGGGGGAAGGACATGAAGAGTATCTTGTAGGAGCACCCAGTTGTCCTTGGGTTAAAGGCTGCAGTGCAAGGACCGTTGTAGCTTCTGCTTTCCTCCACACTGACAAGGTGAGGAAGGGGCTGCCCATGACCGTGGAGGAAGGGCAAGAGCTGCCCTGGTGTGCTGTGTCAGCCCAGGCAGGAGAAGCCCCTTGGGCAGCTCCATCTGTACTAGCAGCCACCCTCGAGCATTTGTATGGTTTTGTTCCCTGTGGAGAAATGTCCAACTCGAAGCACTCTTGGAGTGCAGATCTAAGGTGTTCAGAGCTGGATCCCTTTGCCAGCTTCCCTCGTCTCACCCTCGGAAGACCTGGAAGCAAAGCTTGGTCTGTGGTGCCTCCCCCATGAGTCTGAGAGCACAAGGTAAGATGCTTCTCTGCATGAATGAAACATGAGTTGCGGTCAGGAATGGCCTTTTTAAATTAAAAGGTCATTCTGGAGACGCTGGCTGATGGCAGGAACCTGAGAGGCAGCATCTGCTGTCACTTGGAGCTTGGCCGATGCAGGGGCTGGCTGAGACATGGAAAGCAGTTCTCAAAAATGCTGTAAAAGGAGATGAATAACTGAAAACAAACAGAACCCAACTTGCAACTGGAGTGTTTAAAAAATAAACATTTGGCTAAACTATTAAATGCTAATTATTTTCTTGTACTAGTGCTGTCGTTGGTTCTCTTGATGTTTGCAATATATTTTTGCATATCAGCAAGTGGAGCATATTGTCAGCATTAGTGCTACATTTACTACATCAGCCCCCAAGTCCCAGAAGCTCTGAAGTGCCTGCCTGACCTGAGCGTTGCAATACTTTGAGGTTTACTCTCCTGGATTGACCACAGTGCTGTAATCACACAAAACATCTAGAGATGTCATCTTTCAGATGGACAAAGATCTTGTGGCACAGCAGTCTTGCTGCAAGGATCTTGAGCAGCTTTTCATGTTGACTTGCCTTCTCAGACTGAAACAGCTCAGACCAAGTGAGATTTTACACTAGTCATTTGACCTGGAGAAGGACCTGTGTGTGGTGGGTGCTCATCCTGCTGCTTCACCATCTCCAGTGCACTCAGGCTGCTTTCTCTGTCTTCCTTCTCCTACCTTGCTGTTGTCCCCAGCTGTATCACTTCACAAGTCTTAAAATATTCTCGTGTGCAGTTTCGGAAGGGATTTCCTAAGCAGGTGGAACAGATGAGTGCACATCTGGGAATAAGACTGAGTGCCTTGCTGAAAGAAAAATATATGTTGATTTGTTGGCGTGTGTGTTAAAGGAAACGTCATCTCTGAAGGAGCAGCTAAAGATAGTAGATAAGACAGTGAGAGCCAAGGAAGGATTTTGGATTCCCAAAGCTTGATTTAGAGCCTGGAAATGATGTTGCAGGACATGCCCTTGGGCGGAAAGAGCCTCTGTTGGGTTGAGGTTTGAAACTAAGTATCCTGCCTTCACAGCTCTTCCGGAATGGCTTTGGAGACAAGGGATTCAGAGCAGGAACTGAAGCCTAGTCTTCTCCTTTGATAGTATACATTAGAAAGAAAAGGTCGTGTACTGCTTGTCCTGGTGCTGGTGGAAGTACTGGTTTGTTTTCAGGAGGTCAGATGGGATCCTACTTTGGGACAGAAGTTGGCCTTAAGTCACTGTATCTTAAGGAATGGGCTGAGGCTTTTGTGTCTTTGGGCAGGTGGCCCTTATAA
>PTEX01000032.1:3814444-3827189 GCA_003342815.1 Eudromia elegans
TTTTTTTTTCTTGTACCTGTCTGATACCTCTGTGGGAATCTCAGGGGTTATTATCCAAGCATCTAAGCCTGTTGATAAATTCACTAATAACCTTTAAAGAAGAAACAGTTAGCAGGCTCAGTGGGAGGAGAGTTTTCAGGGAGAAGCAATTGGATGTGCTGAAAGATGTCAGATGCAGCCTGATCAATGCCCCATTCCCGTCATGGCTTTCCAGCCAGCTTTGTGTACCCTAATTTTTCAGGATTCAATTGTTTTCCTAAACTCAAGGAAGGAGACAGTACCTCCAGGGAACAAGCAGAGTGAGTGGACGAAATAGAAGTGATTTCCTCAAGGATCATCTGCCTCCTTGTTGCAGCTCTGTGTGAGCAGCAGTCACAGAGCCATAGCTGTTCCTCAGGGAAGAGGTGCAACGCTTGTGCTGTGCCCTGCTCTGCTCACCATTGATAATTCCTCATCACTGAACTCCATAGGCATTTGAAGATGCTACTAGAATCCACCCATTTTATGGGGAAAGCTTGTAAGTGTCTGCCTACCCTTATGAGTGTTTGCGATCCTAGCAGTAGTGCTGCCCCACATGGGAAACTTCTCCAGGACTTCTGTGTTTGTTACGTTGACCTGACACTGGCACATTTGATATTGAGAAGGGCTTGTTCTCCTTGCTTCCTTAATGCCACCCAACATGTGCTGAAGAGGGGAGGGCAAGGAAGAAAATCCAGGATGCCAATTCTGTGGTTTCAGGTTCTAATTTGAAATAGCTTTGCAGGCAGCTCTTCTTAGGGAGTCACAATCCAGTGCAGTGTTTTGAGTTAATGTATGAGGAGAGTTTAAACCATATTTATTAGTTATTGTGGTAGGACAGGACCAGGTTTGAGCTGATCTGTTTTTTTTCTTGAGCAGGAGATAAGGAAAGATGCTGGTGTGTCAGATAAGATGCACATAACTAGTGTCTATCTCTCTACTACATCCTACTAAAGACTCTGGAATGTCAGGCCTGTGTTTTTATTTGGTGGTGGTGATTCTTTTGTAATGTGTGAGTGTATATGAAATATCCTTCCAGGCAGAAACTTACGGAAGTTCCTCACCCCGTGCATTTCATGGGTTGCTGGACAGGTGAGCAGTAGTGGATCCTTGCTCCGTGCTATCCTCTGGCTGAGGTATCTTCAGCAGCCAAAGCTCTGTGACAAAGGACGTGTTAGGTACCATGGTGAAGCACATAGCCCCTTGGCAGAGATGTGCATTGCCTGGGGAGCCTGGCTTTTTGCACACTTGCACCATCTCCGTTGTTTGAGCTTTGTTCACTTGGTCGTGTGCATCTGTTCTGCATTTGACCCTCCAGTTGGAGTTATCTCTGCCCAATGAAACTGTACACTTGTGTAATATTTAAAAATATATTTATATATGTGTGCGTGCATGAATAAGCTCAATTGCCTTATTTCAGCAGTGGGGAAGCAGCTGCCATGGGGAAGGCATTGAGGTGCTGTCCGTCTACGCCTGGACCTTTGCTCCCTGGTGGAGAAGCTGGAGCTCGCTTGTCTCCTTCTCCCCAGCTCACTGCCGGTCTCCCGCGTCCCTGTTGCATAACAGGCTTATGTAATGCTCACAAGAGCACGAGTTTTTTGTTATTTAGGATAAACCCGACTGTTACTGGTGTCTTAAGAGTCTTGCGGGACCCGTGGGACTATGCTCAACAGATTGGTAAGGGCTGCCATGTATTCCCTATTAAGGGTGTGGCTTTTTTGTCCATAAACTATTTTTACAACAATTCCTCTTTTCTAAGAAAAAAAAGAGGTGATATGTATTTATTTATTTATTTGTAACCCTGCTTTAATATCCACAAGGCTTTTTTACTGAAGCCACAATTTGCTGCTCAGCTCCACGGTGGCTGAGGCCTGTTGTGCATCCAGCTGCTCTTTCCTGGGTGGCTTAACCTCTTGTACCGTGTTTTCTGTGGGCCGTCAAATAGCAGTTGCCTTAGCTCGGTTCAGGGAAGCAGAAAGGGCCTGTTCTATATAATTCCCGTAAACAAGCACAAAAGAATTGAGGTGCTGCAAGGTTCAGCGCTAAGATCGTTGCAGGAGGAGGGAGCCTGGAGAGCACGGACCCCTCTCAGCAGGGTTTCTGTAGGCTGGAAGTCAGCGGGAGCAGAGGGCACCTGGGGTCGTGCAGGAGTTGTTCGTGCTCCGAGCGGGGAGCAGAGCCCTTATTAGATGTTAAAAATAACATTCAAATGCGACAAGGAAAGGAGTTGGAAAAGGAAAAAGTTCTGGAGGAGGAAGAAAGAGAATTTAATGAGCCATTTTCTGTCTTCATGCGGCTTTTGTATCCATCAGGGCCAAAATGATGCTAGGCGGTTTATGTCGCATCGGAAAATAGAGCCTGAGCAGCGTGTTAAAAATGAAAGAGCGCAAGCTAGGAGCCGAACAACAACTGGCAGACCCAAAAAGCCTGAGCAGCTGTACCGTGGTGACGAAACGTGTCGGCTCCAGGCTTGCCACCCCGCGTGGGAGGCTCACAGGGCAAAGAAAAACATCGATTGCTTATTTTTTCTTTTTTCGGGTGGAATTAATTGATTTTTGGAAGAGGTTTCCCATTGCCTTTCTTTTTAAAACTTCAAAGTTAGAGAGAGAGATCTAGATCATTACTGGAGACTGCAGAGAGAGAAGGCTGGTGATGAATAAAGCACACGGCGCTGGGTCCCCTTTGAAAATGGACTTTTGCTGGTGCCCGAATATTCAGCAAAAGGAGTTTCTGGTTCTATGTGGCACTGTGGGAATCACTGCAGACTTCAGGAAGACATTGGCAAAGGAGAGAATTAAACAGATTTCTCGCAGTGTGAAGACAGCTGTTTTGTTTCTTGTCTACGGTGAAGCTGTGTGACTTGGTCCTGGTAAATGTGGTTAGATTTTAGGGCAGCATTTCTGCCCTTGCTGGGGACAAACGAGCTCTCATTTTTGGAGAGGATGGGAAGGAAGTCACTGCCACTCAGTAGGATTTGCCCAGTGATGCAAGGAAGGCTCATGTGTCTCCTGTATCATCCAGACACCAAATATGCCTCATGAGCTCCTGGTGCATCCAAAGCACTGTTGAGTATCATCGTTGTGATAGCTCATATTTTCTCTGACATATGTAGATTTCCTGAGTTAAAGAGTAAGAAGTTATCAGGCAGTAAGTAGCAATTTGTATCATCCGATAACGAGTTCAAGCAAAACACATCTTCATGTTCAGGGTCTATATATGCCAGTAAAAATAGGTCACAGCCTCAGGCTTCTGGTAAATAGACAACACTGCCTGCAGTAACGCAAAGTTTTGCTCTCCTTGGAATAACATGTTCACCCAGACCTCAGCATTTGTCTGAGCTAGGCTAAAACCAGCTTACTGTGCATACCCTAGCTGTCCTGTGCATATCCTTCCTGTGCAAAAATCTGCTTAATATCAAAAGTTTAACAAAACCTCCTTGCTGATGCACCCACCCTTCCTGTTGGGATAGTGCAGTGCTCACCTGGGTACGTCTAAGTGATCTATAGTCATCACAAAGTGCAATGAAGACACCTTTCGCATACAGTTAATCCTAAAGATCACAGGAAAACCCTGTAAAACCTGCCTGCCTGTGGAGTCAATGGGTTGTATCAGCTCCTGGTTGATGCACTTGATGGACACCCGATGCGATGGAGACAGATGGGGCAGCTGACAGCAAGAGCCTCTCTGGAGCAGAAGCTCTAGAGTTGAAGGAGCTCATGTGGGTATTTGCTTGGGCAAGACTTGGTGTGTGAATCATTAGCTGCTGTTTGCAGGTGGAGTGGATATTCCGGTTCACCAAAATGTTTTTCCTTTGTCAGTGTTGCTTTGTGCTGCTTGCTGGGACGTTTCACCCAAGCTGTGGCCTCATTTCCAAGTTAGAGGAAATCTCATAGAAGTGTGTGGAATTTTTTGTTTGTTTGTTTTTTGTGTGCCTCAGTAAGGAAAAGACCCAGATCTCAGTGAGATTATGCTGTGTTCATTGAGCGGTGCAGAGGAACTGCTCCCTGTTCTTCGTGTTTGTGAGCAGCATGGGATTGCAGCGCTATCAATAGAGCAGGCTGCAGGAGAGTTAACCAAAGTCTCTTTGGAGCTGACATCTGAGCGTCACTATCCACCAACGGTGGTGGTGGCAAGGGCCTAGGCACCCCACGCTGTGTCCCTGTTGTGCTTATACGGATACAGAGTGGGATAATGGCAGAGCTTGGAGTGGATTAATAGAAGGCGGCAGCTACTGGGCAGCCTCGTAGCAGGAGCCGAGTGACATAGAAGTATTCCCAAATTTTTACTCCCTCAAATTATTGGGGAATAATTTTAAAAGCAGATCTTACAACCTTGCCTGGATCACATGTGTAATCACATGTACTTCTTTCCTGAGACTTTTTATGTATGTGACCCTTTTGTGTCAGTCTGGGCTTGAACTCGCACATCTACTGTTCGTGCCCATGGCACAGATGAAAGTTTTCAATGGCTGCATGGGCAACTTAGTTCTCATCCCGTAGTCTGAAACGGCGTTAAACCCCCCAGTTAACAAGCATTACGCGCTCGGAGGTGTTAGGACACTCATCCAGTCTGACAACATCCCTTTCTAAGAACTCGTGAAGATTAGGTATAAATATATCCTTCTCCCACATTGAAGCTTAAAGCCATGAGAAGCCACGTGTATAATACAGCTATGGAGTTTTAGTGACAAAATTTGCTGAACATGTTTTTTATATATGCATATGTATAAATAGCAAACCAGCGTCTTTAGGGGCTGATACAGACTGCTCTTGAGATAGCTAAGTAGGCGAATACATAGTAAAACGTTGGTATATTTAGCATGGCAGAAGGCAATGAAAGGCAGTCTTGTTTCATGCCACGTGGGGACTTAAAACTCCTTGCCTCTGTATAAGCCCTGGTACTCGAGCAGTGATGTCAAGGAGCCTTTGGGCCCTAATTATAAGTTTCACGGCTGAGCAAAAATACCAGAAAAAATGAGATTTGTGGAGCTTTTTGGGGTCTCAAACTATCATGCTTGGTCTGCCCCACCACTGCTCCCTTGCAGTGGTTGGACCTCTCAGTGCACTGAAGCTGCAGCGTGGGAGCAGAACTGGTGAATGGAGCCGTGGTGAGACGAGGGGAATGAGCGCAGGAAGGAAGGACAAACTCTGGCAAAGGAGAGCACCGGCATCTCTGGTGTAGAAATATGCACCTGACAGCAAAAGGGGCTAAATGCAGGATGTCGGCTGGTCGCATCTTCTCCATCTGGTGCAGTTGTCCCCAGGGTGGTCGCAGCCCCTCTCTGCTGCAATCTTAGCATCACCCAAGGTGCTACCTGCAGGATCTCAGTGGGTATTTGGGGATACTGGCATGGGGGACAACTCCAGCTGCTTCCAGGAGCTGCCAGGTCCTTTCCTGCCCTCCTTTCTGGGCTTGGAGCTGCCAGAGGGAGGGAATCCCGTGCGCTTAGGGCTTATATGCTCATGGGGGACATTGGTTTGGCAAAGCTCTTCTGCACAAGGGCTTTCTAGGCAATGCTGGAGCTGGTGTTAACCCCTCTGTTTATTTGTCCACTGTTGCGTAACTGTTGGAATCTGAGCGCTGGGGCCTTCCGCCTGCTTATGAGCCCAAATTGCAAGTGCTCTGAGAGATGTCCAAAAGGCAAATCTATCCACTTCTCCTGCTTTGCAGGCAAGCCTTGCTTCTGTTCGCCTGGAGGTTGCTGTACTCCAGGAATACCAGTTGTGAGCAGTGATTGGTAATCCCTGGGCTGGACTAGGCTTTTGGAGGTAAGAATCACCTGTGCTTCATCACTATTGAGGTTGAATTGCTGCAGGATGATGGCCTCAGGTCAGCTCTTGGAGGCTTTCAGCTAGTGTGGTGTCTTCCTTCAGGTTGGGATCTGCTTCCCTTTGGTGGCCATTGTGGGATGGAAAGGACGGTCCCCATCACAAGTAGTTCTGTCTTGTCTGAGAGAGTGACAAGTGGCTGGATTGTCCCTAAGACTGGTTTATCCAGGCCAGCAAGGCCATGGTAGGAAGCAATTCCTGGGCAATGGGAATCTGGAAGCAGTTCTTGGAGCTGCTTCTCCCGGCGGGTTTTGTTCCTTCCTCCATAGGGACCGGGTGTTTTAGGGCATACAAGATCCATAATGTGATTGGGCTGAAGTTCAGCTGAGAATGAATTCATAAGGGCATTATAATAGTGATAAGAAATAGTGTGTCCTTTTATGATGGCCCTGTGCTTGCGAGGGCCTGGCTGTGGTGTTGGAGCATGTGCCTGCACATCTGTCCTTTGAAATTCCCCTGTTGGAAAAATGTTTGCCCTGGGATGCCAGGTAGCCCCGATCATGGGTTTTGTTTTTAGGCTGGAAAGGGCTGCCTGGGTGTCTGCCAGGTCTGTCTGTCCTCTCCCATGTCCGTTGGGTGTGATGGACGTCTCGAACAGTGCTGCTCTGAGGCCGGTGAAAACTGGGAATGGGATAGGGAAACGAGCTCAGACAAGTGCACCTGCATCCCCAGGACTATTGGTGTCCCTCAGTGTCTAGGGCTGAGGGATGGATGGTGGCTTGATGCAATGAGAGCCGGCTCCATGGGGCTGGGCCATGCAAGGATGTTCCTTCTCCCCCCTACTTTTGGCCTGTCCTGTTTAAATAAATCAGTGGCCGTGCTGGGGGTCTTTGCATGGTGTGGAAGGACCAGAAAGGGGCAGGCAGGAGGAGCTGCGTGGTGGTTGCTGGCTCCAAAGTCCCAGCTGGAGGGAGAACTGGGCACCAGGAGAGTTCAGGGGGACCCCTGGGTCCAGGAGCGTGTCTGGGGGACCAAAGCACCTCTGCACGTGCCCCCAAGGGGCTGCAGCGTTATTCCAGTGGCTCCGGTGGGTTTTTCTTTCCTGGCAGGGAGGAGTCCCAGCCCGGGACTGCAGCGTTCCCGGGGCTTGGCCCGCCCGGGACCTCGATGCGTGGTGGCAGGGGAGTCGGTGCCAGCTCCAGATTGCCCTAAGTTTCACCTGCTCCTGTTTCCATCCTCCTCTCCAGCGGGCGAATAGAGAAAAAAATAAAAAGAAAAAAAAGGCACAGGAGGAGGAAATGGAAACGGGACGTTTTTTGTGGAGGGAAACCCCAAATCGCCGAGATCTCGGGTGGGCCGGGGGGGAGGGGGCGCTGCGGGCCGGGGCTCCGAGGGGGCGGGGGGCTCCGCCTGGCAGCGGCGCCGGGCTCCGCTCCCTGCTGTCCCCGCTGTCCCCTCCGCGCACGATGCAGTGGCTGCGGGCGGCCTCGGGCTCGGTGAGTGCGGGCAGAGCCCCCCTGCCCCTTCCCCCCGCCACCAGAGCCGTTTTTGGGGGCTCAGCGGGGCCGGAGCTGCTGCCTTGAGGGGGGCTGGAAGCGGGGGGGGGGGGGCGTGCGGGGGAGGAGGAGGCGCGCTGGGGAGGGAGGGTCGTTCGGGGGGTCCCGGGTGACAGGGACAATGTTGGGGCGGAGGGAGGGGGGGGATGTTGCAAAGCCGCGTCCTTGTCCCCGCTGGCAGCCGCGCTGGAAACGCTCCTCGGGGCCGGAGAGCGGCGGGGGCCGCTTCATCTCCCCCCCGTGCCCCCCACCCCCCTCAATACTGCTGCGGCTCCTCCTTTGAGGGGGGGGATCCCTTCCTCCTCCACATGCGGGGGGGGCCGTTCCCAGCTGGGCAACTTCCCACCGGGAGAGACCGCGTGTCCCTCCCGCCCCTCCCCGCCGCCTCCGGGCGGCTCCCGCGGCAGGTTTGCCGGGCACCCGCAGCACGTCGGGGGTGTCGATGCTCCCCCCCGCTCCGGCCCGAGCATCCCGACTCCGAGCAGCCCCCGGCATCCCCTGGGATTTCCCTGTGTGCAGCAGGGAGGCGGCTGTGCATCCCGGGGGAACGGGAAGCGTGGGGGGAGCCCCAAACCGTCTCCTGTGGCCGCTTGCACTGGGGGACGTGGTGGTCCCGGGTGTTGGGTCCTGTTCTTCTCCTGGAGCAGAAGCGTTGTGAGTGCTCCCGGCCTCGCATTCAAAACGCAGCTCTCCATTTCGGAAGTGAAGCTCCGACTGATTTCGGAGCAGGATCTTCCCAGGAACCTCCTGGTATTGATCCCTTCTAGTGAGAGGAATATCCCCTCTTGAGACCTCAGCTATATCTATCAGAGGAGATATAAGCTTCCCTCTTCATCTTCTCTCTTTCCTCATTTATTTCCTCCATTTATTTCCTCCTTCTCCTTAATTTCCTCCCTATTCCCACCAGCTCTGGGCTCAATCCCGTTCCCAGGGCTGCGGAGCCCCAGGCTGCTCGAGTCAGAGTTTTGCAGCACATGCAGTTCCCATATTCAAAATAAGCAGGTGCTGATATTTTTCATGGATATTATGAAGAAAAAGTAAACTGCAACGTATCATTGTGCTCGAAACGATGGAGAATAGGGCAGCTGACTGCTGCTAGCGCTGGGGATGCTGAAGAGCAGTTTGGTGGCCAGCAAAGTTGCTTAGGGCTTTACTGTCTTGGTGCTTCCACCCTTCTCAACCTGCAAATTAAGTCATGCTTAAGGTGGGAGTGTCCTCTGCTCTATAATCCTAAAAAAACACCCCAAAACCTGTCTGTAAAGTAGCAGAAGAAGGAAGGAATCAGCATGGACTGCTTTCCATGCCTGCGAGTGTGGACAAGCCTGTGCTGCAAGCAGGGGAAGCCAGGCCAGTGTTTTAAATGGGGGGCACCTGATTTCCTTCTATCTAACCCCCTTTCTATTTATTTATTTTGGAAACAAAAAAAGACTTCTTGAAAAGCCTCCTCGCTGCTTCCAGCCAACGTCTCACTGCATTTATGGCATTAGCTGCTGCTGCTCCAAATCTCCTTGCACCTGTCTGTTATTTTGAACATGACTAATTCCCCGGGTGACTAAGCGCTTAGATAATAACACGGGATTCATCAAGCCCCTGCCGTCGCCAGTGGTCCCTCTTGTTACGGAAAGGTGCCTTAGCACAGAATAAATAACTAAATAACTAAGGTCTCCCCAGTTACATCATGTGGGCAGGTCTAGGGAAGCTGCGTGGCATTGGAGAGGGACAGGAGCATCGTGCTGGGGAGCCACTTCCAGGATGGAGGAGGGAAAAGAGTATAAACCCTTTATTTATGTATTATTATTATTATATATGTATTTTTTTTCCCTGAAAGGAAGCAGCTATTCTAGCAGGTAAAAATGCTTGTTTTGCAATCAGTCTGTGCCCCTGCTGCTCTCCACCTGGAATTCCCACTACATTGGGTTTCCATGCAGGTGCTAGCTTCAATGGGCTCTCTTCCTTCCCTCTATTTTTTCCTGGGACCCAGGGATAAGGTGAGGAAGCAGTTTTTGCACACCCCTTGTAATGCTCTAGGTTACCTGGGGTGAAGAACACGAGACTTTTTCTCCCCTCCATATCCTCACGATGCAAAACGGGGACCAGGCCGCTCCAAAGGAACCCAGGGAGGATTTTCCCCTGCGCCCATCCTTGGTGCGACACTTCAGCCTCCATCCCTGCCCCAGACCCGTGTCCTGGCAAGCTGGGGAGGGGGGAAGCAGATAGTTGTTCTGAACCCCTGGTGTCCCTCCAGTGGCAGCGGGACCTGCTTTGGGCACAGCCTGGCGCTGAGGTGATAGCCAGGGATATATCCCCAGAGCTCTTGGAAAACTCCGTAGTGGAGCAGCGAAAGGAAGGGGGGACTTTCCTGCAGCTTGCGGGTGAGTGTTGGGCAGGTTTCCGAGCGCCTCCGGAAGCCGCGGGAGGTTTCCCGGAGAGGGACTCGGCTCTGCGGGTTTTCTAGGCCACTTCTGCAGCTCGGGAGAGCTTACGTAAGAGGGAGGCGAACACCTGAATTCAATGTGTCATCTTTTAAGCTGAACTTTCGCAGTCCCTCGGGCCTCTGCCGTGGCCGGGAGCAGCTGATGTTCCCACATCTGATTTCCCCTGGATCTGACTGGGCGCGAGGCTTGTTTTTTCCTTTAATTTTTCCAGCCGGCGAGGTTGGTTCTGGAGTACGGGCTGGGATGCAGAGCAGATGTGCGTAGAGAGGGAAGCGGTTGCAACGTGATTGCCGGAGGCATGAGATTTTTTTCAGTCTTTCTTTGTGCTTCAAGTTCAGATGAATGTAAAAATAGAAGTTTTGTTTTTCTCAGGGGAATGCAAACAAGCACAGCAGGATTAACCCCCCTCCCCACATGGCTTTGGTTTGCACGGCATTGCGAAGTGGTGCAAATGGTTATACTGGTGCTCGCAGAGCAGGGGGGAGGCAGCGCGACCAGGGGGACCTTGGGGACCTTGGGGCCGTGCGGATGGTGCTGGAGAGCAGCCCGTGGGCTCGCTGCGTGTGCACTGGTCATAGCTGGTGCAAAGCCCGTGCCCAGCGAGCCCCACGCGGGGCCGGGACGAGCCGGGGCTCCGTCTCCCGCTGCCCGCGTGGCCCGGGCGCCGCGGCACCTTGGCAAGGGAAGAGCACCCTCTGCCGAGGCGCTCGCAGCGGGAGCCGCCACCGCCGGCCGGGCGCTGCCGCGGCTGAGCTCCTCGAGAGGGTTAGTGCTGGCGGTGGTGCTTGCGAGGGTTAGTGCTGGCCGTGGTGCTCTCAAGGGTTAATGCTGGCCATGATGCTCGTGGCCACGATGCTCTCGAGGGTTAATGCTGGCTGTGATACTCGTGAGGGTTAGTGCTGGCCGTGGTGCTCTCAAGGGTTAATGCTGGCCGTGGTGCTTGCGAGGGTTAATGCTGGCTGTGGTGCACAGAGATGACTTGGAAGGAGAGTTCCAGCTCTACATGGTGCGCACGTGGGCAGGAAGCCCCCAGACCCACGTTTAGTCGCTGTCTGGCATTGAAGGAAATGGTTAAAATAGGTAAATCCCCGCGTCGGGAGGCAATTTTGCTGTGTGGTGTCACTTGTTTTCTGAGATAGGACTGAAGCTTTGCAAAAACAGCCTTAGCTTTCCCCCCCCCCCCTTTCTTTTTCCTTTATCTTCTTCCTTTTCCCTAGCGCTTGCATCTCTTTGCAAAAGCAGCTTCCTGGGTGTCTTTCTGTTCTGGTGCCAAGGGTGGTCGCAGACTGTGGCCAAGAGAAGCACTAGGGAAGTCACTGGAGGAAAGTCCCCAGCCGCTGTCAGAAGTGAGGGGCACTTTGCACTGGAAGGGGGCAGTGAACAGGCAAAGACACAAGCAGGTGGCTGGAAAACAAAGTGTCTGAGCTGCCCAGATCAGCTCCTGGTGTCCAAAGTCTTCCTAAAACTCTGTGTATTGGGGCATTTGGGGCACTGTAGAGGTCCTGGAAGCCAGAGCTTCCTGGGAAGTCAAGCCATGAACATACAAAATCTCTAAGTTCCTCAAGGAAAAGGACCCTTTGCATGAGCTGATGCCTCCTCTGTGGCCGGAGGGGGCGAGAAGAGGCTGGAGGGGAGTGTGAGTGTTGCTTTTTTTTTTTTTTTCTTTAAGTAAGATAAAAGCAACAACTTCTGGTTGAGATCTCTCTCAATTAACATTATTGTCATCATTGCAGCGGTCTTTCTGCTTTGCCTGTTAGTCAGGAGTCAAGTGCGTGCCCGTCTACGTTTATGCACATAGAGAAGTTCATACCTAGCGTACAGCGGGACTGCATTAGCGGAATCCGTGGCGCTCCCTTGCGGAGCCGCAGGGGCTCCGAGCGCAGAGGGAAGATGCCACCGCTCGCCTCGCGCTGCAAACGTCTTCCCCAAGGAGCCGGGATGCCGGGCGCTTGCAGCCCGGGGGGAGGCTGCAGGAGGGGGGTTTCCAAGCAGCTCCTGCGTGTTTCTCCGCGCTGCTCCAGGCTTTGCGTGCCGGTGCTCGGTGAGCCGCATTCTCCCTCCCGCATCTGCTGCCCTCCTCCGCGCTCCGGGCACGGCGCTCCTGATGGCATCCGTGAGCTGGCGACGGAAGTGGCTGCGGAGCATGTGCAGGAGCTCTGCGCCTTTCTGTGGTTTTTTTTTTCTGGATGTTTCTGCTGCTTTTGGCTACCCCCTTTCAATGCTGGACACCCAGGATGGTGCCTGGGACCAGCACCCCTGCCAATGCTTTCCCTAGGAAATAGACTGTCTCCAGGCCCCCATACATCCCTTTGTGTTTGCTCCAGTTTAGAGGGGAAGATGAAGTGGCCCTAAAGACATGTCTAAATTTGAAGCCCCTTGGGCCTGTCGCCTATTTTGTTGAGGCCAAAACTGGGACTTCTTAGGTATTCCGGGCTGCTGAGGCTTGGGAAGCTGCCTGCAGGGGCAGCGCTCGCAGCCGTGGTGGGGAGGGGGATGTGGGAAGCAGCGGCCGCCGCGGGGTCGCCGTGCCGCCTGCCGGGGGCGCTGCCGCTTGCAGGTGGCTCTTTGGGGCAGCTGTTCGGTGCAGGAGGGGCGGCTGAGCTGCCCTCCCCACCGTACCTGCTGTTTCGGGGCTCTGGGAGCGATGGGCTAGGACGGCAGGGGGTGGGCATGGGAATGGGATGGAGGAATCGCTTCTGTGTCTGCCCGCTGGGGGCTGCTGAAGTGCCCCCGTCCTCCCGCTGCCCCCCTAGCCCGGGCTGCGGGAGGAGGGACAAGCCGGGGGAGGGGGACGACAGGGGACACAGCCCGGCTGCTGCCCGCTCTGCCCCCCTCGGCATCCGCGGGCTTTGAGCGGCCCCCGCCCCACCCCGCCGGGGGCAGCGGCTCCGCGGCCGCGCAGCGCGTCGGCGGGGGCGGCCGCATTGGCGGAGCCGCCGCTTCCTGCGGCGCTGAGTGACAGCGGCAC
>PTEX01000032.1:3827496-3856215 GCA_003342815.1 Eudromia elegans
CGCGCGGCGCCCGGCGGACAGCTCGCTGCTCCTCTCTCCGAGCATGGTGGATGTATGGACAGTCTTACAGAGCAGAGGTTGACTTCTCCGAACCTGCCGGCCCCCCACCTCGAGCACTACAGTGTTCTGCATTGCACCATGACCTTGGATGTCCAAACGGTGGTCGTGTTCGCCGTGATCGTGGTGCTCTTGCTCGTGAATGTCATACTCATGTTCTTCCTGGGCACGCGTTGACCGGATCCTGGCTCCGGAGCGGTCGGGGGCCGCCGCCGCCACCACTAGCGATTCAACAAGCGGGAGAGAGAGAGACAGAACAGAGAGAGAGAGAGAAAAAGAGAGAGAGAGATTTCTTACTGAGGGGGGAATCGCGTTGAGCTCCAACATGGCCTCGCTGCTGTGATATGTATGACGTTGGTATATTATCTCTCCCTAAATCTTTTGTCATGTCTTGTCTTTTGAGTCTGCCTGTAAGTGTAGCTGCTTTTTCTTTATTTTTTTTTCCCTTTATTTTTTTTTTTTCCCTCCTTGATTTCTTTTCCTGCCCGGCTTTGCACCGCGCTCCGGACCGATGCCGCTCGGCTCGCGGGCGGCCGGGAGCGAGCGCAGCCTCCGCGTCTCGGTGCCCAGCGCTGCCCCGGCGCTCTTGCTCCATGTAGGGATGGGGCAGGAGACGGGGACAAGGCTGGAGCTGGTGACAAGCCCGCCGGGGGGCATTTCTAGCACGGCTGTAGTTAACGAGCGATGGTCCCCGGCGGGAGCGACCCTGCGGCTGCCGGGCGCGGGAGAGGCGGCGTGTGCGAGCAGGGAGCGCTGGGCTGCTTTAAGGGGAAGCGGGGGGGACAAGAAATCCTGTTAGAGGATTAAATCTTGGCTAAAATAACCTTCAGCCACCAAAAAAAAAAAAAAAAAAACCACCAACAGGGAGAGGGGGGATCCCTGATGTGTTTATTTCTCCGTGTTGCATAGTTCAGCCCATGGGGTTTCTGGGTGCTCAGCCCCGCGGGCTCTGAGTCCTGGGCTGCGCGGGTTTAGCCTGGCCCGTCCCTTGGGGATGGGAGCAGCACCCCCCAGGATGTTTCTCCTGTTTCCCTGGTTTGTACGTGGTTCCTCTGTGCCCGCAATGAGGAGGATGGAGCCGCGGGCGGAGGCGCCGCGGGCTTTGTTGTGCAGCTGTTCCGCAGGCGCCGCTCGCCCTGCTCTCCCTAGAACCCTCCCTCAATGGTTCCCTTGCATTAGCGCTCCCCCCGCATGGATGCACCAGGACGAGGTGCCCAAGGGCCCCTTGCCACCGGGTTTGGCAGCGGCTCGCTTGGCGCGACTTTATTTGCATCGATTCTCCCCAAAACGAAGCGCCGAGTTGCGCGTTAGGGGCTCAATTAGGTGGCCACTCGTTAGGAGCCCGCGGGAGGCGTCTCGAGAGTCACCGTGTTTACAGCCTGCGCTGGGGATGGTGCCGGGGGGGCCCAGCGGCAGCGCGGGAAGTTTAGGGAGAATGGGAGAAGACTGCTGGAAAAAGAGCATTGCCTCTGCTCCTCGAAAACCCACCTCTGAGTACCAGGGGTGCTGCCACTAAAAGGCTTTCCTATTTGGGGTGTGTTATTTTTCCTCTCTGGAAGAGATGAGAATAGCTACAAGGTAAACAAAGAAAAAAAGAAAAGAAAAGAAATTGCAGTTTCCTTGGGCAGTGTTTACATCCCAAGCTGATATTCCCTGGAATGATGTTTCTTTAGTCGCTGAGCCAGCTGGGGCTAAGTCCAGCTCTCTGCAGTGCTCGTGCTGCCGGGGAAGGTCCCCAGCACTGGTCCACAGGGTGCTTGTAGATGGGGCCGTGGTTATTTCTGCCTGTCCATCAGCCGTGGGTTAATGGGTAGAAATGCCCCAAAGGAGAACTGCAATTCCCGGGGTAGCACCCTCTGCCAGGCCCTCCTGCTGGGGAGGCCCTGGCATCATGCTTGGGAAAATGAGAAAAAAGAGAGGAAAGGGGCGATCTGACTGTGTGTGAGCGTTTCTCTTCCCAAGGTTCACCCCTCGGTAGGGTGTCGAGCAGAGGCGCTGGGCCCTGGCTGGCTTTCGGTCGCCTGCAGCCCCGGAGGTTGGTGCTGCCCACGGCCAGTGCTTGGGCCTGCGTCGGAGCGTGGGCGCGGAGCTCCTGCCTTCCCCAGCTACCGGTTCAGCCGAGCTGCTTTTCACCTCCCACCGCGGGGCTTGGGTGCTGTGGGGGGACGTGTGGGGAGCAGGGAAGGTGGAGGGGACACTTGCGACCGGGGCAGTGTCGCTGCCACTTGTTTCCCTTCCCGTTGGAGAGCGCTTAAGAAAGCGAATGTGTTTCTGTTATGGCTACGCTGTGTTTTATTCTCCTGAAGGTTGGTTGCTCATAAGGAGCAGGGCGCCAAGGAACAGCAAAGTTTGTAGCTGGGAACTTTGCAGACTGCCCTGAGGCCTTTGGGGGCCAAGCAAGGAAATGGGGCTGCAGAATGAGTGCGGGGGGTGGATTACTCGCGATTCCCGGTCTGCGGATGCCCGGCGGGTCGCTGGGGGGCTGCTGCTTTCCCGGGTGCGGGCAGGGAGCATCCTCGGGCCCGCTGCAGGGAGCGCTGCCCCAGTGCAGCGTCCGGCGCCGGTTCTGCTGGGGCTGCAGCCTGCGAGAGCTCTTGGCTCTGGAGTAGGGAAAATGCCTCCGCCTGTATCATAGCAACCCCATCTCCTGCGGGTCGGGAAAAGTCGGATCGTGCGGAGTGAGCGGCAGCGAGCGACTCCTTCCTCGCATACAGGGGGGCCGGTGCAGCCCTCCTCCTTCGGGTGCTGCTGGAAAAGCCCCCGTGTTGCGCTGGTCCGGGCTGTGCTCGCAGGGATTTTGCTGCTTTACGGCTAATCGGGGCGCTGGATTTTATTGGTGCTTTTAGGGTTTTTTTTGCCTCAAGGTTTCCTCCCCTCACCAGCCTCGACCCGGCTATTTCCCACCTCCTCCGCTTGCCACCTCCCGTGACATAATGTGACTCTGTGTCCTTTTGCATCAGGCGTCGGCTACGCGGCCCTGCTGTTCTGTATAATGTCCGAGGGAAAATTGCCCCAAATCCATGTAAGTGTGCGCTTTCCGTTTTATTCTGCCTTTAAAGTTTGCTTTTTTTAATTCTCCCATGGTGGTGGCAGAGGAGGGGGCTCTGTCTTTACCCCTGGGTCCCAGCTTTGCTGCCGCCCTGCAGGTCCTGGGCCTCGTGTCTTCTCCTCCCCACTGCAGAGGGGGACGTGACACCTCGCGGTGACCAAACCCAGCGGGGGCTCAGCAAGCTGGGGTGGGTACCGATGCAGAGCGGCGCTCGGGCCGATTGCAAGGGGATCCCTCACCGCGCTTGTCTGCAGGAAAGTTTTGGCACATAAAGTTTTTCCAGGTGGGGGGGGAAAAAGGGAAAAAATCACAGTCTTGCTTTGCATCCGTCAACAGACAGTTTATGAAAGCGTGTCCATGGACGGTGTTCCCTGTGTTTTCTTGGGCTGCCGTGTCGCGTGCCGTGCATCCCGAAGCGTTTTCTGTACAGGTTATGCACTGAAGTCACCACTCTGAGCCTGGCTGTGGAAATACTCGCTATCTAAAGTTGCTTCATGCCTTGATAAGGTGCTGATTAATTTGCGTGCAGTTCTCTGCCCTTATCTAGTTGGGCTTTGGTCGGTTTTTATGGCGATCTCAGGCAAGCGCGGTCAAGCTTTGGTGCTGGGTTTTGTCACCTTCTCCGGAGCTTTTAGGCATGCTGGAGGCTTCATCTTCCAGGAGGTTTGGGAAGAATTGAGCTAAACAGTAAAATTTGCAGCACGGATTTGGAAACTAGAGGAAGGAGCTTTTTAAGTGGCTTTTCAAGATCTCTGTGCTGGCTCAAGTGTCGTTTTCCCAGCTGGGATTGAAGCGTAGTCTATGACTCTAGGGGCTGATGTCTGGGTTTGGTTAGGGGCTTGCATGGTGCTTCATTACCCAGTGCTTGTTATTTAGTCCTCCTCACAGCACTTCCAGCTTCCCCTTCCTCCTCCTCCCTTTTGCTGCATTTTGCCCCCAAAATCGGGGCCAGTTTGATCTGTCCCCAGCATGTTTTGTAGAGCAGATGTCAATCCCTCTCTGCCACCCTCGCGTGCCCTGGGCACGGGCCTCCGTCCTGGGCTATACGGATGCCTGCCCGCATCACATTCAAGCGCACGGACGTATGTTTTCCTTCCCAGATATAGTTTGAAAAATATGAGTCAGCAGCAGGCAAGAACGTGTTACATAATGCCAGGGCCGGCAGAAAATCTGGCGCTTTGGGAAGCCGCTTGGCCTCACCGTGTCACCGCACATGGGGCTGCCCCAGCGCCGAGGAGGGGACGTGCTCCTCCTGGGCAGCAGTGAGATAGGGGAGAGGGGGAGAGGCGAGCGGCACCAAAGCTGCACGGAAAGCCGTGCTGCTAAGGTGGGAAAAGATACAGAGAGCGGAGGGAGAAAATCTGAAGTGAGAGGGAGTAGCGTTTTGCAGCATCGTATAATTCTTTCTAATTGCAGTCTATCTAGAAATCTATTTGAGACGAGAAATCAATGCGGGATTGTAAAGCAAACATGGGACTTCCAGATGTTTGCAGCTTTCTGCATGGCTATTTTCAGCTCTCTTCCGTGGATTATTTTAATCCCTTCTTTCTTGTGTTGATCGGGGAAGAAATTTTTGCCTGGTGTGACGTGGTCTGGTGCCTTTCCCACTGCACCTTTGCTGTTTGACTCCCTGGAGAGGTGCCGGAGCTGGTGAGTGTGGTGGGTCTGGGACCTGTGAACCTGCCACCACCTCACAGCTCATGCCAGGGGCATGAGTGCCATGCAGAGACCACTCATTCCCAGCCTGGGTAGGGTACGCAGGTGAAAACCATTTTCCTATGGGGTCATCCCACTTTGGAGAGGACCACATTGTGTCTGCTGGGCTAGACTGATGTAGTTGAGATGACTGGCCACACGCGAGTGACTCCAGCAGCAATGCGTCACTGTGAGCGATGGAGCTGGAGTCCCCTTTTGTCCATCATATGCTTTGGTTGACCAAACACGTTAGGCTGTATCATCAGCTCACGTGGGGTCAGTGTCGTGTCTGTCCAAGCAGCTGATACTTACCTGTCCCCGTGGGTGCTCTCATGCTGCTTGAGGGACGGGTCGAGGCCCGTCAGCGTTGGTCTTGTGCTCTCTGGCAGGGTTTGTTGTGTCTGTCTTGGTGGTGCTGGGTACTGGCTGTAGTGCTGATCTTTGGGGTCATGGCCAGCAGTGTCCCAAAAGGCCAGCTTAGTGCCCCTGGTGTTTCTCTCTGCTGGGTGGCTTCTGTGAAGGAGCTTTGGCCTTGGTTCTTGGGCCTCTTGACTCTTTGGAGCTGCTGACAGTGATTCACGCTAGAAGCCAGTTCTTGATGAGCTCCATGCACTGGTCAACCCAGGGATGTACCTGGGCCAAGGCTCAGGTCTGCCATGGAGCAGTCCCCACCAGCATGGGACAAGTGTCCTTCCTCTTCTGGGAGGAAGACCCTACTTCACCATGCCCTTTGTGGTGGGGTTTCCATATTTTTGCCTAACCAGACTGAAAATACAGCTCTGGGAAGTGCAGAAATCTGGCAAAGCGCCTTTCCTTAGCTTGTTGGGGACTCAAGGAGCTAATGGCTATCTGGCCACCTTGGAAAATATCCCTTTAAGTCTCCTGGCTCTTGTTCTACCTGTCGTGTACTCCTGCAAGGGGGACTTGCATGGTGGAGCTGGGGAAGAGCAAGTGGGGAGAGAGATGCTCCTCAGAGGGGCTTCTCGAAGGCTTGATGTCCATCTGGAAGTCAGGTTTCCAGGTGGCCAACGGTACGAGACAGGAATCCAAGGGAATGGGAGACCTGCCTGACAGCCGGGCAGGGAGACAAATATCCCAGCAGAGTGACTCAGAATAAACAGCCACCTCTAATGCGAAATGCTGTGCAGGAAAGCTCATCCACGGGGTGTGGGGTTGCGTTTGGCAAGGAGCTGAGATCCCTTCATGTGGGGCGCTTATCCTTAAAGTGGAGAAAACCCCGGGAGCGGGTGCTCCCGGGGGGAGCTGTCCTTGGCCTTCGAGCACGACCAGCAAGTGAAGAGCACACAGTGGCCACGCTATTCAGCGATCCCGAATCACGAGGAGCGCTGCCGTGTGGGATGCCTTGGCGAAGGGGCAGCGCCAGCAGCACTCGTGCCAAAGGAAGTTCATCCTGCTGATGATTGCAGAGAGGAGCCTCGGACCTCCCGAGGACAGAGGGATTCATGCTCTGGAAATGAGCACTTGGAAATGCTTGAGCATGGTTGAAGGGATATTTTGCTTTTATTATTATGGTTACCTGGAGTGGATTCAAGCCTTAAAGAGACGGATGGACTTGGCAGTTTGACCATGGTTGAAGCCAGGCATTGGAGTTGCATGTGCCCGACTGTCTGTCAGTCCCATCTGTCACCCTGAATAGAGGGCCCTGTATCCACCTATGCTTTCTGAACCCCGAAAGGACTGCTTAAATAAAAGTTCAAGGCTGGGTGTGATGGTTATGCCGGTTCAGCCTGTGATTACAAGTGCGAGTAGCTCACAGCAGAAGAAGGTCTTGGATTTGGCAGCAGCCCTGAAGAAGTAGAAGCAAATAACTGAGACATTTCACGGGTTGGAAGGGGCATTTTGATTATTGCTCCTTCTTCTTTTGAGAGTTTTGCCAAGGCAGGTTTGGCTGGGAGGAAAGGTTGGCTCTTGGCAGTTCAACAGCCTATTCCAGACCTCTGCGATCTCTTCAATGTAGTCAGAAGTCCTTTGGATTTATGGATGACCTTAGAAAGCACAAGCTGTATTTGGTTAGCTGGAGTGCTGGAGAGTCCAGCCCGTGGAGTCTTATCTGTGTCTGGCAGCCTGGGTATGTTGTTTTGGAAAAGGGTTTGTTACCGAGTGCATTGGGTTGCTCTTCTACCACATACACATGAAAAAAGAAACCTTAATTCTTAAATATTTCTGCCCCATCTTATACCACTTATTCAGAAACTCTGTCTCCTTTCCACTGCTCTATGAATGCAGAAGAGACTTTTTTTTTCCCCATTTGCTTTGACTTCAGTAGCACCAGCCATTTTAAAATGGTGAACTGAAGCTTCCAGGTTCTTGCTAATCGTGACGGACCTAACTGGGGGGAAGCACTGGGAACAGCCTCTGAGAATGTGGGAATGAGCCCAAGACCAGGGAAAACATGGGCTCTGTGTTTGGTCAGCCAGGGTTTAGCTCTGGGGCTATCTGGTGTGATGCTGTTGGGGTCCCTTTTTTCTGCTCTCGTGGATTTTAATCTTTCATCTGTCTGAGACCGTTGAGCGTTGAAATAAGACATAATAATTTAAAAGCGTTTGTGCCACTGTCAGGAGAATTATTCTGGAATTAGGGTAAATATGCAACCGCTTTCTGGAGAAAAATGAGAAGGTTTGATTTCTTTGGAATTGGAATTAATGAATATAGCCGGGAATTAGTCTATTCCCAGGGCACAGCTAAACTCTTTTCTGTGTGTACTCACTACTCAGCCAGCCCTAAGAACAGGCTATTTTAATCACCTGACTTAATTAAAAGCAAAGACTGCAGAGCCGTTATTGCTATTGCATGTTCACAACAGCACACGGTGCAACAAGGCTTTGATTTGCAGCCCACACGCCCTCTCCAAAAATGCATCCAGGCACCCGCACGCAGATTATGGGATGTGCATCCAACTGCACACGTCAGCTGCGGATGTGCACGCCATAAATCTGCCTTCTGGGCAGCTTTGGAGAACCAAATAAATCCCCGTGGCCACATATTGGTGCTTGCACCCGGCACTGGCTGCGGTCGTGAACGCCAATGGATCTCGGCTGCTCACGGATTTCCATGGAGATGCCTGCCCACTCGGAGCCACTTCCCTGGTACGTTATTGGCACTTTGAAGACTCTCTATAAAAAAAATCCCTGGAATTTGTCCAAGAAGATGGCCAGACCGACTCGTTTCCTTTGCATCAAGTGGCCGAACTCATCTATAGCGATCTCAGACTCCAATGGGGAGCACAGCGGCACTTTGGATCCAACACCCTCAACAACCCCACTGTAAATAGGTCATTGCTGATACAATAACAGTAATAAACAAATATTTATTAATTTAGAGACTTAGGAGCATGGGTGTTTGCTCTGATCCCCACTTTTTTGTGTGGTGGCAGTTATTATTACTAGTGCCAGCAGAATGGTTTAGGTGATACCCAAATGCTTGGTTACAGAATCAGGCTTTGCAGCTGGACATGGGCAAACGCTCAGGTGCTTTTGCACCTCTGTGGTGGTTTTTTGTCATTGTGTACTTGTTTGTTTTGAAGCAATGGGAGCCTAAAAGACGCAGCTGAACCCTGGGGCTGAGTGCTGCTCACTAGAGCGAACCCCTTGGTAGGTGCCCTCTCCCAGCAAGCTGCTCGCCAGGCCCCTCTGCTTTCCAGCAGGCACGTCACATGTGATGGAGAGACCAAAGGGGCCACTTTTACCTTCAAAGTCTAGGGTTTTTAATGTTTTTTTAAAAAAAGAGATGTGTTTCGACAGTTTGTCACATCGGCTCAGCCTGCCACGTCGTGGGCAGTGAAGTGTTAGGAAGGCGAAGCAAAAGTATTTTGATGAAGGATCAAGCGAACGCGCTAATGTTTCCTGAGCTTCTCCCGCGCTGCCCTTGCTCTGTGCAGACACAGCCCTGCTCCTCCCTCGCGGTGGCTCCGGGAGAGCTTTAGAGGTGCTGACAAAATTGCACGGCAGCTTTTGGGGCACTTTCAGCCCAGGTTTGGTAGGGGAGTTGCTGAGTGCTTGTGCTTTGCGGCAGAGACGCTTTGCCAGCTTTTCCTGCATGGGAGCTGCTACCATGTGCTTATTTTTGCTCTGAGGAGGAGGAGGAGGAGGGAGGAGGGAAGCATGAGCATCAGGCGTTTTTATAGCCACGGCGAGTGGGGGGGAGCAGAGCCTGCGTATTCGAAGGGCCCTGAAATCTCCTTGCTCAGGTTGGAGGAAAGTGCAAGAGCAGCTTCTCTTGGGGGGTTTTGCTCACTTAGAGAAATATCTAATTATTGTGCCGTTGTCTCGCTGACAAGAGAACTCCAAGAGCTGATGCGCTTCTATTTTTGCGTCCCCTGTTAATGAGGCTCGGGCTTAGCGCGTTCCTCGGGGTGGTGGGAAAGCTAGGTGGGCAGCAGTGGGAGGTGGCAGTGGGGCCCTAGGAGCGTTGTGGGTCACAGGAACGTGGCGCGCAGCAAGCGCTCAGGGAGCCGCAGCGCTGGGACGGCAAGAGGAGGGGCAGTGCATCCTTACGAGCTGCTCCGCAGTCAGCTTTGCATGGGTTTTGTCTGCAGCCGTGCTGAAATGGGAAATGAGCTCTGGCGTGGTGCAGGGGACAGCCCTTCTGAACCAAAACTGCTCCTCAAAGACTCAAATCAAAGGTCCAAGAATTAGTCTTTTAGGTAAAACAGGATGTGTTCAACACACAGAGCCAGTGAGAGATTTTATTAATTTTTTTGAGCTGCTGTGCTGGTGTTCAGTGGGAAATAAGATGTTGGGAAATGGGATGTGTAAAGCCCAAAGAAGCTGTGTTGGGTTAGGTCTGCTGCAGCTCAGCAGGTCACAGCTGATCCAAGGGATGCGACCACCACCAAAGTGCCAAATGTTCTTGCCCATTTATTGGGGGGATAACATGCAATATGGGCACCCAGCAGAAACTAGCTGTGATATTTCTCTACTTGAATCATTCTGCTAACGATTAGACCTCTCTTGAGGAGATGGAGAGGGTTTTTTAGTGAGAAGAAAAACAAGACAAACAAGGATGCTGTTTGAAGAGTAGCCCTCAAGTGACAGTGTCGCCTCTTGAGAGGGACCCAAATGCAGAACACTGCTTTTTAGAGACCATGAAAAGAGATGTTAATAATAAATAATCTGAATGCAAAGGGCAGCATAAGAAGAAAAGATGTTTTACAACCTCAAGAGACAGTGGATGGTCAGTGTCAGTCCACCCTGGTTGGCAGTGTCTGGAAAGCAGTGACCTAGAGTAATGTTGATGCTTTGGGCCTCCTGCTCCTACACGGATACCCACCTCACCAAAACCATTGCTGTGTTTTGTGTCCCCATCTGAGAGTTGCCAAGGCCAAAAGACTGAGCTGCCTTAGAGACTCAATAGAGCCTTTGCCATTACCTGTCTGCATTTATGGTGGGTTGGGGTGTAGGTTGGGACACAGGACAGAGCTTGTGTCACTGCTGCTGTTGCTATTGGCATGGTCTGGAGATAGCACAGCATGTAAATCAGGCAGTGAAACAACCAGCGTGTCCAGAACGAGGGAGAGAAAGGGAGAAAAACGGCAAGGAGGCTTCGGCAGGCCCAGCCACTTTGATCATTCCCAGGCATGCCCTGTGGGGAATACGGATACATGTGCGGGTAGAAGACTTAGGAATAATGCAAAGAAAAGGGAAAGTGGGCAGCTTAATGGCACATTATATTTAAGTTTGTCATGCTGCTATTAGGCTGTTAGGTCTGAAGAGCCGGGTGACAGGTTGTGTTAGCTTTGCAGGGAAAGTTGTGCCTGAAGAATATCAATGCAATACAACAGCAGGAAAGAGTAGATCTCATGGTGCTAACATGGCAAACGGGGGGCTCCTGTGCATGACCTGGTAGTTTGAAAAATAGCGATAGACCTTTGATAAAAGCTAATGGCTACAGCTTAACTGACTCACTGAATTTGTGTTTCCAGCTTTTTAAAAACTGAGATGTGCAAATCTGCAAGAAATGGTGGTGCTGGGTAGCATGTGGGACCTATATAACTGCATGCCTCTCATGAAATTCCATAAAGCATTTTAGACAGTGTGAGAATAGAACATTCAGTATTTGTAGGTCTTTGTGGCTCCTTACCTTCTTGCAGAAGTAAATGGAGGGGTATGATCCCTGTAAGATGCAGTGGGATATATGAAACACAGAAGGATTTGAAAGAAGAGCTACTGCTTCGGTGCTCCAGCGCTTCCATTTCTGTTCCAGCTGCAGTGAAGTTCAGGTTGGTCTAATGGAAGCTTTCAGTGCAGAGAAAAAAATAACCTCAAACCAAACCCAAAAATCGGTTGTTTTAGTCTGTGGGGGTTAGACATTAATCTTTTATGGATATTCTATCACAACTGGAACATCCAGACTAGGATAACAAAGTGAAAAATCCTAGGCACAGTATGTAAGGTGACCAAAGTAAATGTGAGGAGTTTTTCCTAAGATTGAAGCCTTTAGTCTCCAGTAATGACCATTTTGCACGAGTGTCTTTTCTACGTCAAAAAAAAGAAAACCAAAATAATTGCAATATGGGTGAGAAGGGAGAGAGATTTCCAGCTTTGCTGCAGCGTGTGGCTCTCTTGAGGGTGCAGCTGCATGGACCCCGTGCGAATCGGGCAGGTAGTGGTGTCCCCAGGAGAATGGGTGGCCTCCTGCAGAAGGGGACATGTAGGAAATACAGTGACAATGTCCACACTGGCCATGAGTTATGATAACTGATGGGTTAATGCATCTGAGCGGGCCTGGGATTTATCCATGCACTCTGGACTTGGTCCCACTTGCCTGGGTTCCTTGCCTGGTTGTGCTGCCCTACACTGCATTCTGTCTCTGTTTGCTTGGGTGCCTGCTTCTTGTCTCCTCGGGCTGGCTACTTTTGGAGGTATTTAATGTTTTGCTGAAAGATCTATTTTCAAATTAGACATGTGAGCAAAAGAAAGCACTGCTACTGCTAGGGAATGACAGTGCATAGATTTTTTTTTCTCCCCCCTCATTTAAATGCATTGCAAAACTGCATTGGCCCAAGCTGGGAGGGAAATAGAAATGCTAATGAAACAACCAGCTTTTCATCGAGTTAGGCAAGAAAAGAGCAATTTCTGTTTGGATGCAGATTCGCAAATCCCTGTCCCAAAGGCCCAAGAACCTCCAGCTGCGTCCGTGTCAGATCACTTGATCTGAGTGACCACGGTGTGGTAACTAAAGGCCCCTCCAGCTCCTGCTTCCCTTTGCTGATTTGCTTTCTCTGTTTTAACCTTTGTTACTCCTTCCCTGCCTCTTCCTTTGGGGCAGGCCCTGGCCTCGATCACCGCAGTTAAATCTGTGGAAACTCTGCTGAGATGAAGAATTGGCTCAGGAGGTGACTGGAGCATCTCTGGAGGAGAGTTTTTCCAGGGGCTGCTCTCAGCCCTTGGATTAATCCCACGCTGGCTGCAAGAGGCAGAAACACATACCTCTGTGGTCCCCTAAACAACATTATAGTTTTGCATGAGTTAGTTGATGCTGCCTATTCCAAGAATGCACTAGAAATTCCCTGCATGCTACTCTGCAAGAGGACGTTAGGTGGGATGGAGCATCTGGATGCAAACAATTGCATGAGAGTGCCCGTCTGGGTAGGCGGGTACCTACACATTTGCATGGGAACCTGTAGGACCAGGAGCACAGGCATGTAGACCTCAGTGGTGTTTACTGCTAACACCATAGAGACCATGTGTTTTATTCTTTCGTTACTGGTAAGAGGAGAATCACACTTGGCTTGGATACCTGCTGACATGTCTGGGCATTATCTAAGTATGACCATATCTTTCCTCAAACTGGGATGATGTGACTGCTTTCTTCACAGTGGCTTCGTTCTGGTCTCCTCTTAAGGACATCTTTCCCCTTAACAGAAGTTTTTCAGGGCTGGATAATCCTATGATGTCCTAGGGCAAGAAGACTTAATTTGGGTCGAGTTCATTTCCATATAAACTAAAGCCAAAATCTCTTGGGAACTGGGGAATCTAGCAGATTTCATTGATTTCCAAACCGTGTGGGTGCTTTCTGGATTCCTGTTTACTTGAACCTGTACTGAGGACTGTATGTTCAGGAAACAGCTATGTTCTTCAGTTTGGGTTTGAGTGGTGTTATTGAGCTTCACTGGCATAAAGTCAGCTTAGGGCCTTCGGTTTGAGCCAAGATCTCTCCATTTCGACTACACAATGTGAGAGTTTCCTGCTCTTGTGACCAAAGATAGACCTAGAAGGGTTGTCCTTCTTGATGGTGAGTCCGTCTCACTCCAGGTTGCTCATTCACAGGAGCTTTGGAACCCATCTTGCTTTAGTGCTTCTGCTCCTTGCTATGTGCATTCCTTTTCAGGACCCTTGAATTATTGAACAGGAAAGAAATCACTGAAAAAACCATGAGCTTGTGCAAGAAAGTTTCTGAAGCTTTTAGCACAACCCACCAGTGTTTTATTCCCCAGAGTCTGGAGGGTATTTAGAGGAGAGATAGTTTCCATAATGCCAGAGAAGCTTTGAAGTATGGAAAATGTTTCCATCCTTCCTTAAGTGCAGAAATAGCTGCGTATTAAAGATGAGGGAAAAATTCTGCGGGTGAATTGCTAGAATGGTATGAAGGGATGCAGTTGCTTGGCAGTGGGTATTTTCCCAGCTTGATTTCTTCAGTGGTTCTGACAAATTCCGTTTGCTCAGTGTGTGTAATTGTGCAGAGGTCAGACCTCCTCAAGGTTTGTCCACAATAATGAGCCTGGAGGACCCTTTTGCGAAGTGTGGAGGTGTTGCTAGTTGGCTGCCACGTTCACAGCTGAGCGTTTGGGGGTGCAGGGGGTGCAGGTGACCAGTGGTGCAGGACAGCCGATGGCCCGAACGGCTCGGAGGGAGAGCAGCCCCTGCTGCAGCCCCGTGCAGCGCAGCAGACCTGGCCACGCTCGGGCAATGAAAACTCGGCAAGGAGCTGCCTGTGTGATACTGTTGTTGAAAAAGACAGACATGAAGCAGGGACGTGTTGGGAGATGAATTTCCAGTAGAGTGATTAATGCCACCATGCCAGGCAGTGCTGCAGCCTCTCCTGGAATAGTGTGGCTGGTTTGATTGCCAATATTCAGCAAAATGAATTCGAGCTGGAACAGGGACAAGGACAGTCAGGGGAGTGTAAGATCTGTCTGAAGAGCAGACTCCTGCATAGCTCGGCTGAGCAGGAGCATGGCTGTGCCCTGTAAGCACCCCAAGGATGTGCACCCACCAGAGGGAAGTGCCTAAGCTGAAAGGCAAAAGAACAGGGAGGTATTAAGTGACCCTGGAGAAATCCCGGCAGAATCAAATCATCAGAAGATGATTTCTAATAGCTGGACAGGAGTGAGGTTGTGGAGCAGCCTCGCTAGGGAGTAACGGTGTTAAAAATCATGATGCATGGATGGAGGGAGGGATAGAAGCATGGAGCTGTGTGGAGCCAATGTCCTGGTCTGTGACCCTAAATGCTAACTGCTCTTGGGTCCTGCTGCGGCATCCAGGGCTAAACCTCTACATCTACTCCATTGACTCAGCTTTTTCATACACACTCAGCTCAACCTCTGCTCGTTCAGTTTGGTTTCTGCTGGTGTCCTAGAACTGAATTTGTTAAAACATCAGGAAAATGGGAACCAACCCTCCATATTATACATAGAACAACTTGTCCTGATGTCCAGATATGCATCAGCTGTATTGGAAGGTCTTCCAACTTTTCTTGACTAAAGAGACCCCCACTATTCATCATAGGAGGAAATCTGGCTTCCCTACCCCGTCTGCCGCCGGGGGTAGCGCTCTGGTCCACGTTTCACCAAGACAGCAAATTACGGTGTGTTAAGCAGTGTTGCTGGGTTTCCATGGCAATCCTTGAGCTAATTAGCGCACGGTGGAGAGGGAAGAAGGAAGGCAATCTGTCCTTAGTGATGGCTGAGCTTGACGAGGTTGCTGGGGAAGAGGAGTTCTGAATAGATGCTCTGAAGGTGTCCGGTGAGCTGCAAGCGTGCTTGTTGCTGCTTAGGTGAATAAGCAGGAAAAATAAAAATATATCTATGTTGCCCTGACCTCGCAGGACTCCACCTCCCATTTCTTTGGCAACTTGAAATATGTTTGTGTTTTTATAATAAGAAAGAGTCCCCCCCGCCAAAATGTATGAAAGCAGGATTCAGATGGCTGTTTATTTTTGATCAAAGAAGGCAGTTCAATTTTTGCTGTTTAGTACAATAAGTAAAATGAAATAAAGAAAAGTGAGTCATGAAAGAGTCAGAATTTCAGGATGTTGGACTACATCTCCCATATTTAGGATAAAGCAGAATGTTGTGGAGCTGCTGGTGGCCAGAAGTGTGGGGGAAGCTCTCAAGGAGCCTGTGTTCAAGCCTGCAGGCGGGGAAGGTTAGTAGTAACCGTTCTCCAAAAATATCCTTGCACGTGTTTGCACAGGTGAGAACTTGCAAGGACAAGCTCTGCATTTGGCATCCTCAGGTGCCCCAAGCAGCTCTGCACGTGCTGCTGGCTCTGCACATAGGCACGAGCTGCCTGCAAGCTGCTCCCCACGTGCAGCACCCTTGGAGAAGGAGGGCATTTGATGGGCATGTTATAGCAACTAATGCTTTGCCTTTCCAGTAGCTATCTGAAAACAAGCATGGCAAAACCTGATGAAACCACCTAATCTGTGTTAACAAAATATTCCCAGGTCTCCCTGTAGCTCTTATATGACCAAGGAGGAGAGTATTTGGATTCTTGTCCCCCATGAGCAGCTCTGTGAGCTGCCCTTCATGACGGCATAAGCACCTTTATTGAGATAATTTGTGGGATTTATATATATTCACGCTTAATGGAGGCGCTTTCAGCTGAGGCGATGTGGAGGAAGGCGAGAGAGTCATTGGGGCAAGTTGCCAGGAGCCTTCAGCAGCACTCTTGGCAGGGACAGTGCAGTAGAGACAAAGTCTGGTATACTGGGATACTATTTAGACCATTACAGAGCCTATGTCAAACATTTGGGATAGCTTCCATGCTTGTCCTGTTTCACTGAGACTTCCAACAACCTCTCCTTGTCCTGCAACATCTCTAGGAGCCTGTGACTTTGTGCGGTCCCCACCTTGGCAGCTCTCGCCTGGTGGCACACACACCATCCACTTCTAGTAGCCTTGATTTGAGAAGGTACTTCTAGGTGGTTAGAGGTCTGCTTGGAGACGTTTGGATGTTCTGCCTGCTGTTCAGGTGGCAACAGAGAAGGGCTTTCCAGCCTTGGCTTTGGCCACTTTGGTGTTTGTGCCGGGACGCGCTTGGCTCTCTGCCCTTCCTCCCTGCTGCTCCCGGGGTCCTGTGGTTACTTTCTTCTTTGTTTCTTTCTTGAAAGGTTTCCTTGCCTTGTAGATAGGAAATGAGCCCTGGGCTGATGTTTTGGTTTCAGATGGTTAAAATGGAGCTTTTCTTCATTGCAGGAAAAATAGTCCTTGCTCCCCCCGTTAGGTAGACATAATGCCTCTCCTGGAACTGTTTAAACTGTGTTAGTGCACTCTCTGAAATGGCAGTTTAGCTGAGCTTTTAGCAGGTTTAATCTCTTTCTAGATATTAATCCTTGCAGAACCTCTGATGAAATTTGTTGCTTTTCTGTGAATCCCTCCCACGCTGTCCGCGTCTGCCCGAGACGAGCTGCTCCGTGCAGATCCAGCCGTGAGCGCAGGGCCCGCGGCAGCTTTCCATGCGGCTTGCTCTCATTCCACAGCATTGCCAACTCCCATTGGATCTTCTGCCCCTGCTGCTCCTATGCTTCCCTGCCCCACAAGCATCTCTGATTATGGCTTGGGATGGTGTGCATTGGCTTTATAATCTCTCTACATTTCTTTTAGCCTTATTTCTCTGTTCTCAGGGATATTTGCAAGGTTTTCTTATTTAATATAATCAAGGAGCATTACTGAGTCACGTCAGCTGCTCCACCTTGACATGAAGATGTGAAGGTAATGAGGACTGCAGCAAGTGCCCATCCTTTCTGGCTTCCTGCACTGTCCTTCCTTGTCTCATACTACTTTGTGGCCTCCTTATGGTCGTGCAACAGCAAACCAAACCTGCCATCCAGGTCATCAAAGTGGCTGAACTAGAGGGGAAATGATCTTCTATTTTGTCGTGTTGCCATAGGAATGACATACACGACATGTGGGGCAGTAGGAGACTCTGGACAAGCTACTATGTAAAGTATTAGATAAGAAAAAGTAGGACTTGAGCTGTCAAACCATCCAGGACCATGCTGAGATTTCTTGCCTCCTCTAGAGTTGGGTTGAACCTCCTCGCTCCTCAACGTGACTTCGCCTTCCTAGCTTAGCTTGGTGACAGTGTGCGTGTGCTCCCACTGTCCGGGGTACTTGACATCCGAGCGGTGCCCCTTGCGTCCCCCTTCACGAGAGGACCCCTGTCTCCCTGCACTCGGCTGAACTGCGGCCTCAGAACACAACCCCTCCAGCTTTATCTCGAAGCCTCTCCTTGACCGAAAGTGGCTATTAAATGTAATTTGAAAATCTGTGAGAATGAGGCAGTTTATGACTTCCGTGCTAGCGCTGTAAGAAGGAGAAGCCCTGAGATGTGAAGTATGCAGCAGCAGTGGAAACTTGTGAGAGGGAGAGAGATCATGTTGCCTCTCGCCTGTTGGGTTTTTATTTTCTGTGAATGGACCATAAAACAAAAATAAATGAGCTGGTCTGAGCTCCTGTCTCATTTTTGTAGGGCACGTTTAAATGAAGATTTATGCCTTAGACTAACAGCTTCTTAGAGTCACTTAATTCTTCCTGGTGGAGTATCTAGGCCAGTAGTAAAAATTCTTTATAAAATGTCTTGGAGGGGGTACTCACCAAGTACTTTCTCAAAGAAAACATGTTGGATGCTTTCAACAAAAAATATCAATTTTTAATGGTGCTAAAATAAATAGATAGTGTGTGTGGGGGCTTGCCATAGTGTTCTCCTAAAGCCTTGGAAATATTTTGAAATTGTTTCTGTGATGGAAAGAGAAATTAGTGAGCAGTGAAATGGGCCATAGAGTAGCAAGGAAGTCTTGTATTGGGATGCATTGGATTAGTCGAAATACCCAAGTTTCTTATTTTGGAGGTCTGACCAAGTTGCGCTGCCAAGAAACATCATTTGGGAGCATGTTGTTCACAGCAGAGACTTTAGGGAATTCACCTTGTAGCTAGTGCCTGAGCATTCCCATCCCAGCCCACTTCCCCTGCACCTCCCTGGGAGCGGTGTCCTTGCAGCTGGCTGAGGTTTAAGCATCACGTTTTTCCCCTACCCTGTGCTCCCCTGAGTGCTGCCGGGACTGGTGTGTGCTGCTCACCGCAGTGTGCGTCCAGGTGGCCTCTGACACTCGTGCTTCTCTGGCTCCCACCAAATGCTTTTGGAAAGGCTCGGAGCTTTTCCATTAGGTCAGACTCTCCCAGCTTCATTATATGGTCCCTTTCCTGAAATTCTCTTTCCTAAAAGTAATGAGCCGTATCCTTTAATGCATCCACTGCCAGGAAAATATATTTCTGAAAGGAGTAATAATTATATAGTGGATATAACTGAGTATAGATCACTTGCCAGGCAAGCAACGTGTGCTGTGGCTGAAGAACCTCAGTGAGAATCCGCCTGGGATAGCAAACTCCAAAGAGCTGGGCCCTGGCAGGTCCATTTGGGGGCCTTTCAATCCAGATCCAAGCTGGCTGGCTGTACCTGCTTGGAGCATCCTCTCCAGACTGTCATTCACGTTTTACACCAGTTTGACTCTATAAAGTCATCAATGAAATCTGTCGGTCGAGACCTCAGGCGCTCGGGTTCTATATTCCTCCAAGCAGGAACCAGATGTGTTTGATGAACCTTGGCTTGCAGGTGTTCAGATTGATGTTAGTGTCAGTAGCTGCTGGGGTAAGGACAGAGCCTGACGGTACAAAGCGGGCTGTCTGTGCGGAGCAGTGCTGGGTAGAGCAGTGCTCGAGGAAATCAGGAGAGCTTGGATTGGCTTAAAGATCAGTGTCGTGAAGCTGTTAGCCCGTCTCTAGGTGCTGAGCCCTGCTGTGCCTGTTCCTCGAGCTCTGTTCATTGCCACTTCTGCACCCTGCAGCCAGAGAAGGTCTTCAGTTGTTGTCCCAAGCACACAGGGCAGCGAGTCCAGCCCAGTTAGGAGCTTTTGTACTCGCTGCTCTCCGGGAAGGACGAAGCAAGGCAATGTCCTGTTGTCACACAAACCTCTGGGGCTCATTCCAGTCCTCTGCAAATCAATGGCATGGGCCAGGCCAGGGAAAGGAAGGATCTGCTCTACCAAAGCCTTCCAGCCAGGTATGAGCATCATTAGTTGCTCTGGGGTACAACACTTTGCAGCAGGACTTGGATGTTTTCCACCCAGACATTGGGTTAGATTTTTACATCGTCTCCTTTTGCATTTTCCCTCCAATTTGAGAGTTGGTGGTATTTCTGTTGTTGTCTGTTTGTTTGCTTTAATATAAGTGCTTTGAAAGGTACATTGAGGTTCACCTTTAGAGCTGCCGTTTCACTGCTCTGTCGTACCCCGTCGTGGCTCGTGATTAATTGCAAAGGACGTGTTCCGACTCCAGCCTGTGTCCCGGGGTGCCTGTCGCAGCGATGATGCGCTGGGCCGTGGCTCACTCCCCTTAACCTGACAGCTGTATTTCTGTCGCTTACTAGGTAGCGACCTTGGCCAGGTGTGGGGGGGGCTGTGGGTATGTGCGTGGTTGGAGGGCACTAGGGATGTGCCATTTTTAACTTGGATGCACTACACAACCTTCATTTTACCCAAAAAAAAGTAAAAAAAAAAAAAAAAGAAAAAGAAGGAAATATTGCCGGGAACAGACAGTGTTATTTCCGGAGGTAGGGGAATAATGCAAAAAATTATTTGTTCGTAACCCCTTCAGATAACTCGGCTGTTTGCCTTAAGATAGCGTTGCAAATCCTAGTGCAAACATCCATGCAGTCACATGTGCAATCCAGCCATCTTGAGAAGGGCCTGCAAATGTGACAGCCATCCAGTCCTGAGACAGAATAGTGCCAGGGTGCTTAGCTAAGCATTTAAGGAAATTATGAAAAATCACTATTTTAAACAATAATGGGAGAGCAAATAACTTACAAGCAGCTCACAGCCAAGTTAGACTATCAAGAGTTGTCACATCATTACAGGTAACAAATAATAATGTGAAAAACGATCTGGATTAAGTCACCAAGAAGAAAAAGCTGCTCAAGTCAGCGCATGTTTCCTGGAGAGATGCCCATCGTTTAGGCACTTTCCGCCTTAATTCCACTCTTAATTCGATACATCCGCTGGATGCAACATTTGCAAGTGAGTCATAGTCTGGTCTGGGGAGTGGGTTGCACCAAGTGTCTGCTGTGAATTGCCCCCATTGAAAGAGCGTTTGTGCTGCGTCTGCTCTTTGTAACATCAGAGCTGCCTTTGGCGACTCCATTCATCATTTACCTGGGTGCGATGGAGCAAAGCAGCTTAGGGGGAACGGCTGCATATCCCGTGCTGATCTGGCCAATCCATGTAACAGGCTTACAGGGCTCGATGACAATCTGCAGCCCAGTTAAATGCCTTAACTAGCATCTCTTATTACCTTGCCAGCAAGACAGCTTTTTCCATCTGGGATTGTCCGTCCAGCCATGCCGGGACAAGCTGCATTGGTGGAAACGTGCTGCTGCTTAAGGCATCGCTCGCTTTAGGCTTTCCTGTAATTGCACTTTCCCATAAGCTCTGGCTCTGTGAAGCAGTTTGTAGATGATGTTCCCCCCTCCATCCTCATGCACAAATGGGCCCCTCTGGCAGTGCATCCCGCAGAGATGCCGAGTGACTCAGGCTAAGAAATGGGGAGATTGGGACAGCACATGGGAGCTGAGCAGTGCCGACTGTCAGTGTGAGCCCCTCATCCAAACAGTCCTGGGCATGGTTCTGCACTAATAACAGTCACTACCTATTAATTGCCAAGTTCTTGTCACCTTACTAAAAATAGCAGCTTTTTAAAAAGTGATATCATTCTGGCCTCACCCTGCAGTCCTCATATACGGGAACATGCATTATTAAGCCTATTACTTAAGAAGTGTTTTAATATATTGTGGTCCAGCCTGACGCAACCCAGGCATCTGCCTCATCTCTATGGGGTGTTAGAAATGCGCTGCGGTGGCTGGTGTCCCAGAGGGACTCTCGTGCCTCTTTCTTGTGCCCGGCCATCCAGGAATGAGGCTTCAGTTTCGTAACTGCAGACCTGCTTTGGAATTAATTTCCTTTATGCACTTTAGACCCTGGCCAACTGTGTCAGCTTTGCCACAGCCAGTATCTGCCTTCTCCTGCTCCGGGGCTTCCCAAGGCTAACTCCTCCTTTTCCTCATCACTCCCATGGTTTTAGAGGCATCACCGACTCTTCCAGATACCACATGCAGCCCCATGTTGTGGCTATTCCTGTTAATGGGAGTGATGTGGCAAATAATTAGGGCAAGATGGAGAATAAGAGCAATACCCTGTAGGAGACCAGATGATTGCAAAAAGGGAAACTCTTCTCCTTAACCTCCCCATGGTTGCAACTCTTCAGAGAATAAGCAAACCAGGTAGAAATGCCCTCTCATTTGTTTGGTGGCTAATCTACTGTGCCTGAGTGTTGTTCAGTCTGTACAGTTTTTGAAGAGAGGTTAAAAAATAAATGTGTGATCCAGGGGCCTGTTGGGAGATGGAGCAGGAGCAAGAGAACGGTGTGATGGGCTGGGGTGAGCTTCCCTTTGCGTTCACCCGCTCCGTGAGCTCAGTGGATCCACCTTGGATATGAGAGCCCCCCAGACAGCAGCACGAGGCTCCCCAGCTGCAATTCCAGCCCGCGCAGCATTTGTGCTGCATAGGCTGCCGTCCTGGGGGGGCATCTCAGACTGGAGCTGTTGATGCACCCCTGGGAAATCTGTTGAGATTGCTATTGCAATAAGTGCAATAAGCAGCCCCGTGATTAAGGGCACTATTGATCTGTGTTGCAAGCGTTGTCATGCAGGAGGGAGCGATGCTGTTAAGGCATGCAAGGGTAGACTCACCCAGGGCGCTGTTCTCATGGAGCAGAGGGATTGCAGTGGTACCCTCGTCTGGCTGGGAGCCTCCAGGTTTTTTGCATCTCTTGCTCTGCTGAGATTGTGTCCAACTCTGATTTCTTTCTCGAATAAATCTCTCTAGATTTTTGGTTGAAGGTGTTTTGATTGCTGCTGCTGTGGAACAGGCTGTTGCATATGATAGGAAAGATTGTGGTTATGTTGTTGCTATTTTACGGTGCTTTTATGCTCCTTAAGCACAGAGCCTGCCTGCACCAGAGCAATCCGAGCGAATGGTGCAGCTTCACTTTGCTCTGCTGTAGTTGCCTCTGCACATGAGCACTGCATGGAGTTTATACAGTGCTAATTTGCAAGGGTCTATTAGCTAATAACCTAAGGGAGAAATAAATTCTGGCCCAGAGGTTGTTTGTACTGCCCAGAGACCAGGCTCTTGGAAGCCCTGGAGCCACTCAGGGTTTTGCAAGGAGATGGAGATGTGCAGCGAGTGTTCGGCAAGGGAATTTTGGACTAGAGAAACTATGTTGGAAACTCAGTACAGAGTATTGTGGATGAAGAGTTGTTACTGGAGGAGGTTCATGTAGCCAACAGCAGCTTGCTTGGCCTAGCCATAAACCGAATGACCAGCCTAAAGGGTCTTCTCTTCTATGTTAATTTTGGTCTCCATGGATCGGGAAGCTCCTGGAGTCTTTTTCCAGGTGGCCGTCTAGAAGCCAGTAATGCTGCTCAGCTGGGAATGCTCTTCAAAACTTTGCAGTAGTGACTGCTTTCAGCCAAACATGTTTCAACCCTGGCTGCCTCGCTATGGGCAGGGGCAGATGGTGGCCTCCAACTGGGCATTGTGGTACTGGATGCAAGAAAAGTCGGGACAAAGCACCCGGCTGGATAACGACAGAGATTCGGCTGTTCCCCGAATTCCTCTCCCAGGGCACCCCATCCTGTAGAGCTGGAGCGAAGCTCCTTTGCAGTTGCAGAGCCAGCTTCAGGCTGGTGGAGTCTGCAGTAGTGTGGAAGCATTTGTAGACCTTGAGGTGGAGATGTGAGATGTGCTTTAAAAAATAAATCTCACAGAGTGATCCTAGCACTCTTTTGGGGAGAACATGTTCTAAATAAGATTGCTGGAGAGCGAATGCCAAGGTGCTTGGAGACCATTGCTGTAGGAAGGTCTTTCATGTCATCTGCACTCCCCTTCTCTCTCCTGGGTTGGACAGTTTTGCTCCCCATGCATGCTCAAGGAGTAGGGTTAAGTGGAGTAATTCCACCAAATAATGTCCTGTGGTATTAGGGTTCCTGTTATTCCTTCTGATTTTATTTTCCTACTTTCTTCAGCAATGTTAGTTATTTTATCTAGACAGATCCTAAAGTCAAGCTGCCCCATTTGAGCTCCTCTTTCCTTTTCCGTGGAAGTTTCCCCTAGTGGCTTTGGTGCCAGTCCCTCCCTTTTGCCCAAGGCCTTTCGAAAGCTTTTGTGTAAAAGGTGGCAATAGGGGTTGTTTGCCAGATGGGCCCTGCTGTGCCTTGCCTATGCTAGTCAGGACCGTCATGGCTAGGTGAGCTCGGCGGAGGGGTTTTTTGCAAGGATGTGCCACCAGGTTTCTTGTGGGACAGCTTGCAGCGTCCCTGCCGTGCCAATGTCAGGAGCTCTCAGCTTGGCACTTCTGGCAGTCCTGCATCCCAGAGCTCACCACTTGCAGAGTCCTCCGGAAACCTTTTTTACTGTTTGTTGTTATTGTCATTCTCTTTTGGCAGCAGCTCTAATGTAATTCGGTATTTCCAATGGCCTTGTTCCATCCTGGAAATGAAACCAGGCTAGGAGATGAAGGGAAGTCCATGTAGGCCTCCAGGTGAAATGATATAATCCCTTTGTGCTGAATCTACTCACTCTTGTGCAAGTGTTCACCTGTTGTGCATGGGTGTTAGGAGCATCTTAAACACCTCTGAAGTGAGATTCTTTGAATTATGGGATGTTTTAGAGAGCACAGTGGAAACCTATATTGAAAAATGATTGCAAGAGCAGAAGTATATAATTCTAACAATAATAATACCATGTGTTCTTAGTATATGTTCCAGAAATGTGTCAGTTGTGCACATAATTAGAGCCTTTTTCCATTTTTCCTTTCCTCATTAAATTCTCTGGTGGCACTGGGAGGTAGAAGGTGCCAACATTGCCTTAGACTCTTCATGTATCTCATCTGGCACTCATCTTTGACTGTGGCTAGGTGATCACTAGAAGATGATGGGGGCCTCCATGGTGAACAGAGACTCTGTTCTGGGCAGGTCCCTCAACTATGACCAACAACTTCATGGTTGAGCTTCATTCATCTACCTACTGAGAAAGTTGTTTCTTCACCCCAGACAGTTAGTGCTTGGCTGTCTCCTGAAGTCTACCGCAAAGCAGTAAAAATTATACTCAGTGCCGTTATTATGAAATGCTCTGGGGCATTTGTCCCACACTGATGCTACTTGATGAAAGCACTGAGAAAATTTTCTCTTTGGGCTCTTCATTTCAAACAACCAAATGACAAGAATAATTGATTTCAATGGGATCTAGGACTTTTATCTGGAAGACAAGCAGTGCTCCGTGCATATCAAAAACAAATGTACATTATCACCTATTGTGCTTTCCTAACAGCCTCACTGGCCTTGTAAGTAGGACACTTTTCTCAAATACTCGCGTCCTCCTTATTGTAAATTCGAACAGCTGAGATTTTTTGAATTCTTCTAATGGGCTAGAAGCGTGTTGCATTATTTATAATAGCAATTTCCTACTGGGAAGCTACTGTGTCTGGGTGAATTTGATTTAAGAATCTGATTATTTTTATTGTGATTGTCATTACTAAAGCCAGTTCGTGGTTGCTCCGTTTTAGTGATGGCCAGATTGTAGATGGGATGAACTTCAGATGCTGGAAATGTAAACTTCTGCATCACCCAATTAAGCAAAGAGATATAGTCATTTCTAGGGCATGATTCACCTCACTTGAAGGTAGACAACTGAAATAGCTGAGATGAATTACGCTCCAGATGTGTCCCTTTCTCTTCATTAGTTCACTAGTCCCAATGACTATCTCAGATGTTGCATGGTAGTCATATAGAATTAGGGCAGATGAGTCTTTTCCAAGGTCTTTGGTTGGGTGTGCTTGACCACAGTGAAAAGATCCATGTTTGAAACTTGAGGCTCTAGGCTTTTTTGAACCAAATTTTGATTTAGCCTCCGAGCCCTAAACCAAGAGATCTCAATTTTCTGGAGTGGAGAGCTCCTGTGCTGAATTTTCTCATAAAATACATTTTATTCTGACATTTCTCTAGTTCATCATCTCTTACTGCTGCAGATAACAATTTCTCTCTCTGTAATCCTGCCTTGAAATAGGCAGCTTCACAGGTAGTGCAAGGTGTCTAATAAACCAAATCAGACATGAACCTTTTCATTTTAGACTCCAGCATTCTCTCAATGGACTCGGCATGTTGGATGGCAGAAATCATGCAAACACCTCTGTTTTTCTGTCCCTCTGCAAGACCCTGCCATCTCTTGTACCTGGCCAAGACAGAAACTTTAGAGATTCGATTTTGTGCATCACATTGGGTTTGGTAATGCACTTCTGCAGATTGGGCATGGGCAATCTAGGATACAGTTGGGTTTCAGTGACATTTTTTTGGTAGTTCAGTGCCTAGGACTGCCTACATGTGAAGTGGCAGCCCAGTCTGTGCCAGCTGGAGCAGAAAGAGCAGAAACACGGTGTCTGCGTAATCGCTCTCCTCGTGGTTCACCCTCAGTAAAAAATGGACTAAAATACCCAACAGCATTAACAAAAAGGAAGGAGTGTCAGGCCAACCTGCTTTATTTTTTGATGAGACAACTAATTTTCTAGATAAAGACGGTGCATTCAATCTCATCTATTTAAATTAACCAAAGGCAAGATTACTCTGAGACGTCAACAGGAGGTAACCATGGGAAAGAAAGAAGAGATGGAGTATATCACTAGAATATTTCTCTGACACAGTTCAGGAAATACTGCGTGTTGTTTTACAAATCTCTGGTAAGGTCTCCTTGGGAATAGTATTTACAGTTCTGGTCATCTGTGTGCAAGTAAGATGCAGCCAAAATATCTAGACGTCTGGAAGAGCCAGGGAAATGCTCAGGGGAAAGAAGAGCTGTCTAAGAAGACAAGACTAAAAGAAAAGAGATTACTTAATGTAGAAAAGCACAGGCTGAGAGTGGACATGTGATGGCCTCCATGAATACATGAAGGGTGAACACTACCAAGGTTGAAGAGCTCAGTACTGGCGCATGAACTGGCTCTAGTAACTGGCCATGAGCTGATAGAGGGTGAAAAAGTCTCCTTGGGGTCCTTTGAGATTTTAACTGATTCGTATTTATGAAAGCCCTTAGAAACCTGGGTGGCTTAGGGCAACACAAGGTATTGTAATGAAGTGCTAGAACCTGCCAAGCATTCAGTCATTGCATTTGAATCAGAAGTCAAGTTTCATAAATAGTACATATATATATATATGTGTGTATGTATACGTGTATATATATATATATGCTTTTTTTTTTTTTTTTTTCAGATTTAGCTAGGAGAGGCCCCAGAGCTAGGATGTGCTGGGGGATGGCCCTACACTGTTCAACTGCAGCTACTGCAAAGCTCAGTGGGATCCTCTGCTGCCCAGCTCCTTGCAGCTCTGCATCAAATGCCCAAATACACAAGAGATAAATACCATAGGTGGCCTCTAATGTACTGATGTGCAATTTCAGCAAACAGATCAGGTCCATTGCTTGACTTTTAAATGGTAGCTTGTTATTAACCTATGCATTGGTGTATCTTCATTTTTATCTTTTTTTTTTTTAAACCTGTTATAGGGTGATCTTGCAGGGTTTGTACCTATGAAGACATGTAAATGGTGTGTTTCTTTTATAGCTGATTGAGAGTTTCAAAGGATAATTTACCATTTTTAGCTAACATCTCTCGTTTCTCTGAACCCATTTTTTTGTTGGTTTGTTTTTGCTGTTGGCAACATGAACGTGAGAACCTATGTGTGATCATTGACATCAGGGAAAGGGCACAGAATATGTCAGGGCATGTGTCCAGTGTGCACGTCCCATCTTCCACACTGAATCCTTCTGCTTGAGCTTGCCTTCTCCATTTTCCTTGTTTGTAAAATGGAAGTGGAAGAGCGTTATTTTACTTCATCTTCTAGAAGGGCAAGTGAAGTGAGCTGACTAGTTAAATCTTTGCTTTGAGGATGAAAGGCTCAAGTTGGACTGTCTTAGATTTTGCTTTTTTTATGTACAACCTACTGTAAAAACTGAAGAGTGGAAATGGCAGCTGTAATCATTGCAAACCTAAGAAGCCTGATCTCTTAAAGGAAAGTCAGCTGAAGGAGAACTGTAAATCAGGTCCTTTAACAAGTCCTGTTGACTGAACTGTCCACAGGTCTTGAATGTTCTCATGCAATCATGCTGAGAACACCTGCAGTGATGCTAAAAGGTTTGCTACAAGTCTGTACTGTGCTGGCAGTTATAAAAACAGGTGTTTTGATAAGACCAACTTGTAAAGGAGTGGTTAAGATCTCTTACAGAGCTCCTGCACCTTTTTTACCCTCTGCGATGGGCCCTTGTCTGTATGCGTCGTATTGTTTGCTTAAATGAAGGGGTGTCTGAGGTTGGGGACATGTAGCCACGGGAAAGGTCTGCAATGTTGAGCTCTTGTCCTGCAAGTTGAAACTCTGATTCGGAGCTGAGGCACCCAGTGCATCTCCGACTGCAGAATTAATGAGCGAGGTGCAGGCTGGCTCTGACGAGCGGATTAGCGTATGGGTAAAGTCTGTATTTGCTAGGACAGCCTTATTGTTCAGTGCTGAATTCCTGCAGTGAGCAAAACATAAATGCAATTTATTATTCTGCTAAATCAATGACTATCATTCTGAGGAGCAGCAGGGGTCCCAGGTACGGTTGGATGATTTGTCTTGTGGATGTACAAACATCAGTTGTTTGTATAAGTCTTTCCTGCAAGCACTGAACAGGGGGTTGTAGAAAACATGGTAGCTCGAACGCTTGCTGATGAAAAACATCTAGGTCATCACATTGGTGCAGGCCTAACCTGCCCTTTCAAGCAACCCAGGCGTTCATGTGGAAGATTCCTGGGCCTTGTAGGACTCAAGTTGGCCTCAGTCCAGTTTCTAGTGGGCAGATATTTGCGTCACGAGGCACAGCCATCGCGAGAAGGTTACTTGTAGGCAGAGCAAAACCATTGGGACCTATCCCAAGGTTGCAGGGTAGGTCAACAGGGTGGTACGTTCTTACCCTTCTTACCTGTGCTGCATAGCCTGAGGATTTCAGGTGCAGGGTTGGCAGGATATCACTAGCACTGAATTAATGTTAAAACCACTTTTTTTTTTGTTGTTTTAAAAAAAAGCTCTCTGCAACATGTTAGGAACCTTTGCTGCCTCCACCCCAAAATTCACAAGCTTTGGGAATCCGCTTCACAAGCTTTGGGAAACTCAAATACCTTTGCCAGGCACCCTATGAGGCCACCTTGGGGAACTATACATTATGCTACCTGCATTACACTTGAAAGCCAAGTGCCTCGATAGGTGTGCACGGACAGGAATATGGCTTGGCAGTGAGAGGCAGAGGGGAGGTCTGGCTTTTTACACGTGTGGGCCAGGACCTGCGGGATGCTCAACGTGTGCACGTGGTGTTCGCTTCTGCGTTCTCCAGGCTAGGCTGGACGTGGTGAGGAGCACAACGGCTGTTGGTACAGATGGTTGCAGACTGGATTAATATTTTATTACTTATGTGTGGGTGGCACGTACAAGTGTATTACAGGTTGGAATGGGGAAAATTGCTTTATTATGGTTAAGCTTTTTTTT